>OZ008368.1:21145207-21263803 GCA_963931995.1 Phaonia tiefii
GAACTTATTTCAATAAAAATATTAATTAAAATACATAAATTAAAATAAGTTTAAAAAAATTGAACATAATATTTTTTTTTTAAACGGACTTGAATCAAATGCCGTTGGTAAATATAAAAATTACAGCAGACAGTTGTCCGTGGCCGAAGGCCTCGGACAACTGTCTGCTGTAATTTTTTGTCGTCGCTCTATTTATGGCAAAACAGACACAATTGTCTCGGTGAGTTAAATATTGCTTTATTTATTTTAACAATATTACCTGTTAAAACGGATGTAAGAAAAATAAAAGTCCAATAGGAAAAGAGAAACTATTCTGTTTTTATTTTTAATGCAACATTTACTAATGTGTTCACAGAAATCGAACACTTACCGTGTAACACAAAGGTGTTAACACATCGCCCGTGAGTTCGAACATTCATGGTTTTTTTTTATTTTGAGCCCAAACAGAATTCGGAAAATACCCAAACAACTATATTTGCCAATACCGTAGTGCATTCCCAGATATGATGTATGTAGTCAAATTGAATGATACGTTCATTCGTGAAACATTCCTCTATATCGATTCCTTATGTGCCCTTTTCGACCCTTTTTGAGAAATAACAAAATCGGCACTTTAACGGCATTATTTGGCATTAAAATGTTTCAGAAAAATGTTGCGCAGAACATTTCAGTAGAGGTTGCCTAAGACTAGAAATCAGCATCTTCCAATTTCCAATTTCCAAACCTACACAGATCCGGTACAACTATACAACTGCCGGAAGACCTCGATAACTATAAGGCTGACATTACTGCTACCCAGGAGATGCAATCAACAGGTTATGGCTGTAGAAAAAAAATTAATGTGAGTCCGATCACAGGGCAGATGTGTAAACATCTAGTAATGAAGTTGGAAGTACTTATGCTTTTAGTATATTTTTTTAATTAATCAATTAAAATTATCAAAAGTTTCAATACTGTAAATACATAGGAATTTGCTGGTTTTTGTTTGTTTTATTTAACTTATTTGGTTAGTAAATGGGCACACTGCAGTATATATGTACTGCATTAAAAATTACAGTAAGCAGTAAATTTACTGATTACTGAAAAAATGCAGTAAATTTTTACTGATAATGAAATTTAATTTGCATTACCAGTCAAATCATAGGGCCGTATTCATAATAATCAGTAATCGGGCATTACTGATTACTGAAAATTCAATGCACCTCATCGTAATCATGTAGGCACTTTATAAAAATTGCTGAAAAAAATGTTAGTAATCAGCAAAAATTTACTAGTTAAAGAATTATTTTTACTGAAATTTTAGTAGTACTGCAAAGTGTCCATCTATGGTAAATGCCTTAAGTAAAAATAGTTAATATTGGCTTATGGTAACTAAAATAAGATATATAAATTTTTGATTCGATTGTATTTAAAAATCTATGGAAAAATGTATCTATAGTAGTGGAATTGTTAGTTGTGGGGGTTTGTGGAGAATTGCTCATATGCAAGTGGAAAACGTCAAATAATTGCACAATTTGTATTAAAATCTGCACCCATAATAATTGGCATGAGATGGAGATTGTTACCCAATTGTCGTGCACCAGTTTCGGTGTAAGGCAACAGTACGTAATGAAGATATGTTATAATCTTAATTTATATTGGAATCTAATAGAAATTTTATTAGAATTAACATTACCTCCATTCAGCTTTGATACACTTTGTGTTGTTTTATGTTTTGAGTTATAATTTGTTTGGTGTTTTGTAAAATATTTTATTATTTTGTATTTGTTGCGGTTGACAAGTTATTAATCAGCTGTTTACTGAAATGTAATGCATGTAGTTATTTTACAGCAATGGTTTTCGAAAATTAGTAGCTAATATTGCACACTAGATGGTGCTTATATGCAGCTGTTAAGTATGAATGACAATCTCAAAGGTGAAGAAAACTTTTAGTTTTTAGTTTTCCTTATATTTGACAAGTTTAGTTTTTAGCTTTCCTTATTTTGCTTTGTTTTAGTAAATTTTTTATTAAAAGTGCAAAAAATCTTTTTAAAAGTTATTAAAATTAAATGTTTTTGTATTCATTTTATTTATTTGTTTTCATTTGCCTACGATAACATAATGTACGACAATTAGTGAAAATTAGTCGCTACTATTGCACACTAGATGTTGTTGAGTATATTGTATGCAGAGAACCTGACTTGGATACTGGCACAAAATGCACCCCCTGCCTCATGATCTTGAATCGGAGTGGAAGTACATTTCCCACTCTATGAAAACTGCTGCAGAAACCGTAGCTGGTTATGAAAGACTGCTTAAAAATCAAAAGTGTCGCATGGCAAGTGATAAAAAGAATCGCTTCATGTATGGCAATGCTTCAGTCAGTTGCAACACAGAGCCGTGACAGAGCTGCGTAAGGAGAACAGGAGACAGGATTCGCGAATATTTAATGAGTTAAAACAGTTGTGGAGAAAGCGCTAGAATGAGAAATTTAATCTTACAAAATGAAGAATGAGGCCCGGAAATTCTACCGAAAAGTACAAAGCCACACCAACGGAAATGGAACAGGGCTCCGTTTTTTGTACAGGTAAGGAGGGGAATCTTGTCACAGATGTGCAGAGTATGTTGGGAATATGGAGAAATCACTTCTCTGCTTTTTTTGTCACAGGAGACTTCAATGTAGATGGGGGTGATGAGCACATACAGGACGATGGCGTCCACTTTCCTACTACTAGCCAAACCAAAGATAGAACTGCAATTTGCTGGCTTAAAGATATCAAAGCCGCTGGTACTGATGGACTACAGGTTGTGCTGTTTAAGGCTGGTAGCTATGAGTTGGAAAGGTGCATGCATCAGCTCATAAGCTAAACCTGGCTAGACGAATACATACCCGATGATTGGAGGCCTGTTTCCTAAACTATTGTGGAATATCTGACCATCGGTATTGCAATGTTTAGTGTGCGCGGCTCTTGTACATGAGCCTGAGGGTTCTATGCCTGCTCAGACCACCTTACATTACTTTCGACAACGGTCACCACGACCTCGGCGAGACTGTCGAGTACTTATCCATAAAAAATCTTCTTAAAATACCATTCGCAACCGGTGTAAAGCTGCAGATCCTAATCAGTGAGTATAGAACTAGAAAGCGTACATCTCCCTGATTGTGAGAAGCTCTCCCCAATCCATTCATGGGATTTTAAGGGATACCATTTTTTATAGTGGAAGACGTATTTTATCCATCGCATACAAGGTCATCCCCAGCGTAATGTGCGAGAGACTAAAACCATTTGTTGCAGACCTGATCGGAACTTATGAGTGTGAACTTTGACCAGGAACGTCATCCATCGTACATATAATCAAAATTCAAGGTTGTAAGCCCGCCTTCGATAGCCCGATACGGGGAAAATTATACCAAGCTATGTCAGACCTCGGGATTTCTGCTAATCTGACACGTCTTTATAGAATGACACTGACCGATACGAAATCATCAGTAAAGACTGGTAAAGATCTCGCCGAACCACTTAAAACCAGGCGACCCCTTAGGCAGGTCGACACTCTATCATGCGATCTCTTCAATGTATTAATTGATATCATCGTGGGGAAGCTGCAGTCAACACTAATAAAACTTTCAGCAGCAACAGTCACATGCTGCTCGCGATAGCAAATAGTTTAGATATCATTGGGGAAAATCAGTGAGAAGTTACTGCAGTGTTTTCGCGAATTGAGAAGGAAGTAGTAAAAGTTGGTTTGGCAGAAAATGAGTACAAGACGAAATTAATTGTTTCGACAAGCACAACGTCCACTTGAATGGATGAAAGGGTGAACGCTTATATGCGTTATAATTTCGGAGTAAATAAAATAAATGGTTTCACATTACATCCCATGAAGAAATCGGGAAGAGCTTCTCACAACCAGTGAGCTGTGAGCTTTGTAATTTTATACTCACTGATTGGGATCTACAGTTTTACACTGGTTCCGAATGGTACTTTTGAGAAGTTTTTCATGGCTAAATACTCAATAGTGTTGCCGTGACTGTGCGAGGTGACCGCCGTCGCAAGAAATTTTAGGTGGCCTGAGCAGGGATTGAATCAAGGATCTCATGTACAAGACGGAGACATTGTTCCACCGACGGCCAAGGTAGTGGACATAATTATTTACCTAGGTACTGCCGTGAACAGAAGCAATAACATCAGCCTGTACATTAAACGAGGAATTGTATTTGCAAACAGGTGTTATTCCGGGTTAAGCAGCATTCAGAAATAAGACCCTCTCTTGAGAAACAAAGGTATAACTCTATCAGACTGTCGTACAATCTGCCTTGCTTTATGGCACAGAATCCGGGGTCATATTGCATGCTGCTAAATCGTCGGGTAAAAATGCTCAGAAAATATATTGTCCTATAATAGAGAACGTCGAGTGGACTGCCAGCTGTATAGTCTGTATCCCGACATCGATGTAGTTATGTGTATCAAAATAGGGATTTTACACTGCCTAGGCCAAGTCAGTACAATCGATCAAAATTAACCAGTGTGAAAGGTTTCGAAGATGTACTCGAAGGACATAACAAAATAGGACCACAACAACTTCGCTGGAAAGACCAGGTGTAATATTGCCAGCGAGAGCTAACTGAAGGGGAAAATGGAGCCGGTTGGAGGAACATGTTATTCATAATTTGTAAGGCCCTTAACCTGTCTGATTTGGTTGGGGCCCATTTAAATAAGTGTAAAGAAACGGCAAAAGATCGAGCCTGATTCGAAAATATGTTACTGATGTGTTAACATCTATAGGCACGGGTACAGCATAAATTCACAAAGTGAACCGACTGCGATCACACAGATTATCCAACTGCTATCACACATTGTTTGCCGTTAAACTCCTCCGAAACGGCTGGACCGATTTGTATGAAATTTTGTGTGCACATCGGGTAGGTCTCAGAATCAGCCAACATCTTTTTTTCATACCCCTAAATAATAAGGGTGACCCACCCCTATATAGAACTCAGATTTGTCCGACTGCGAAACACAGATTGTCAGACTGCGAAAAAAAACATACACTGATGTAGCGTCAGCGAATAGTTGTATTTTGTGGGTGCGGAGCACTCTCAGAGCAAAGAGAATAATGACGTGGTTATACGTATATAAAAATGAGATAGCAAGAGAGCAACGAAAATTGTGTGAACTTGTGTAGCGTATATACGAACATAACAATGTATGTATGTTCATGTGTCTGTTGCTTTGCATTCTCTTTGTTTTTTGTGGGAGTAAAACAAAAAGTATTAAGCAGGAAAATAATGACACACACGCTTGCACTGGTCTTTAAATAATTTTAAGTATTAATATTATTTAAATGTAACGTTATCATCCGATTGAACGCTGTTTTTTATTTTCCAATGTAACATTTACTAATGTGTTGTGAGAAATCGAGAAACACATCGCCCGTGAGTTTGAACACTCATTGGATTTTTCTTCTTCTTGTAACTACTGCTTGAGCGAGTAGATGTAGTGCGTCTGGCTAAAACGCATTTGACACTATCAGATTTTGGCTCATAGGTCTTATAGAAATTCGCTTGTATGACCACCTGTCGGTAGATAGATCTGATTGAGTGATTTGTTCATTTAACGTGCGCTCCGAGGAGCAAAGAGTGCTAATATTCATATGATTGTTAAAAACTGTTTCAAAGACATATTGAATATTAAAACCAAAATTCACTTTATTGTTAAAGTATTAAATTTTAAATAAATACATTGTATGTTAAACTTCCGCTGAACGTGTATTTCCTCTAAATGAATCTTGCTTAATTTCTAGATTTCTAATTGCGGGCTGAATAAATGTATACAAATATGCCCTTACCATCAGAGTTTCACTTGAACGCGGGTTCAACTACCCTATTTACTAATTTTGACACTATCGAATATCGACACCATCGGATAAGCTGCTCAAAGCAAAACCATGTGGAATCGAACTACAAGTGTAGGTCGTTTGTGACAAGTTCAATGTAATTCAATCATGAAATATAATGGTGTTGTCTACACAAACATGTGTTGTTCTCTAATTTTCTTTTGAACTTGTTTCATCTTTTTCAAATAAAACAATATAATCTCGTAAAATTCACAATACAGCAAAATCCACAAAAAAACATCGCAAGCAAACCCATCGAACTCAAACAGACCAAATGCGGATGTTGCCAGTCATGCAGCATCTATACGTACTATCGATTGAATACACCAAGATACAGGCATTCCCAAAAAAGGTCCTTAACATGTCTCAGTAATGATAAAACAAAAAATATATTGGAAAGCAAAGAGAATGTACAAGAAAGATCAAAGGGCAACAACATGAAAAATGGTAAAAAGAATTGAAAAAAACATTAATTCAAAATGACTTTCTGCTCCAAGAAAAAAAAATTGTTTAATTGATGTTGCCATCATCAAAAATAGTATATATTACACACTATTGAGATTTTCGACAAAACGTTAGGAGACATATAAATGAGATTTATCAAATATACTATAAAATAAGGGTAAATCACGCCACAAACCAATGCGGCTGCGACGCGAGAGTCGTGTCGAACCCAAATCGCAATGTAACGGGTCTGCCATCAAACGTTTTTTTTTCAACGAGTGCTTATTTCGTGAATGGTAACACTTAGCTCATGTCTGATTTGACAGATAATTAGTTTTATCCTTCCGCTGAACGAATATGAATGTGTATACGCTTGAATAACGCTGGGAAATATTGCGACAGTACTTTGATATCACGGTGACGATCAACATACAGAAGATGGCGATTTTGCCAAAAAAAAATCATCTTTTCAGATGAAGCTGATTTTGATCTTGGCGGGTATTTTCTTCGAAAATGAGCAAGGAGTGGCCGTTACAGTCAATGGCGATCGTTATCGGGCCATGTTGAACGAATTTTTGTTCACAAAAATTGAAGAGGAGGATATTGGCAACATTTGGTTTCAACAGGACGGCGCTACGTGCCACACAGCCGAAGCTACACTCGATGTTTTGCGCCCTGTTTTTGAAGATCGCATTATCAGCCGCAGAGCTGATGTCGTTTGGCCACCTCGGAGCTGCGATTTGATATCGTTGGACTATTATTTGTGGGGTGCCCTCAAAGATAAGTGTTACGCCGATAAGCCAGAGACAATTGACGCTTTAAAGGGCAATATTCGTGAAGCCATTGGTGAAATACAGCTGCACACAATCGATAATGTGCTTAAAAATTGGACCGATCGTGTAGGCTACTGCATGGCCAGCCGAGGCAGCCATTTGAATGAAATTGTTTTCCATTATTAACCGGAAGGATTGTACTTTCAAATAAAAAAAGAAATTTGAGAAAATATTCAGTGGTTATTGTTTATAGCATTTTCAAACAAACAAGTTATTTGGCGGACCCTTAGAAATATTTTACCATGTTGTTTTGCATTATTAACGCAAATTATTGCATACTTTTTAGCGCTATCGAAATTTTTGTTGCATAAAACTTATTGCATATTTTTTGTGCAAATTATTGCATATTTGTGAGCGTTATCGAAAATATTTTTAAATATTTTCCTGGTATAATTAATTTTTAATCTCGTTTCCATTAAAATCTTGGTTTGGTTTTTACAAATGAAATGCAAAAAAGAGTAAAGATAAATATTGCAAATTTTGGAGCAACTCAAGTTGTTTGTACCATTCACGACATTATAAAGGGTGTCTCAGTAATAATGCAATTTCTTCTTTTAAAATAAAAACACGAATTTTTCGAAATAGTTGTGATTTTTTATTGGATTATAAAGAAGACATGTTCCGATTAAGTACAGAATAAAATATCCGTCAAATGACCTCACGGCCCTGATAACAGGTCATTACTTTTTTATGAAAATTTCCATGACTTTTTCGCAGATATGTGGCTGTATCTCACCGATGACGCGTTAGGTCTCGAATTTTCGCTAAGAACTTTTTCTGGCTTCCGAGATTTCACAAAACTCTAAAAAAGGAATTGCACGGCGTTGGTGGAGGTGCAATGTTAGTGTGCCCGGCTCTTGTGCATGAGAATGTGGGTTCGATCCCTGCTCTGAACACCTTAAATTTCTTTCGATGGCGGTCACCTTGCTTAGTGACGGCGACACTATCGAGTGTTTAGCCATGAAAAGGCTTCTCAAAAACTGTTCGGAACCAGTGTAAAACTGTAGGTCCCAATCAGTGAGTATAAAACTAGAACGCGCACAGCTCACTGGTTTGTGAGAAGCTCTCCCTCACATTATCTTGGTGGTCACTCCACACCAATGTTTCGTGAGATAATTTGTTCTGGAAATCGTTGCGGCAATAAAGCGATGGTTTCATGCGCGGTGTAGCAGGTGGCGTCGTCTTGCTGAAACCACATGTCGTCCAGATCCATGCCGGCCAGTTGAGGCCACAAGAACTCTGTTACCATGTTCCTGTAACAAATGCCGTTCGAAGGCATTGCAATTTCGGCCTCATCGTCAAAAAAGTGAGGCCCAATCAGGCCGCCTGACCAAAATCCGCGCCAGACAATTGCTGGTTGTGGCTGAATTTTTTCCTCATGGATTCCATGAGGATTTTCTGAGCTCCAAATTCGAAAATTTTGTGTATTCACGAAGCCATTCAGATGGAAATGCTCTTCTTTAAAAATTGGCATTGACTTCACTTTGCTCCACTAGTCATTGAACGAATTGTCTGCGCCTTCCATAGTCTTCTGACTTGGGGGTCTGAGCAAGCTGAATTTTGTTCGCTGAATGATATTCGCCGCGTAGTGTTTCGTGAAATTTGAAGTTGTTGAGAACGATGCCCAATTGATGTTTTCGATTTTACGAGACACCCTCGTTTACGTCAGCAATGTCTTCAAGAGACCGAACGATACGTTGACATACAGGTTGACACATTAGGTGCACTTTCTCGATTGCAATTTGTTTGAAGTTTGCGAGCCGTCTCAGCATAACTAATAACTAATTTTTGTACAAAGTTTTCACAATTATAACGCGTTGTTCTTTCGTAACTCCCTTCATTTTTAATAATCGGAATAAACTTGGGCAAAAAATAATAACACATAAATGTGGCAAGACGGGAATGAGTGCGGGCTTGTCAGTATAAAGCTTATGATATACAACATTCAGAGGGAGGAAGTCCAGCGCTGTTAAATCTAACGATGAATGAAAAAGGGAAATGAAAAAAAATCCAATGAGTGTTCGAACCCACGGAAGATGTTTAACACCTTGTTGTTACACGATACCTGCTCGATTTCTATAAACTATTGGAATGTTACAAAATGTTACATTGGAAAATAAAAAAAAGCGTTGAATCATATGATGACGTTACATTTAAATAATATTAATACCTAAAATTATTTAAAGACCAGTGCAAACACATGTGTCATTATTTTCTTGCCTAATACTTTTTGTTTTATTCCCACAAAAAACAAAGAGAATGCAAAGCAACAGACACATGAACATACATACATTGTTATATTCGCGACGCTACACAAGTTTACACAATTTTCGTTGCTCTCTTGCTATCTCATTTTTATATGCGTATAACCACGTCATTATTCTATTTGCTCTGAGAGTGCTAGGCACCCACACAACTCAACTATTCGCTGCCACTACATCAGTGTGTGTGTGTTTTTTTTTGCAGTCTGTCAATCTGTGTTTCGCAGTCGGACAAATAGGACAAGTCGGATATGAAAAATTCTGAGACCCACCCGATATGCACACAAAATTTCATACAAATCAGTCCAGCCGTTTCGGAGGAGTTTAGCGCCAAACAATCAGTGATCGCAGTCGGACAAACTGTGTTTGGATGTATTCACTTTGTGAGTTTAGTCCCTACAGGCGCCTATATATTTTAACATATAAAAAACCTGATACCTACTCGAACCGGAAATGACTCAACCAGTAACTGAATTGCTCCTCGAACAGCAGGGCATGTGTTCAGTGTTGTTGAAACCACATGTCGTTAACATCCAAACCTTGCAAATTTTGTCATAAACAAAACTGGATTATCATGTCGCCAAATCGAGGACCTTTAACTATTATTGCCTGGTACCATGATGCGTCCAGTCCAAAGATGGCGCCCAAGATAGGCAATTGGGAATGCATTTGTTCTCAATAATCTCTCAGTAATTTTCCAAACTCTAACTATGACAACTTTGACAATTAACGAAGCCTTGAAGATTAAAGCAAGCCACACAGCTGAAGATGATGAACTGCTACTTATAGCATCCTAACCTTCAACAATGAACAATGTAGTGGCTCCATACTCAATAACCCTGAACTGTCAACTGTCAGGCAGTTCTTTTTAATCAACAAGAACAGAATTTTGTTATACCTTTATAAGTAACTGATTAATATCTTTTGGAATTTAGCATAATCCCCACAGACAAATTAGGCACGTTAAATACGACGTAGAGAGAAGCGACAAACCTATTCCTCTTGGGAAAATTAAAATAATGTTTGATTGTAGTCATATGTATAGTTGACCTTTAGAATTATATGGATTTTATTTTCATTTCGACCTAAGGTCAAACAGTAAAAACAAAACACTGTATGATTTTCTATTCAACAAAATTTTGTAAATATTTCCAATATATCGATCAAATTCGTTGATCGTTTTCAAGGATCTGTTAACGCTAGGAATACAAAGTATTCGTAAATATAAGTGTGCAAACAGAAAATGACAAAAACTGACATATTCTCTTGGAACGAGAGGTTCATACTGTAAGCTTTCAAGGTCTGATACATATTACTAAGTTTTCGTTGAAATAATTGATATTTTAGGAATCCACACGCATGACTAGTTTCGAACCCCGTGAAAGTTCGTAATGAGATGTCCATTGTATCCATTGAATTGGTACCATTGGATTTTATTTCAAAATCAATTTATTTCAAGTACCTTTAAGAAACGAAGACTGTTCTTAAGATATCAATTTATTTTTTATTTTTTTAATCAAACTCAAGACCAGTTTTTTAAAAAAGGAGATGTTTTGCAAATGCATCCTCATGATTTCTCACAGATCGTATCGCTATTTCAGATCTAGCCACAGATCTTCATCAGCGGTTGTTTGGACTGCTTCTTTTGAAAAATTCATTGAACTAAAGGCAAGCGAAAACTCATCTGATTTGAGAATTTTCCAATTTGCAATTGTTCGAAAAATATCGCAAGCAAAACACACAAGAGAAACATTTGCAAACAACTTCTTTCAAACAACCGCTGATGAAGATCTGTGACTATATCTGAATAAAACATTTTCTTTTTTAAAGAACTATCTCTATTTATTGAGATATAGTTGGTCTTGAGCTTGATTGGTAAAATAAAACAGTACCAATAAAAAGGCCGAATAAATTAAAAAAATCATCCTTGATGAAAGTTGCCTGTAAACATTGTGTTGTCTTTTAGACAACAACAAAAAATCATTTCTAAGGGGGACCGATGGTTCTCTGTAGATGGAGATGTGGCCGTTTGCGAAAATTAAAACACAAATGGATAGATTGTACTCTCAAATAAAAAAATAAATTTGAGAAAATATTCAGTAGTTTTTTTTTATAGCATTTGCAAAAAAAAAAGTTATTTGGCGGACCCGTTATGTTGTCATTCCAGCTGCAGAAAAATACATTGCGATTTGGGCGTGTTCAATTTTAATGCGAACCAAATACAAAAGTCGTCTACTCGAAAGTAGGTAAATCTATATGCAGGGCATCGCAAACCACGGTTGCAAACATTACAATATGAAATACTGTATAAAATCTTCAGTTGATTGTCTGACCATTTCCTATTTCATGAATCTTCGCAGTACAACCTAATGTAAATGTCTGTTTCTTAGCTGTCTGCTTCTAACTAATGTCCATGCCAGTCTCTTAGCTTTCATGTGACTTTCAGGACTATCCGAATTCCGGTAGCCATAACTGCCACGGCTTTATTTAGTCCACACAACTAAAAATAAGGTTGGAACAAACTTGTTTCGTTATTAATTCGTTTGTGAAAACTAAATTTTCCAATATGTATATTTGCTCTATCAACTACATTTTCAATAATTTCGATTGCAACAACCGAATGTGGCATCAATTAAGTTGCAACCATCGAAATTGTACAACTTCGGTGGGTGGAGCGCGGTAATTTGCTTATTTGGCAATGAAATAAAAAAATTATGGACCTTAGAAAAATTTATTTTATATTTTAATTATATTGAACAGTAAGGGAATTTTTAAATTACATGGTTGTAAATAGTGTATCTGGGAAATGTCGACCTTAGCTATTCACACACTGCTACGTATCGTTTTCTGAAGTTTCCAAGGTGTTGGCATGGTTGATATACACCTTCGACTTCAGGTAACCCCAAATGAAAAAATCGCATGGGGCTAAGTCTGGTGCCTCATCAGAAAAGAACACAATTGCGTCACGGGGTATAGTTGCAAGAATGTCTTCACAAGGGGTCCGCCGTGTCAAATAGTCCAGTGCTGACAATTGTTGGACCACGCACATTTTATACGGGTGAAAATTCAAATCTTTAATAAGAATCCGGTGGAGAGAACTTCTGGAAATGGCAAGAGCAAGTGATTGCTTCCGAGCAGGGATTTTCGGAGATTACAGTACTGCTGCTCTAACTCTCTCGATGTTTTGTGGTGTTGAAATCCTTCTCTCATGTCCCCTTCGAACACATGACACATTCCCTGCTGTTCTCAATGAAGTTACCCAATTTACAATGCCCCCTATAAATGCAGTGCATTTTGTTGGAGAAGGAAAAATTAAGTAGTGGAGGGTGGAAAGAGGAAGTAGTGTCTGTTGGCATTTGCCTTGAATCTTTGTATGTCACAATTGGTGGGGAATACACTGGCCGGAAGTATATTACACATACGGACTGTATGGCTGAAGTGCGGTCAACCGGCCACTCGATAAAAAACGGATGAGAGTTCCTGGAAAGGCGCGTGCTTCGGTTAAATATCCTCACGTCTGGCATAAGTTGACGGATGTCTGAGGAACACATACCGTGGAAATATCGATAGAACAGCGACACGCAACCCACATTTCGACGATGCTCAAGGGAGACAATACAGTTGGATACCCTACTGTTCGCTATCAACACCATCGCTCTCCTCTGGACACGGTCGAGAAGCTCCAAAAATGTCCTAGGAGCACCTGCCGATATATGGGAGTTATATTTAATTTTTGGCCTGATGTAGGTGGTGTAGATATTGAGAAGATCAGAAGGAGTGAAGTATTTCTTGCACCGCTTTAAAAAGCCCAGACACTTGAATACATCTTTCGACACTTCAAATACATGTTTTGCCCAACGGACATCACATTTTATTTTCACGCCCAGAATATCAAGAGCATCTGATTCATCATCAAGCAAATTGCTTTATATAATGCTGTATAAAAAAAGTATACGAAAAGTCATGGAAGCGGTTTTAAAAAATAATTTTTGTCAAAATCTTTTGATTTTAGAGAACGTACAAATTTTGTTCGTTTGCAGACAAATACCCCATACCCTGAGTCCGACTCTACAGCGCTGATATAAACTATGTAGGATATTTTTGAATCACAACTTTTCTCAAACGGCGTTCCCTTTAGTATCGTATGTTAGTCGTATAATTGCTATTGTCAGAGTCAAAATATTGTAATGGCTGTTTCCTTGCAGTCGCACGCGACGAATTGTTCTTATGACCTTAAGGATATCATATATTATGGCCCAGGTCAAAACATTCAAATAATATGAAATTTAAGGTGTACGTATAAGTATTCCTTTCAAATTGTCTATACAGATTCTGTTCTTTGGCTTCGGGTGGGCGTTCTATTTTATCTCCTGATATATCAATCGTACATCCGTTACATCCTTCGACCGATATTTGTATGTTTACTGTTTATTTCTTTTTGCTATTTCATTTTATTTCCTCTTTCATTTTCTTCTCAGAATTTATAAATATAAATGATTTTAGGTTTTATATTTAGCACTGGATTCTTTAGTCCAGAATATATTTAGCTTGTATTGGTGGAAAGCGTTTGTGGTGGAAACGGTTAAAAATAGTATCGCAGATATTGCGTTGAAATTGAAATTTATTATTCCTGTTTTATTTTGGCCTCTTGGTTTCTTTGTGTTTTATATTAGTTTTTTTTCATTTTCTTTTTTTGGTTTTATTTATTGTACATTTCATTTTGATTGCTTTCAATTTCAAATGGTATAACTTTGTACAGAGAAGGGTTTTATTTACCTTCTATATCTCATCTTGTTTATAACGCTGCGGTGGTGTTGATATTTCCGTGCATTTGGTGTGAGGGGGTGTAAAGATACGCGTTTCCTGTCGGGTAGACGGTTAGCGGATATTTATCTACCTTTTCTACACATTCCCTTTCCTCTGTTTAGCACCGTGAGTACCTGAACAGCTGAAGTATTTTTGTTTTTGTTTTTCCAGTTTCATTTCCAATTCTGCGACGAGGCATCTGATAGCAGCACATAAAGCTTTGAGTCGTGGCATGTTGATAAGCCATATCCTTTTTGGCTTAACTCAATACAATTCACCACTGCTGGTGTGGTTTGATTTGCTTTTGCTTTGGAATGCTAGCGGACATTTTCTATTGAAGGACTTGAACCCTCAACGCCTCACAGTGCCACTGACTATTGGCACCAAGGCGATAAGCGTGTATTTCATTGCTGTTGTTTTCTATTCAGCGAATTTCATTTGAATATACCGAAAACAGGAATTTGGGCTAAAAAAATTCCTAAGGAATTTGATCAGCTTTATTGGGATTATTTAAATAATAAATCGCAGGTGTCGACAAATTTTTGAAAACTTGTAAAATAAAGATGAGAATATAGACACATAAACTCATTTTTAAGGTGCATGGAAATAAAATTTCTTATGTCTAATCATTTCGTAGTGGTTAACAGAGTTGCATCATGATAAAAAACTTTTCAATACCGGAGACAGTTGAAAGCTTTAAAACATTTTCGCTTAGATCCGGAATAAATTTAAATCTGATTAAGTTTAACTTTGTTACATTTTGAGCTACGCTTTTAGGTTAATATCACATAAAAAAGCCCAAGTGTTCAAAGGCATATGATTGACACTATTTAACAGCGCACACTCTGGCAGATTAAAAGTAAAGTGGAGGTTACTTCCAGGAGAAAACTTTTCGGTACTTTATAAAATTTTACTTCTCATACCGTTTAAAACCCCAGTAAAGAACCGAGCTTCTGTGGAAGCAAGCTTCTAAGAGAGAAATGAGAAATCGCCGCTAACCTTCTCCTTATCGAAGACACGATTTTACTAAGGCGAGTTCCCACTTAAATGCGTTAGCCTTTGACGTAAACGTCACATAATTCATATCAGATTTTCAGAGCACAATTTAGATCTTTCAACAAGCCCATCTGTGTACCACGATTTAAGTTATGAGTTCGTGACTTCCGGAGACTATATTATCGGGTTTTTCAATAAGAGCGCTACAAAAGTTTTTTTTAAATAAAACAAAACCGGTTTTAGATACCAATGAAATTCTTTATGCGTGTGAAAGTATGTTCGATGCCATTATGTATGGCACTCGATTTCTTTTGCATGGCCACCACGGGCACGCTTGCAGAAGTCCAAACCCTGAACCCAATTTTCGACGGTTTTCAAGCATAAATCGGCCGATACTGCTGCAATGTCACGTTCGATATTCGTACGAAGTTCATCAATCGTCGCTGGCTTGTTGGCATATACCATAGACTTGACGTAGCCCCACAGGAAATAATCTAACGGCGTCAAATCGCACGACCGAGGCGGCCACTCGACTGGGCCATTTCGTGAGATAACACGTTCACCAAACTTGGTTTCCAATAAATTGATTGTGGCATTCGCTGTGTAGCTTGTGGCGCCGTCCTGTTGGAACCACATGTCCTCCAAGTCCATATTATCCAATTGGGGCCAAAAATATTCGTTTACCATTGAACGGTAGCGATTCGATTTCACAGTAATGTGCCGGTCTTGATCATCACGGAAAAAGTACGGCCCAATGACGCCGCCGGCCCATAAACCGCACCAAACCGTAATTTTTTCGGGATACAATGATGACTCATGGATTACGTGTGGATTTCTGTCTGACCAATAGTGCATATTTTGCTTATTGACGAAGCCATTCAGCTAGAAATGAGCCTCATCGCTGAAGATGATTGAGGCCACTGATGTTGAGGCCACTGACTCCAAATTTCGGTAATAAATTTTAATAATTTCGACTCATTGTTGGCTCATATATCTGTCCACGATGAAATGGCAAACCTTACTGAAGAGAAATGTCAAAAGAGCGGGAAAAAATTTGGCGTTGTTTGCTGTCCCTATCGATATACTTTTGTAGCGTCTCTGTTGAAAAACCCTTTATTAATGTATTCCGTTATATACGAATGAATATCTGGTGATCTTCTAGTCTTTTTGAGCTTTTTAAATCTCATCCATTCCAACATTATTGAAATGAAACAACATTTTGAAAAACAACAATTATTGAAATGAAACAACAAAAAACAAAGAAGGAAATTACAACTTTAAACATAACGAGGATCTAAGACAACAAAATTTGCAACATTTATATTCCCTTTTTTATTTTTCAAAAAAATAAACTAGGGTTCACAATACGCTTTATTTCTCCAGCAGCTACCGGGACACTGATATTTTTTTTAAATATCGTCAAAGACTTCGTAGGTTTATTCCGATTGCATTTTCTGCGTTACAACCTGTTACCAGGTAAGAGATATCTTTGATTTGCGTATTCTATAGAACAAGGTGATCTAGTCAAAACAGTGTTGCCAGCAGCGGTAGAAAAATCATGCTAAAATAGAGGAATCTGCAAAAAAGAGATGCTAAAACTAAAACAATAAAAACTCGTTTGCCTTCTTGTGCATTATTTTTGACCAATGCACCATTTCCAATTGAAACTTAAAAAATAACAATTAAATTTTGAAAAATATCAATAGAAATTTGAAAATTATATTTGAAATTTGAAATACATCAATTGATATTTAATAATGCTCTGAAATTTTAAATACATTAATTGCAATTTCAAAACCAGCAATTGAAATCTAAAAGATATCAATTGAAATTTGAAAGACATCAATTGAAATTTAAAACACATCAATTGAAATTTAAAAGATACCTATTGAGATTTGGTGGAAATACGTTCTGAATTCCTTGATGAAAATTCAGAGATCAAAACTGATTAGCGTAAGTAGGGCAATGGGCACGACGTCAGTTACTGTACTCAGTGCTATCCTGAATATCTGTACTCCTGATACCATGGCTGAATCGGCAGCCGCTACATCCCTGCTGAGAATCAAAGATTGTTGCGTTTTGATATCGGGGCATTCCGGACACACTGAATTACTACACCGGATCAACTCTATTCCCGTAAAAACGGACAACTGTATCCCCTACCTTCTACCAGCGACAAATCTAAGGACTTCTATTCCGAACAGGAATACCTGGGAAAAGTCACTGGAAGGGGATGCCAGTAGTATCAGATTTTTGACGGATGGATCAAAGTTGGACGAGCAAGTAGGCTATGGAGTCCATTCACCGGACCTAAATGTAAACATCTCCTTCAAGCTGCCTGATCACTGTAGTGTATTTCAGGCGGAAATTACCGCCATACTGGAGGTTGCTGAACTACTGAAAAGTAGTGTCACAACCCTCCGGACAACATGTATCTACACGGAGAGCAAGGCTGCCATAAAATCCCTGGAAGCCATGTTTGCAGCGTCCCTGACGGTGAAAGCATGTCACTCATCACTTGGCAGAGTATTTTGACATAAGGCTCATCTGGGTACCGGGACACAGCGACATTCCAGACAATTGCGTAGCGGATGCGTTAGCTAGACAGGGCAATACGCCTCAAGTTCTTCCGGCAAAAGAAGGTGTTAGTATGTCAAACTCTACCTGCCGTTTGCAGATCAGGCAGTGGGCCGATAATATGTTCAAGGACCAGTGGAGACTTACTTCAACTTGCAAACAAGCTAGGGTCCTCTGGCCACAGGTGAACAGGAAGAGGACTAGGCAACTACTTAACATGCCGAGAGGCAGGTTATCCACAATGATAGGAACACTTACGGGACATTGACTTGTAGGAAAACACGCCCTAAGATTGGGATATAGAAACTCCACTCTCTGTAGATGCTGCATGGAAGAGTACGAGGAAACGACGAAACACCTACTCTTGGATTGCCCTGCTCTGGCAGGACTGAGACGTAGGATATTCGGTACACATTCAGTTAGCACCGTAGCCCTACAGGATATTCCTGTAGGTCTTATAGACAAATTTATTGAAAGGGGAAATTGGCTAGACGACTAGTCAATAGTTGCTATGGAATAAACTGCAGGTATCACAATGGGCTTCTTTAGCCTAATTCTAGACATCGTTGCTATGGAGGAAACTGCAGGTATCACAATGGGCTTCTTTAGCCTAAGTGTTCTAGACATCGTGCTGTCTTGCAGCGTTTTCAACCAACCAATTTACATTTCACTACCTGCGTTGCCATTAGTTCCGGAAGTTATGTATAAATCTGACTTTGCAGATATGATTTCTATTGCCTTCGACAGCTTATTTCAGCAAATTAAATAATTCGGCTAAATAATTCGTTGGCGAAGTCTTTTGTGTCTGTCTGATGGAGTCAGTAACAATAGTGAGCTATGAAAAGGCATTAGGTTTGTAATTCTGCGTTGTTATATCAGTTGTGTAAAAACCGATTAATCGGCATGAAATAACCGCTGAAACCGTTTCTCCGAAAATATCACGTTTTAAAAACCGACGAACGGTTAACGTTAGTTAATAATAGCCATTTATTCTATACAAAATTTAATTTATAGACTAAAATTACATGAGTTGTCAGGGAACACACGGTTGGAACGAAGTTCCTTTTGCTATATGGGTTATTGTTCGGAAATTGTCATTTTCTCGTCCTTTGAATTTTCCCACCCTAAAATGGTCGAATGGTGATTAAATTGCGACATGTTCCAGAAGCTACGATGGTACTCTATTATTTCCATGAAACACATTCCATTCTGAACCGTGTAAGTCGGTTTTAGGGAAAAAAACTGTTCAAAATGTCACAACCATGGCCTGTCCTCGGTATCGAATTCAGGACTTCAGCAGTAATATCCGTCAAGGACGTGGCTTGAAAGAAGTTACCTGCATATATGTTCTAAGGGACATTTAGATTTACAATTCTACGCAAAAAAATTGGAGGAATATGCACGCCATGGTTATTGAACGGTCCACGAAGTCTGTCCAACAATTTTGTCAGAATTTTGTACAATTTGAATTCGACTGTGGTGGCGCCATCTCCGGGGTTTCAATATGACCCAATTGCTGGCATTTTGGAGTGGAGGGGGTAGTGGCAGTATTTACACCGGCAGAAGTCAACAGACGCACATGTATACGAAGGGGAATTCAATTCGAAAAATTTAAAAGCTAAGTCACAAAATAATACGTCACAACCGTTCTCTTATGATTCACATATGCCGTACGATATTTAGGCTTGATTCCCGGTTATGAAAGTAATATTTCATTGCCTGAACTTCATTGTCTTTGGAACTTGTCGAATTCCAAACCGGTCTGGAGCACGGTTAGGTTATACACTGAAAGTCACAACCGTGGCTGTCACAACCGTGTCATATAGTTTCCAATACTGACTAAAATTGATAAATAATGGTTTCTTGCCAATGAATGATTAATGTGGAGTAGGCTGTTGCAAAGACCTGGCAACACAGTAGGCTTTTGCGAAGACCTGACAACACAGTAGGCTTTTGCGAAGACCTGGCAAAACGAGAGTGAATGAAGTATTTGACATATCTTGTGGCAATCTATTGGCGAAGTTAACTAAATAAATTAGTTAAAACATTAAAATAGTGTGTTTTATTCAATTGATATATATTAGCGGTCATTACAATTAAGTTTCGTTCAGGCAGTCACTACCGTGGCATCGGAATACCATCACTGCTCCATAACTTCAATTGCTTTGGTGTTGTAGTATAGTGATTTTCAGATCATACTTTAGGACCATGATAACATTCTGAAACGTAAAAAAAATGGTACTGCAACCATATCGAGGTTTGGAAAAATTGCTATCTGAAAAATAACAATTTCCGAACAATCACACATATACTTATATTATATACTAGTTAGTTCCAACACGCCTAAGGTGACCACTAAAATATACTATAATTTAAGTTGGTCTTTAGGAAAACACACTTTTTGTAAAATGATAAACTTTTTTTAAGAAAAATTTTTTTATAGAATGCATTTTTTTAAGTATATTTTTAGGTCCTTTTTGTAAAACTATGTCTTATATTTTCTCGAAAAGGTCCTCTTTTAAAGAAAGGTGCTTATTTTGTTAAAAGTTAAAGTTTTTTTTTAGGAAAATGTACTATTTTGCAGACGAAGTACTTTATGTACTGAAAAGCCATAAGAGTATGAATTTTTTTTACAACGAAGTACTTTTTTAAGAACAGATACTTTTTAAAGAAGTGGTACACTGTTTAAGAAAAGGTTATTTTTTATTAAGAAAATATACTTATTTTCAGAAAGGCTACTTATCTCAATAAAAGTAAAGAAAAGGTATTATTTTATTTTTAAGAAGAGGTAATTTTAAGAAAAGGTATTTTTTTTAAGAGACGCTATTTTTTTGAAGAAATTGTTCTTTTTTTAAGACATGAAATTTTTTTTAGAACTGGTCCTTTTTTCAAGAATAGGTAAATTTTTAAGGGTAGTGGCCGTCGGTGGTGCAATGGTTAGTGTGCGCGCCTCTTGTACTTGAGATCCCGGGTTCGATCCCTGCTCTGACCACCTTAAAATTTCTTTCGACGGCGGTCACTTCGCATAGTGACGGCGACACTATCGAGTATTTAGCCATGAAAAAGCTTTTCAAAATACCGTTCGGAACCGGTGTAAACTACAAAGCGCACAGCTCACTTGGTTGTGAAAAGCTTTCCCCGATTCCTTCATGGGATGTAATGGGAAACCATAGGTAAATTTTTAAGGGTAGGTACTCATATTAAACAAAAATATTTTGTTTCACAAGAAATGTACTCTTTAAAGAAAATGTAGTTTTTTAAGAAAAGTCAATTTGTTGTAACAAAATTTACCTTTTCTTAAGCAAAGGCACTTCTTTAAGATACGGTATTTTTTTTCTAAGAAAAGGTACTTTGTTTAAGAATATGAACAGGTATTTTTTTTTTTTTGAGAAAATTGACTTTTTTTAAGAAAAGGCAGTTATTTAAGAAAATGTTATTGTTTAAGCTTCTTTCACTTTGGATTTTCTAAATTTACTTTTTATTTGGTTCAGAACTACAATATATACTAAATATTGGTTACAGGCTCCACCTAGAAAATTTCCCATTAGAAAAGAAATTTTCCAACATACAATCCGGTTCATTTATTTAAAGGCACTAAAAATTCCACATTCAGCAGCCTGTATCTTTTGAAGTTTGTAACCGATTGCAGAATTTTAAAATGGAACTGGAAGCTAGACCTCTTGAGATATAATATCAATCATAACAATAGTGGTTTCTTAACAAAAGAACTTTTTTTGAGCAATTTATAAAAAAAAAGTCCAAAATGTGCTATTTTTTTGTTGGTTCACTTGAATAAAGGCACATTAACTAATTTTAGTGAAAAACTGTTGTTCGTGTTTTTTTAATTTATTTTACTTTATTTAAGAACTATCAGTAATGGGTACTACCCACTTTGTTTTTAATAATTTCAAATATAAGGGGTTTTATTGAGAGATAAAGAGAATTTATGTAATCCAACGAAATTTGATTCCAAACATCCTTAATGGCCCGAATTAGTGACTGCTTGTCATCAAATTGTCTACCTCCTTCATAGTCCTTACTAGGTAACTAACCCCAGACATTTTCGATAATGTTTAGATCTGACGAATAGGGTGGCCAGTCAATAATATTAACATATTAGCTTGCAATGAAGTCCTTTACTACTGTGGCACTAAATAGTTCACTGAACTTCGGAAAAGCCGATTCTAATAACGTTTTATAGCTTACACCAGTCATTTTTGCACTTTGAAATTCAAGATCGGTGTTGCCATAGTACGTATTGGCACCCCACACCATAACGCCGCCCTCTCGGCTGTGATATCGGTTCAAAAAACGCTTCTCTTTGCGCAGATCATGGAAATAATGGTTGTAGCCATCAGGCCCATCCAAATTAAACTTCTTCTCATCCGAAAATACAACGGTTCTCCAGTCATTTACATGACCTCTTGGCGGCCCATTCCATACCATGT
Organism: Phaonia tiefii; assembly: GCA_963931995.1. Classification (NCBI taxonomy): domain Eukaryota; kingdom Metazoa; phylum Arthropoda; class Insecta; order Diptera; family Muscidae; genus Phaonia; species Phaonia tiefii. The sequence continues at coordinate 21,167,450 of OZ008368.1, forward strand.
AGTCTCTTGCGAATTGAAGCCGCTTTCCCTTACGAGAAGCATTAAGTGTGGGCTTTTTTTTGTAATTTCAGGTATTTCAGTTACTCCCAGCCCTTAATTACTCTGCGTACTGATGACTTGTTCGCTTCCACTCCAGCTTGAGCTCTTATTTTTGACAAGGATAAGGCAGAATCAGAAGCACTTCTGATGATTTTTCTTTTCTCATACCCTTCCTTTAAAATTTGTTCCATACCCCTCGGGGTCCTTTTATGTAATTGTCGACATCTGTTGGGCTCCGTCCAATTTTTTTAGCTATTGCGCGGTTAGAATAACTTTCAGAACGGTAAACATCTATTTGTGATTTTTCCGATAGATTTAAAACTTTTTGTTTTGCCATTTTGACTCGTAAAATGATTAAGATGTATTAAATTGTAATAAACAAACGCTCCCTACCAAAAACCATCGCTTACTTTAAAAATAATAAACAAATAATAAAGTGCCTTTATTCAAGTGAACCAAAAAAAAAAACATATTTTTGGACTTTTTTTATAAATTGCTCAAAGAAGTTCTTTAGTTACGAAACCACTATTGTCATGATTTTGTATATATCTCAAGATGTCTAGCTTCCATTTCGATTTTAAAATTCTACAAATTTATAAAGATACAGGCTGCTGAATATTGAATTTTTAGTTCCTTTAAAGAAGTTAACAGGAGTGTATGTTAGTCTAGACACAAACCCAAGCTAAAGTAAACAATATAGTTGGTAATAGTGGGTTGTAGCATAATAGTGGTAAAACAAAAGTTGTTTAATATTTTTTTATTTAGCCCCCATCCCGCAACGTGTGATAAAGAACTTCGTCCCAAAATAGTGAAGATGACCGGAAAAAGTAAAAAGTTTAAAAATTGTATTTTCCTAATAAAAGGCCTTAAAAATTATTTAAAAAAAAATCAAAATTTTCACTAAATATGCTGAACACTGAGTCAAACTACAGCATTTCCAACAGAAATTTACAAAAATGCAATTAAAATTCAAAAATATTGAAAAACATCAATAAAAATCCAGTGAGTGTTCGAACTCACGGGCGATGTGTTAACACATTTTTGCTACACGGTACCTGTTCGATTTCTATGAACACATTCGAAAATGTTACGTTGGGAAATAAAAAACAGCGTTCAATCATATGATGACTTTACAGTTAAATAATATTAATGCTTAAAATTATTTAAAGACCCAGTGCAAGCACGTGTCATTATTTTCTTGCTCAATACTTTTTGTTTTATTCCCACAAAAGTCAAAGAATGCAAAGCAACAGACACTTGTACATACATACATACATTGTTATATTCGTACGATATAACCGAAGATCAACATAAAACACTTTTTTAATATTACTCCAAATTAATACTCCAAATTAAAACACTTCAATCTCGGCTCGCCGATATCGGATCGCCTTAATTTTTGGCCTAAACTCTTCGTCGAAACCCGCACTAGCTTTCTAATCCAAAAATTAATAAAATCGGCTATGAATTTCCGGAGAAAATCGCGTGGGAAAATTATATGAAAATCGCCCAATAATCACTTTCAATACCGACTGCCAAGCAACGAACAAACAAACGATGATTTACTCTTACAAACCTAACACTTGCGTATGTATTAAATTTATAGTTTAGTGCCCTAGAGGCGCGCGTATAGATGTTAACACATCAATATTAATTTAAAAATACATTAATAGAAATTTACAATACATCGATTGAAATGTAAAAGACGGCTCAGTGAATAAAGGCCTAACGAACTAACGCCTAAAAAAAAAAATGAAATAATGCCTAAAAATTGCAACAAAAAATTATATAGGAATTAGGCGGTTGTTCATTATGAAAGAATGTCTAATATTTTAGGCATTCCTTCATTAAAATTGTTAGGTGATTTTTCATAATGAAAGAAAGCCTAACAATCAAAAATGAAAAAACGCCTAATTAGATATTTATTCATTTTTGATTGTTAGGCTTTCTTTCATTAATGTTAGGCGATTTTTCATTTTGCTAAAAGTGTGATTTTTATTCATTTTTGATTGTTAGGCTTTCTTTCATTAATGTTAGGCGATTTTTCATTTTGCTAAAAGTGTGATTTTTATTACTATTATGCGTGAATTCATTGAAAACTAACAGTTGTATTTACGGTTAGACAAATGTTTTTGCAATTTGTTATCAGTTGTCGTCATTCGTTAAACTTCTATCACTACGAGCAAGTCATTCATAAGTGTTGGACATTAAAAATTATATTATAATTAAAAATGGATTACGAAATTATTTCTGGCAAGAGGATTAATTCAAAATTACTTTATGTAATATCAGAAAAACAATTGTATAAATTTAAAACATTAATAAGAAATAAAAAGTATTATGTATGTTTAAATAAAAAATGCAAGGCAAAGGTTGAATTAGTGAATGACGTGTGTCAAAAACCAAAAAAAAAACATTGAACATAATCATGGTGAATCAGAAAACCTGGCAAATGAATTAAAGTGTGTAAATAAAATTAAAAGTGAATGTTTGAATTCGTCCTCAGTTTTAAGTGATATGAATGCGCTAAGTACAATCAAAAAAAGTTTCTACGATGTTTGTGCAAGGTGAGACTACTATATTTATTTAGTTTGATAATATCTAAATGTAATTAAATGCGATATTATTGCAGCAACCCCGAGGAATCTAAACAATTAGATTTTCACAGGATGCAAAGAGGTTTACAATTATTAGTAGCAAAAACATTTGTGAAATCTCCGACATGTGCGCAAGAGGTAGTGGAGGCATTTCAGTTGGAATCCATTTATACGAACTTTGGTTTAACGAAGCATGGAGATCCGAAACATCAATTTTTTATTGCTTGCATCCAAGGGAATAACGGCTCATTTTGCATATTTGCTTCAAAGAAAATTATGCTACAAATTGAAGAAAATATTCTTCCTATGAATAGGACATATATAGTAGATGGAACATTTTCAGTTGTTCCAAATGGCTGTTTCAAGCAGCTTTTAATAATTCATATTGAATACTTCGGAAAGGTATAAAATAAAATATAAATTATAGACATTTTACATTATAAATAAAATTCTATTGTTATTTGTATTCTTTTTTTTCAGATCTTTCCATTATTTTTTATACTTATGGATAAGAAATCGCAAAAAAACTATGAAGATATATTTTCATACATTAATGAAAATGTATTTAAATTAAGCGCCAAAAGTTTTTTAACTGATTTCGAAGTCGGTCTTCAAATGGCAATAAGAAAAAAACTCGCCAATGGTGAAATCTATGGTTGTTGGTTTCATTATTGCCAAGCAATAAGGAGAAATATTTCGTATAAGTGGAAACAATTGGCATCTTCAATAAGAAACAATCAAAATGCCTCTACGATATACCATAAAATCCTTGCTCTACCCCTGTTACCAGCTACACAAATAAATGCGGTTTTTGGGAACATAAAAGAAGAATTGATGAATACAAATATGCAAGAATTATTTACACCATTCATGATTTATTATGAAAAGCAATGGTTACGAAAGGTAAGTTCCCTTTTACAAAATGTTCAAATAATGGTATTAATTTTCCCTTTTACAAAATGCATACACTATCTTGTAAACATTCTGTAAAAGGGAAAATTATTAGTTTTTAAAATTATAAAAACAATTGATTTTCCCTTTTACAAAATGCATACACTGCCTTGTAAACATTCCGTTAAATAGAAAATTATTAGTTTTTAAAGTTATAAAAGTAATTGATTTTTAATTTGTTATTGTTTGTTTTTTTTTTTTAAGGTGACACCCGAAGTATTTTCGGTTTTCTTAAAAAGAACACGGACTACATCAGCTGTCGAGGCTTATAACGGCGTTATTGGCCGCATCATTCAAAAAAATGGAAATTTTTTCAAATTTGTTAAAGCTCTTATTGATGAAGAGTTTAAAAAGAGTAGAGATTTTGAGCTTCTTATATGCAGTGGTGGATCCCATGGCACTTCAAAAAAAAAGAAGACCGTCTATGAGCAAAAATCAAGTTACATTGAAGAAGCCAGTCATAAACTCTTGGAGGGAAAAATTACTCCCAAAGAATTTATGCAAAGAATGGTTTTCGGAAAAAGTAAAATTTGTGTTGACCTAGAACCAGATGAGGACATATTTGAAACAAATGGGCATAACAGTGATAACGAGGACGATAATGATAGCGAAGATGAAAATGATGATGGCGACGATACTGTTGATCCAAACGGCTCAGTGAATAAAGGCCTAACGAACTAACGCCTAATTTTTCAAAATGAAAGAATGCCTAAACAAGAACGCCTAAGAAGAAAGTGAAAGAACATCTAACTTTAAAAATGAAGGAAAGTCTAATTTTAAAAATGAAAGAAAGTCTAAATTGTTAGGGTTTCTTTCATTATGAATTAACACCTAATGAAAGAAAACCTAACAACTGGAATTAAAATGCTGAAAATATATTTTGAAAGGAAAAAATGTATTTTTAAATTATATTTAACTATACGTTATGTAAATACAGTTAAATTTTCAACAACTATAGCTCTACATAGCGGACATTTGAAAAAATTTTCACCTGCGTTAGCTTTTAGTTCATTACAACAGTTCAAGCAAATTTTTAAATGCCGACATGGCAAAAGTAATATATTTGGCTTTGAATCCAAACACACTATGCACATCGCAGTATCAGTTTCGCCAAAATAATGACCTATTGAAATTAAAAGATTCTCTTTTAAATTTGAAACACATCAATTGAAATTGCACCGATTTAAATTTGAAATGCATCAATTAATATTTAAAAGATACCAATTGAAATTTATAAATTCTACTTGAAATTTGAAACACATCAACTGAAATTTGAAATTCAAATAATTCAAGTGGCGAATTTTAAATTTCAGTTGATGTATTTCAAATTTCAATTAATGTCATTTAAATTTCAATTGATATATTTCAAATTTCCATTTATTATGTTTTAAATTTCAATTGATGTGATTTAAATTTCAACAGATGTCTTTTAAATGTCAATTGATGTTTTTTAAATTTAAATTGATGTATTTAAAATTTCAAGTAGAAGTTTTAAATTTCATTTGATGTAAATTTTAATTTCAATTGTATTTCAAATATAATTTTCAAATTTCAATTGCTATGTTTCAAAACTAATTTCATATTTTTTTAATTTCAATTGGAAATTCCGTATTAAAATCATACATGGATTTATTTAATTTGCATTGGATTTTAATTTGCAATACTTTATCTAATGCAAATGCAAAAGAATTACAATTGTTCGCAGTGGGAATTAAAAAAATTTGAATTTGCATTTGCTCAGGCAATGCGAATGCAGGTAGCGGAATTAGATGCCAATTGAAATTTAACATAGAATTTTTATATTTAAAATACATCAATTGAAATTTAAAAGACACCAATTGAAATTTAAAAATTCTATTTTAAATTTGAAACACATCAATTGAAATTTGAAATACAAGTAATTCAAGTGATGAATTTTAAATTTCAGTTAATGTATTTCAAATAGCAATTAGTGTCATTTAGATTTCCATTGATGTATTACAAATTTGCATTTATTGTATTTTAAATTTCAATTGATGTGATTTAAATTTCAATAGATGTGTTTCAAATTTCAATTGATGTATTTAAAATTTCAACAGATGTCTTTTAAATGTCAATTGATGTTTTTTAAATTTCAATTGATGTATTTAAAATTTCAAGTAGGATTTTTAAATTTCAATTGATGTAAATTTAAATTTCAATTGTATTTCAAATATAAGTTTCAAATTTCAATTGACATTTTTCAAAATTAAATTGATATTTCTTTAATTTCAATTGGAAATTCAGTATTAAAATCATACATGGGTTTTTTAATTTGCACTGGATTTCAATTTATCTAATGCAAGTGCAAAAGAATTACCATTGTTCGCAATGGGAGTTAACCAAATTTGAATTTGCATTTGCTCAGGCAATGCAAATGCAGGTAATGGAATTAGATGCCAATTGAAATTTAAAATAGAATTTTTATATTTAAAATACATCAATTGAAATTTAAAAGACACCAATTGAAATTTAAAAAATTATATTTTAAATTTGAGGCACATCAATTGAAATTTGAAATACAAATAATTCAAGTGACAAATTTTAAATTTCAGTTGACGTATTTCAAATATCAATTAATGTAATTTAAATTTCAATTGATGTATTTCAAAATTCCGTTTATTATGTTTTAAATTTCAATTGATGTGCTTTAAATTTCAATTGATGTATTTTAAATTTCAATTGATGGATTTCAAATTTCAACAGATGTCTTTTAAATGTCAATTGATGTTCTTTAAATTTCAATTGATGTCTTTAAAATTTCAAGTAGAAGTTTTAAATTTCAATTGATGTAAATTTAAATTTCAATTGTATTTCAAATATAATTTTCAAATTTCAATTGCTATGTTTCACCTAATTTGATATTTTTTTAATTTCAATTGGAAATTCAGAATTAAACTCATTTAAGGGATTTTTTAATTTGCATTGGATTTTAATTTGCATTACTTTATCTAATGCAAATGCAAAAGTATTACGATTGTTCGCAATGGGAATTAAAAAAATTTGAATTTGCGTATTCTTGGCAATGCAAGTAAATGCAGGTAGTGGAATCAGATGCCAATTGTAATGAAATATGGGAATGCTTTTAATTATTTTGAATTTGTTTGACTGCTGGCAATTCTGTTCTAAAAGTTTTCATATGTATATGTTTGAGGTTTCGATAGGTATTGCCTCGTAGTATTTTCAAAGTCATAAACCTGAACTTTATAAAATATTTGAAACCCAAAATTGCCAGATATGAAGGAAATGCTTCGAAAATAAGTACAATTGCCAATGGTATATTCAAAAGTTTTTTGAATTTTCATTTGGATAGGAAATTCAAATAAAACAACAAATTATAATTGTCATATAATTAATTTGCCCCATATATGAATAAAATATACAAATTGATTCAAAATGTTAATTACTTTAAAAAGATTTTTTGTGATATCTTCAATTCAATGAGTGATATTCAAAAAGTGTTAATTCTGGGTTCACCTTCCTCAAATATCTCCAAGTCCCAAACCGAAAACCCTTCCCATCACCTTTGTGGCTATGTTACTTTCTCATTTTTTTATTTCTTCATCGCAAAGGAAGCAATAATTTTCCCATTTTCATTCTGCACATAAACTAAGCATTGAGAGAAACGTAAATAATAATGCGCAAAAAAAATATTACGGAAAATAATGGTTTATTTTCATACACCAAAAGTACTTCCCAAACGAGCCAAACCGGAAGCGAGACCGGGAGAAAACCAGAAGCAAAAAACGGCTCAGTTAGACTTACTACAGATGATATTAAATGATGATAAGTTTGATATACTATAGATATAAAATCATATAAAAAACCAAGAGAGGGGGAGAGAGAGAGAGAGAGATATGGCAACAATGAACACTGAAGTGTGGGTAAAGGCAGTCAAGTGTTTGGTAAACACTAAAGTTAAAAAAGCAGAATTTTAATAATCGGTTAGGAGAGAAGGCGGAGTTAATGTTTAACCTTTAGGATAAAAAAATATGGTTATATATGTTTTTATTGTTGAATTTACTGCGTTGCTTGGTGCGTTTTTTTTTCTGTATATATTTGGCAACATTTGGATTCATATTCGTACCTTAACACACTGTCGGTGGTTAAAGTATCCTTGAATCGTACAAGGATATGCCGCATAGGGTGTTACATGTAATAAACTGCTTACAGGTTCCGATAAGCACCAAAATTGCTACTGCTGTTGTTTTATTATAACGATATTTACATTTCACTTTCATTTTACCTTTTTTTATTATTTTTCATTTCAATTGTATGGAAGCATTTTTATATTATTCAGGGAATGGGAAGGTTATTTATGTGAAGGCACTCGCTCAATGTGAATTTGATTCAAATGAAGGTGTTTATATGGATCTTATTCTTTTCGAAATCTATAATTTAATATTTTTATTATAACTGTGCGTTCACTTTAGACGGTTGTTGAGTACATTTTAGTTGTGTACGATGGTGTTTCATTTAGTATTACAAACGAATTAAATTTGGAAAAAAATCATGTAATACTATTAAGGGCACGTGTCGGTACTTCAACTCAACCTTTTTTTTTATCTGTTCACATTTAGAAACACATTCGTGTTCAGGTGTGTGTGTGTATTTGAAATAAATAGAAAGTATATTTTTTTTGTACCCATTCTATAAATTCTGTTGAACTTTAATAGCGACTTTTACTTTTATGATTGCGAACGAATCAAGGAATTCAACAACTAGTACAATTTAAGTCGCAAGAAATTTGTGGAATAGCAACCAAATATTAGAAACTCGCAGGTACAGACTTCAACAAAGAAATCAAAGTCCACTGGATAATCTATAGATGAGCTGATTTGAAAGACTATTTTGTCTATTTTAAGGCTCTTTTTTCAAAGAAAACTTTACGAAATTAGTAATTAAATACACAGCCAATTAGTTTCCAAAAACGTTGAGAAGACTTCGAAATTTATTTCATTTGAAATAAGGGAAGATAAGAAGACTGAATAACGAGCCTAATAATGGGCTGCCCTCCTGCAAGTACGAGAATGGGAATCTGGTGACTGAGAAGCAGTGTGTGCTCAAAATGTGGAGAGACCACTTTTCAGCACTACTCCACTCAGATTGTTCCACTGAAGATCAGGAGGCAATGATAATGGAAGATAGTGTAGAGTGTAGATTATACCCCCCCCCCCCCCCTAACCAAGACGAGATTGCCTGCTCACGCCTTAAGAATAAACAATCCGCTGGATGGCCTACCCGCTGGCAGGTGGCGAAGGACTGCTAGCCCACATGTATCGACTTATATGCAATATATGACTGGGGGAATCTATGACCGACGATTGGAGTCTCAGTGTATTATGTCCTGTATTCAAAAAGGTGATCCGTGTGTCTGTTCCAACTATCGCGGTATCAGTCTTTTATCCATCGGGTATAAGGTCTTGTCGAGCGTATTATGCGAAAGACTAAAGCCAGTTATTGAAAACCTGACTGGACCTTATCCGTGTGGTGCTAGACTAGGAAAGTCCTTGACTGACCAAATATTCACGCTACGCCAAATCCTGGAAAAGACCCACGAAAAGCAAATCGATACATACCACCTTTTTGTCGATTACAAAGCTGCTTTTGATAGCCCCATACGGGGAAAACTGTACGAAGCTATGTCTGAACTTGGTATTCCGGCGAAATTGATCCGCCTCTGTAGAATGAAGCTGACCAACACCAAATCAGCAGTGAAAGTGGGAAAAGTACTCACTGAACCATTCAGAATTAAGCAACGACTTAGACAAGGCGACACACTTTCGTGCAATCTCTTCAACATCTTAATGGAGATAATAATGATAAAAGTTGCAGTAAATACGAACAAGGTCATTAACACAAGAATCCATATATTGCTGGCGTATGCTAACGACATAGACATCATTGGGCGAAATTTGCGAGACGTTACTGCAGTATTTTCCAGAATTTGAAGGGAATCAGCAAAGGTGGGTCTTGCTGGTAATGAGGCAAGTCAAAATTTATGGTGTCAACGACTAGAGAAACCTCTCGACTGGGCCCGCAGTTGAACGTTGACAACCGATTTAATTTTGAAATCGTAGATGAATTTGTCTACCTTGATTCCGTCGCGAACAAGGCCAACAACGTCTGCCTGAAGATAAATACGAGAATTGTGCTTGCAAATAGAAGCTATTTTGGGCTCAGCAAGCAGTTTAGGAACAAAGCCCTCTCTCGACGGACAACAGTCCACCTATATCGACGGACAAAACTCCAGCTATATCAGACTCTCATTTTAGCTGTCTTGTCATATGGCTCCGAAACTTGGGTCGGATGCGGATGAAAAACACCTGAGAGTTTTCGAGAGAAAATTTCTTCGTAAAGTATATGGTCCGGTTAGAGAAAACGGCGAGTACCGACGTCGCTGGAACGCAGAACTATATAGTCTATATTCTGACGTGGACATAGCTAGGCGAATCAAATTAGGCCAATTGCGTTGGCTAGGCCATATTATCAGAATGAATGAAGATGAGCCAGCGCGAACGGTTTTCGATAATGTACCCGACAGAAGCAGGAAAAGAGGACGACCGAGACTCCGCTGGAAAGATCAGGCAGAAGAATCCCTCCGTATCACTGGCGAGAAATGGCGAAGGATAGACCCAGTTGGAAGAATATGTTGAAATTTGTTTAATGTATTGTAAAATAGTCAATAAAAGTAAAGTAAGAAAATGTGTACATCCTCATCGGTTTTTTTCGTAATTGTAATTGGAATGGTTTTCCTATTTTCTGCAAACAATCTGCTCGATTTTATATAAAGTTTGTTTATAGTTTTTTTAAGCCAACAAACGCTATATTTTGTAAAACAAATCGTCTCTTAAATTTTTATTTTGTTTTCCTCATATCAAAGTTTGATCACCACTACTTCGCAACCGTAGAACAACAAGGTTTTAAGTGCACCAAGTAATTTTTGAGAAGAACCAGATCGAATGAACTTTTGTTGTTGTGTCCAAACACATTGTGTTAGGCATTCTATATTACATGTTTGGGACACAATAATTATAACTACACGCAAAGAAAAAAACGTTTATTGCTCGGTTGCTGCAACAATAATTTGATCGATTGGTATTAATATATTAATCGGAACCGTTCATGTAGTTCTCCCAAATAAAGTCATATATCGCAAATGTATATCATGTTGTTGCAAACGACTTCTCGTTTGCATTAAACGCATATAGAATTACATTTGCCGCAAATTTAAAATAACGTTTGCGATAACTGAAATTAGCTATTTTTCTAATGAGAGCACAGATTACGAAGAACCTACATTTATCTCTGTCGACTGTATACAGTCTCTTGTCTACTCGTTTGGCATACAGACTCTCGCATACACATAAAAGTGATCACACACTCTAATGCTTGTTAATATATCTTGAATGGATAATTGTAACCGGCTGCTGTAACCGAAAGAACAGTTGGTGGAATCGTTTATCGTTCCCCGCATACGTTTTTTCAGCTCTTATTTTTCATAACTCGTTTATGCAAACATTTTTCAATTCTCGCAAACGTTTTTTTGTTTGGAGCAACTACAACCCGGTTGTTGTAACCCAAGTAACAGTTGGCGGAACCGTTTTTCGTTTATTGTAAAGGGGTTTTCAGTTCTCATTTCTCATAACTCGTTTACTGCAAACGTTTTTCGGTTCTCCAAAACGAAATGACATATATGGATTAACAGAAGTTCGTTTATCCCAACTACAGTCCCCAAACGAACTTCAGTTATCTGAGATTTCTTTTGGTAGGAACGAGTTTTTTCTTTGCGTGTAGGGAGGAGATTTTCATGCAAATACTTCTTTTACTTCAAAATTTTGCTAAAGAATCACTTTTACTTGTTTGTGTTGTGGATATTTTTGAATTTTTTTTATAAATGCATATTTTTCTTTAAATGTATATTTTTTTGCATATTTTACAAATATAGGTCTATATGTACATTAGGCAAAATTGCTGGATTACGGGAGAGGTTCAAAGTTAGACCACGAAGTTAATTTAAAACACTAGAATAGGAAAAATTCAAACATTCTCGAAGGACTGACCAAATATTACCCAAAAACAATATATGACAATTGTTGATAGCTCGATTAGTTATCGAGATATCGGAAAATTAAATTTGTGGAAAAAGTATAAAGAATTCATGGATCCGTTTCTTATGGAGTAGCAATGATTTGTAAATAGGTTATGTGACTTTACGTGAAAGTAATAAGACTTGACCCTTTTTCCCGTTTTGTTTTTTCATGATTTTTAAAAAATAAAAAATTTTAATTTCAATTTCAAAAATTTTAATTAAACAGTATATCAATAGATTAAAGCAATTATAATTCTTGATTTTTCTAAGTTTACTATAGCAAAATCGGACTAGTTGTTCTCAAGTTATGTCAACCAAAAGAGCCCGAAACGTGACAAATTCCCCTATATGATGCTTACTAACTTCAAATCGATATATCTCCATTCCTAGACGGGACTCAGCGAAACGTCGGAACACGTATAACTTATTTTTGATTTAAATATCCTTTGTAGGAAGCCGCGCCTAAATGGACACGTTTTTTAAACCCTGTGAGCCTCATATATCCGACCGACAATCAAAATGACTTCTCGTGTTCTTTATTATTCTCTAATGTCTGTATTTTTATTACGTTTTGAGTCTCTATTGCCAGCAATTCAACATTATTGACAATGTATTGCTTAATTTTCAACGGATTGCTTTTTATGTTGCCGTGAACACTTTATTATAAAAAAATCCAATCCAATACAATTCACGGGCCTTTTGTTACACAGTTAAAACCTTTTTGTTACACGGTACCAATTCGATTTCTATGAACACATTGGTAAATGTTACCTTGGAAAAAAAACAGCGTTAATCATATGATGACGTTACATTTAATTAATATTAATACTTAAAATTAATTAAAGACCAGTGCAAGCACATGTGTCATTATTTTCTTGCTTAATACTTTTTGTTTTATTCCTACAAAAAAAAAAACAAAGAGAATGCAAAGCCACAGACACAAGTGCAAACATACATTGTTATGTTCATACATACGCTACACAAGTTCACACAATTTTCGTTGCTCTCTTGCTATCTCATCTTTATATACGTATAACCAGGTCATTATTCTCTTTGCTCTGAGAGTGCTCCGCACCCACACAAGACAACTAATCGCTGCCGCTACATCAGTGTGTGTTTCTTTCGCAGTCTGACAATCTCTGTTGCGCAGTTGGACAAATCTGAGTTCTATATAGGGGTGGGTCACCCTTATCATTTAGGGGTATGAAAAATAGATGTTGGCCGATTCTTAGACCTACCCGATATGCACACAACATTTCATACAAATCGGTCCAGCCGTTTCGGAGGAGTTTAAAGCCAAACTATCTGTGATCGCAGTCGGTGAAACTGTGTTTGGATGTGTTCACTTTGTGAGTTTAGTCCCAACCCGCGCCTATAGTTGTTAACAACACATCAAAAAACCATTTTTATAAATAGTTTGTTTTTAATTTTTAAGGCATATTTTGAACTTTTTTGACCATGTTTTAGGCGCATATTGTTCAAAAATAAATGCATGAAATTCCCATCCGAAGTTATAATATATGTAACAGTGGCCCAAATACAGATTTTACGCTCCGACGTAAGTAAGAGATTAAACGAGGCACAAGGGAGATTATTTGCAGCCTACATTGAATTACTATTGAAGGGCCGTCGGTGGTGCAATGGTAGTGTGCACGGCTCTTGTGCATGAGGACGTGGGTTCGATCCCTACTCTGATCACCTTAAATTTCTTGAAACGGCGGTCACCTCGGTTAGTGACGGCGACACTATCGAGTATTTAGCCATGAAAAATCTTCTCAAAATACCGTTCGGAACCGGTGTAAAATTGTAGATCCCAATCAGTGAGTGTAAAACTAGAACGCGCATAGCTCACTTGTTATGAGAAGATATTGAATTAGTTGTGAGTGTGCAACATTATTTTTGCATTATTCATTCAGGACAAACATTTGGCCACTTGCCTTGAAGAGATTGGGGCAACGCGAGATGTTTCCAAGTCTGGCCGACCCCGGAGCAGCCATTCTGCTGAGAATATCGCTGCTGTTGCTCAAGATGTCGAAGAAGAGCTCGGATCATCGACCAGACGACGTGCCACAAAATTCGGCATTAGCCGGCGGACCCCACTCAGAAGTTTGATGAAAGATTTGAAAATGTTCCCTTACAAAGTGCAGACAGTGTATCAGCTGTGAGATGTTGACCGCCAAACGCGTGTAGACTACGCTCAGTCATCCTGAATCTCAACGAAGAGATGGCCGATTTTTCATCGAAAATTATCATGAGCCATTAGGCTCATTTCTTTTTTAGGGGTTAAGTGAATAAATAAAATAATCGTTTCTTAGGCACTGAAAATCCGTGTATCACCCACTAAGAACCATTACATCCGCTCAAAGTTACTGCCAGGTGTGCTGTTTACGCTGGAGGAGTCATCAGGCCAATTTTTCTTCTGACAACGCAGCGTGCCAAACGACACCTGTGGACGACGCGCGCCTCAGAGCCATGATTACAGAAAGAAGAACATGTGGTTCCAAAAGGACGGTGCATCGGCTTACACTGCTAGAGCCAAAATCGATATTCTGAAGGAAGCATTACCTGGTTGCTTAATCCCTCGTTTTGGTGATTTGCAGTCGCCGGCCAGACCTCCCGATTTAATCGTTCAAGTCTTCTTTTAACGGGGCTTTTTGAAGTCGCAGGTTTAAGTGAACAAGCCTCAGACTCGTGAAACCCTTAAGGAGAATATTCGCCAAGAATGCGAGAACCTGTCACCGGAAGAAGTTCTGGCAAGTGTGATGGAAAATGTCATAAAACGAACCCGCATGGTCATGAACTCTGGCGGCGTCCACTGGGCCTAAATCATTTTCTCAACTTGATGGAATAAATTATAATGGTCTAAATAAACAAATTTTACAAGCAGAACCAAAGTTGTTCATAAAAAAAATGCACCAAAAGAATATTGGGCGATTACGTTTGCCCAACTTGTATATTAGGCCGAGCGGACGAAAAGTTGAAGCTACAGGAATTTTATAGCATAAATATCGTTCTATGGATCAAATGGAATACACACAAAAAATTTCAGAATAAAACTATTAACCTCTCAACATCCCGCTATGCACTAGGAATAAAAGCGAGGTGCAATTTTACACTGTGGAAAATTTTAGTATTATTGCGTCATTGGGTTGACGTTTCACATCTTTGAAGATGATCATGTGGTACATGTGATCATGTAGTTATCCTAAATAAACTCGTATATCGCAAATATGTATCATGTTGTTGCAAACGAGTTCTCATTTGCAGCAAACGCGTACAAAATTACATTTGCCTCAAATTTAGAAAACGTTTGCGATAACTGAAATTAACCATTTTTCAAATGAGAGCAGAGATTACGAAGAACGTAAATTTCTCTCATTCTATCGACTGTATACACAACCTTATCCACTCGTTTGGCATACACACTCACGCATACACGTAAAAGTGATCATACACCCGTTGTGGTTTGCTGCGCTTTTAGATGTTATTTGAATTCAAGGCGAGACAGTCGTGTAAGTAGACAATGAAAAAGTTGACAAAAATTCATCATTATTAAACAAACTTTATGGGTAAATCCAAAATCAACTTTCCATAGTTTAGAATAACTACAATTCGGTTGCTGTAACCGAAACAACAGTTAAAGAACCGTTTTTCGTTTCTCGCAAACGTTTTTTCAGCTTATATTTTTCATAACTCGTTTGCTGCAAACATTTTCCGGTTCTCCCAAACGAAATGACATGTATGGCTTAACAGAAGTTCGTTTCTCCCCACTACATTCCCCAAACGAACTTCAGTTATCTGAGATTTCGTTTGGGAGGAACGAGATTTTTCTTTGCGTGTGCCCTATGAAGGTGACACTGTCGAGTACTTAGCCATGAAAAAGCTTCTCAAAATACCATTAAGAACCTTTTTAAAACTGTACATCCCAATCAGTGACTTTAAAACCAGAAAGCGCACAGCTCACTGGTAGTGTTAAACTCTCTTCAATCTCTGCAGAGGATGAAGTGGGAAACCATTTTCTTTTATTTTATTTGATCCGTAGAACGATTTTTTATTCAACCAAATTCTGCATCTCAATTTTTTCCGGCCCGGCCTAATATATACATATATTTTTTTCTTTATTCAATACATTTTAAAAATGTATCGACATTTCCATCGACAGTTATTAAAAATTGTTTACTATTCTAAGCGTCTATTAGATTGAATCAAATGTTTACTTAATATGCATAGAAAGTGTTTCTTTCCATACATATTAATAAAAATGTATGTTTACATTTATATAAATACACCTTTTTAATAACACACCAGTAAACAGTAGGCACTCGGAGGGCCTTCGCTATGGCCTTCTTTGAAATAAAAATTAAATTACACAATTGGCAAAGTTTTCAGTTACTTGAAAAAGAGGGTCTGCGAATAAAATAAATTAGGCACTGCTGCACAGTTGACGAAATATCAAACCTACTCGCTGAAAAATCTGTTTATTTGTTGTTGTTTGGGTGCAAATATAACGTGTTTGTAGCTTGTCGCAAATATCCTATACTTGAGCCCAAACAAGCTGTGTTTGCTTTCAATATAGCATGTTTGAGACACAATGACTAATAGGCTATAATATATGTCTTTGAGACCAAAATGCGGCTTTTTTGGTTGAGTACCGCCAAAAACAAATACGAGACAGACAAAAGAGAAACAAAAATGCAGCAGAGCTTAAAATCATGAAACCAGTGTTTGCAAACATGTACATGTTTCGTGCGATATTTTACTGGGGTCGATATTTTTCAGCGTGTAGGGTAATTTGAATAATATCTTAAAAGAAACGGAACAACAACAAGAATTCGCGTGGTATTTTCTTAATTTGCCTTCAATACGTTAATAAAAATGGATATATTTATAAGTATATACGGATTAGTAGATTCTTTAATTGTCTCTGTAATGGTGTTCACCCGAACCAACTCCGAGCATAAATACCTGAGATAAGTGAAAAAAAAATGTTGACCCAGAGCAGAAACTTTTGCCGATTGCAAAATTGGTAATCCGTAAAGAGTTGTAGCTAATCACAATTTACGCCAAAATTTTAATTAAATAAAACACTACGAATTTCATGTTTTGTAATGTGAAACAGAAGCGCTTAAAATTACTGGCTACCCGGCTTTCGAAACCAAACCAAAAAGCAATCATACCAAAACGGCTGGAGTTAACTGGTGTTAAAGCGTCGTATAAACGAGGTAATTGAGACATTAATGTCAACAATTAGTTTGTTGTGGCCATTAACGGCCTGTTTTTGTAACATGTTTTTTCTCTCATCGCACGTCTAGAGCCAAACGAATTTCAATTTTGGTTTTTGTAAACTTTTTTTTGAGTGTAAACACAAAAGCTTTCAGTTATCGTCAAAATGTAGGTTCACATAAGTCAACAACGTACAATGTTAAATGTCAAAATAGACAATCGTAAAAAATTGTTCGTGTGGGTTATACTGATGTGTTTTCATTTCAATAAATAAATAAAAATGGATTGTTTGACCAAAAAAAATTAAGTATTTTTAACATTGAAACGAAACAGCATATATTGATACTAACAATTGTACTTATCAGAGTAAAAAAGACCAACTCTATCCAGTTTCGTGCCTTGGTCCCAAATCTTCTACCCGATTCGAAAATACTTCCTTATTAACACGGAAGTTTGCAATAAATCTACAAAACATAACTTCATTAATTCATAAAAGCAAATTATACTGATATGCTTACTGGTCTTCTGGAATCTCCAACACATTGGTTGAATCACGCAAAATCCTACGGCTTAGGCGACTTTCTCTATCATCATTTTCCGTAGTTTTAATAGGAAAACCGAGAGCAACGGAGGAAATCATTTTAAAATCAAAAAAAAAAATTGTGTTTCTTTTCGTTTGTTTATTTATTTTTTAATACCTACAATCAGCTGTTGTTGATTTTACAGCTGACGGCTAGGGTTGCCCCCGTTTAGCATATATTTGTATGAAAAAGCTTTCAGAAATGCCAATAAAAACATGAAGGGAATATTGTTCTTTGACAGGAACACAACCAAGAAAAAGAGCTTTTATGCCCAAGCGAAAAGCAACAATGAACTCAATTGAAAACGTGATTGCTTGTCTAGCAATTGCATACCTGCTGTTTGAAGATAGTTACAAAAACAGGCTGTTAGGCATTAACGGCCTGTTTATGTAACTTGTTTTTTCTCTCATCGCACGTCTAGAGCCAAACGAATTTCATTTTTGGTTTTTGTAAACTTTTGTTTGAGCGTAAACACAAAAGCTTTTAGTTATCGTCAAAATGTAGGTTCACATAAGTCAACAACGTACAATGTTAAATGTCAAAATAGATAATCGTAAAAATTTGTTCGTGTGGGTTATATTGATGTGTTTTCATTTCAATCACGCAAAATCCTACGGCTTAGGCGACTTTCTCTATCATCATTTTCCGTAGTTTTAATAGACAAACCGAGAGCAACGGAGGAAATCATTTTAAATTGGTAAAAAAAGCAAACAATTGTGTTTATTTTCGTTTGTTTATTTATTTTTTAATACCTACAATCAGCTGTTGTTGATTTTACAGCTGATGGCTAGGGTTACCGCCGTTTAGCATATATTTGTATGAAAAAGCTTTAAGAAATGCCAATAAAAACATGAAGGTAATATTGTTCTTTGACAGGGACACAACCAAGAAAAAGAGCTTTTATGCCCAAGCGAAAAGCAACAATGAACTCAATTGAAAACCTGATTGCTTGTCTAGCAATTGCACGCCTGCTGTTTGAAGATAGTTACAAAAACAGGCTGTAAGCCTTGTTTGCCTAATTCTAATTACGCCTAAAAGTATGCCGTCATTGTAAGTTGAAAACCTACCTAATACTAAATCACCACGAATGTTTGATGATATCTCAAGAACAGTCTGATAAAATCGACAATAGTTTTCATATCACCACTAATCATTAAGTCGATATCGAACTTACCACTTACTTGTGGAAACGGCTAAAGTGATAGTAATAGCTGATGCGTAGCGAAGTTGAGATCGCTATAATTTAAAATCGGTGAAGTTACATGTTGATGGCAAACGTGTTATTGACAAATGTCTGATCGTAAAAGAGAGACACATTATTCCCAAAACAAATTTTTTACAAAAAAATTAAAAAAAATTAAAACATGATTTGGGGATTTTGATTTCCGGGATAAAGTGTTACACCGTTATTATAATGTGTTAAGTCTGTTCTGTAGACATAAAATAAAGCAACTGTTGTACTTTTCATAATTTTGAAACGACTTTCATTTAATAACGGGAACTAAAAGGACAATTTTAAAAGCTGTAACAATAAGGGAGGATCAATAAGGCCGAGACTTTTCGAACTTCGTAGTTATATGAAATGCAACACTGCTCCCATCAACTACCACCTGTCAATAGAGTACTGTCAAATTTTGAGCAAGTTCCGTCATTTACTTTGAGATTTAATAGCTGTTCAAAACATACAGCCTCGTGCATTTTTTTGAAAATAGAAAAAAGTGAATTTCGAGTGCTCATGAAACATTATTTTTTGCGAAAACAAAACCATCAATCAAACCAAGGAAAAGCTTGAAAATACTATGGGGACTCTGCACCATCGATTTCAATGGTAAACAAGTGGTTGTGGACGGTCAATTGAGGTCAATACACCCGAAATTTCGAAAAAAAATCCACGATATGGTGTTGGCCGATCGAAGAGTAAAAGCGCGTGAGATTTTTGATGCCTTAGGCATTTCATATGGCAGAGTGGTTTCGATTTCAAATGATTAGTTGGGTTTAAGAAAGCTATCTGTAAGATGGGTGTTGCTTTTGCACTCAATTGGCCATAAACGTAATCGCGTGACAACTTCAAAGGATTGTTTTTGGAGTTGTTTAACCGTAATTCGAAAGAGTTTTTGCAGCGTTTTGTAACTATCGATGAAACATGGATCATGGATGTAAACAATGGGTTTCTCCGGGCGAACCGGCTATGAAGAAGGCCAATGTAAGTTTGTCGGCCAATAAGGTGATGGCAAAAGTTTTTTGGGATACACGCGGGATAATTCACATCGATTACCTCCAAGAGGGGGAAACAATAAACGGCGAATATTATGCCAACTCATTGAACCGATTTCACTAGGATTTAAACAAAAAACAACCCCATATGGCTAAGCAAAAAGGTATTTTTCATCAAAATAACACAGTGCAAGACGAAAAAATACAACCATACACGAACACCACTACGTGATAAAAGACCAACAAAACAAAGACCCGTGTGTCCCAGTTTCGCCCAAAGTCATGCACTTTTTTTATGGGCCCCCAAAGATTTGGGGCCCCGGTGTCATTTTTGCAATAAAAGTGATCATTTTGTCAAGCTCATATCTTGTAATTCGTTCGGAATTTTGATTTAATTTCTGAGGGAAAATTGTAGGTCTTGTTATAAAAAATAAAAACTGTGAACATATAAAATCAAAATAACTTCACCGTCAAGGTCTAAATCGCAAAAACTTTAAAAAATTTGATTTTTTTTACCTTTCTCCCCTGTTCAAGTCCATAGGCAGCAAACTGTTCAAAATTTAAGGCTACCATCAACTACAGAAATTTACCTAAGATCTCAATAAACAACTTTCTGGAACATATGAACGTGCTAGGAGTGAATTTATATGACAAGAGCAACAACTTTTTCTCAGAAAGTAAATCAAAATTCCGAACGGTTTGCAAGATATGAGCCTGACAAAATGATCACTTTTTTGCAAAAATTACATCGAGGCCCCAAGTCTTTGGGGGTCCATAAAAAAAGTGCATGACTTTGGGCAAAACTGGGAGACGCGGGTCTTTTTTTCGTCTTTTGTCACGCAGTGGTGTCCGTTTATGGTTATATTTCCATGACTTAAAAAACTACACACAGTGAAGTTAAAAAATTTTCGGGAAATTTATTTCCATGACTTAAAAAATTACACACAGTGTAATGCACGGGTGCACACATGTGTAGTCTCAATGACAGAATTCCATGAATTGGGCTACGAATTGGTACCTTATCCGCCATATTCTCCGGATTTAGACCCCAGTGACTATTTTATATTTCCAAACCTAAAGAAATGGCTGGGTGGAAAGAGATTTAGCTCCAACGTGAAATTATTGATCAATCAAATGCCTATTTTAAAAATTGGAGAAATGTTGGACTAAGTGTATTGAGCTAAAATGAGATTATGTTGAAAAATAATTTTTTTTTTTTGCAAAAAAAAATAATGTTTCATTCAAAAAGCGACAGACTACCCATTTCTATGAAGCATACATGCACTAATACAAATTAAAATAAAAGAATCAATTTTTTTACTCCACCCTAATCTATAGTCCCTCTGCTCCTATGAAAGGGCCTTTACCGAGAAGCCCTATACAATTTTACCGCTAATAATAATTTATTCTTAGGTATACTTAATATACATGCCACAAAAAGATTGCACGTTCTTGTAATAGTTTGTGGCAACGTAATGCATTTTAAGTGGTATCAAAAGCAGCAGCAATGTTATGGGAATGTGAGCAATACAAGAGAGATGGTGTAATGCAATTTCATAAATTCAATTAAATTTGAGGAAATCCTTTAAGCCATGTGCGTTTTTGTTTCATCTTTATTCTTACTCCTGTGATCCTTTGTATACCAATGTACAACAATATTTGTTTCTTTTTATTCTTCTTTAAAAAAAGTAATTTCGAGGGAATTATTTATAAGTAAAAATATCTGTGATGTTTTCATGTTATTCTACGTTTGCTTGTTTTTATTTTATTCTTCCTGGTGAGTTGGACGATGTTTTTGTTTAATAAATATTTTGAAATTGTTTTCCTTACACTATAAATAAAAAATTTCGTTAGTTAAAAAACTTTTCATCTCACTCTCCTCCCTCAATATTTGCTTTACTTTGTGCAAAAAATCTAAACATTTTAAAACCCACAAAGTTACAGAGTTTTTTCTCTATTTTTATCATATATATTTTTTTTTGTTGCTTGCTTGTTTCGACAATAGCAGGACAAAGTCGACTTTGTCGGCAACGATGTCAATGATTAGTCAATACAAACTATGCTAGACTATTCGAGAATAGTTTTTCGTTCAAAACAGCATTTATGTGGTTATTGAACTATTTTGCTTTGCTTTTTTTTCCTCTCACACACAAAGGATAAAAGGACATCCTTACCCCATCAAGAGTGTAGTAACTAGATTAGGAAAAGTTGTCAGTTTTAGTGCAATTTGAATGTGTGTGTGTGTGTGTATTGGTAGTATCCTAGTTGGCTTTTATCCTCTGTAGTTTTACTTAACTATCAGCCGACCAAGTTTTCTCTTTATCATTTTAAACTTTACACTTTGAACGAAATAAAAAAGAACGCTTGTGGCTAAAAAGAATACAGAAACACTAACGGACATATTAAGTCTACATAGATACTCACATGTAGATATACGAGAATATCCATATGCATGTGTATGTAGATATTTGTGTGTGGATATATTCTACTTATATTTTGTTTAGCAAAAGTTTTCAATATTTTATAAAATTGAGTTTTTAGTTGTGTTAGTTGTTTTTCTTTACTGTCTTGTTCACAATTTTTCTTCAAGTTATTGATTTTAAACTTAAAACGTTTTTAGTAAAACTACATACGTGTGCATTCTAACCTATCGACATGATATTATTTTCATTTCTTTCGAAATTTGTTTAGTAGAAGGACGTTACTTTTATGAGGTGAGCATAGTAAATATGGAAAAAAATTTAAACAGCTTAGGAACAGTTGGACAATGCACTTTACCCCCTTGCATAGGGATGGGGGTATATATATCATTTAATACGGAAACAAATGTAACGTGTAGAAGGGCTCATGTTGGACGCTCGTTATCTTTAGACGAAGTTCGTTTTGCCACTTTTTAAGACGATTGAGCCATGTCCGCCTGTCTATCCGTCTGGCTGGTTATGACGACAAGTGTCGAAAATTTTTGCAGATCCTATAAAAATTTTACAAGTGCTATTATTAGTCCATACTCAGTTTGGTACTGACCAAAATGGGCGGGGCAAAATCACTCATGTCTTAATCGGTGACTGGAGTTGGATGTCATAAACCTTATCCTAATTTCATTAAGATTGGAATGTTTCACCCGATTTATCGCACTGACATCCAGTATAACCACCACGCTTTTGTATGGGAGGTATCAGAATGGGTGTGGCAACCTTGCCTATTTTCTGCAATTAAGAAGACACTTACAGATTATTAACAAGTGTTTTAGATAAACACATTTAGTACAAAATCATATTTCATCTAAAAATTTTTTCTGGTAGATGTGATTAGTTTCACCTCAAACACTGGTTAATACTCTATAAATGTCGAATTAACTGGAGAAAACAGGCCAAATATTAACGCCCATTCCGGTACCTCCCATACAAAAGCTTGGTGGTCATACAGGTTGTCAATACGATAAATCGCGTGAAACATTCCGATCTTAATGAAATTAGGTATAAGGCTTATGACATCAAACTCCAGTCACCGATTAAGACAAGGGTGATTTTTCCCCGTCCATTGTAGTAACTCCCATACAAAAGTGGTTCGGCTGGCTTTTTGTTCGGCAAGATAACTTCCGAAAAATCTTTACCGATCACAATGAAATATTGTCAGCTACTATTATTTGACTAGACTTAGGGTGGGATTGAAAATGAGCGTTTTGACCCATTTTCCCTTCTGGTACCTCCCATACAAATCTACACATTTAGTAAAAAACTTTTTTTGTGGTAGATGTCATAAGCTTCAACTCAAACATTGGTTAATACTCTGTAAATGTCGAATTAACTGGAGAAAATAGGCCAGGTATCAACGCCCATTCCGGTATCTCCCATACAAATGCTTGGTGGTCGTCCGGGTTGTCAATACGGTAAGTCGCTTGAAACACTTCCGATCTTAACGAAATTAGGCTACCTATATGCTTCGTGTCATCAAACGCCTGTCACCGATTAAGACAAGGGTGATTTTGCCACGCCCTACCAAGATAAGTTGTGGGGGCGGCTTGTTGTTTGGCAAGATAACTCCCGCAAAAGTGAAACAATTTTTATGAAATTTAGTACTTCATAAAATTTAGTCACATGCCCCTTTTTTATGGAAAATTAGTCGTTTTGCCACGCCCATTCTGGTACCTCCCATTCAAAAGCTTGGTGGTTGTCCGGATTGGTTTATGAGAAACACTTTCGATCTTAATGAAATTAGTTTATAGGCTTCATCGCATCAAACGCGAGTCACCAAATAAGACAAGAGTAATTTTGCCACGCCCATTTTAATACCTCCCATACAAAAGTGGTTCGGCCGGATTTTTGTTCGGCAAGATAACTCCCGAATAATCTTTGCCGATCACAATGACATTTAGTCAGTGACTATTATTTGATCGAACTTAGCTTGCGATTGAAAATGGGCATTTTGACCACGCCTCTGCTGGTACCGTTTTTCTTCTAAAACTTTATTCTGGTAAATATGATAAGCTGCAAATCAACCATTGAATAGTAATCTGAAAATGTCTACTTAACTGGAAATAATAGGCGAGGTTTCCACGCCCATTGTGGTATCTCTCACGCAAATGTTAGGCGGCTGACTGGTTGTTCGACACAATAACTCTCGTAAACTACAACTATTAATGAAATTCGGTACAAGGCAGCGTTTTCAGAAAAAATTACAAATTAACTGCTTTACCACGCCCATTTTCGCACCTCCCATACTAAAGTTAAACGGCTTACCGGCTGCCCGACCCGATATCTCCCGTAAACCCTAACCGATGTTACCAGAATTTGGTTCTGGTCAACATTTTGTCAAAAGTAACTGTGCAATATCAAATGAACAAGTTTGCTATGCTCATTTTTGTACCTCCCATATTACAAAAATTTTAAAAGTTTTGCTGAGACTGCTCGCAAACTTCGAAGAAGTCTCAGACGAGGATGTGCACCTAATGTGTCAACATTCGAAGAGTGGTCAAAAAAATTAAGAGACTGGGTCGGTCATGGACAGTATGACTCATGTGCGTCAACGTCCCAGTCAGTCACTTGAAAACATTTCTGCTGTAAACGAGACTGTCGCCAAAAATCCTAAACCATCAATTCGGCATCGTTCTCAACAATATCAAATTTCACGAAGCACTACGCAGCGAATTTTGACAAATGACCTCCACCTTCAAAAAATTCAGCTTTCTCAGGAGCTCAATCCAGCAGTAACAAAGACCCACTTTTCAAAAAACAGTCATACCCTCCATTGAAGCGCATTTCCGTCAAAATTTTCAAATTTGGGCTTAGAAAATCCTTATGAAATTCATGAGAAAAAAAAGCACCCACAACGGGCAGCTGTCCAGTGCGGATTTCGGTCAGGCGGCGTGATTGGGACTAACGTTTTTGAAGATGAGGCCGTAATTCCAGTGACTGTGAACGGCATTCGTTACAAGAACATGATAACTATTGTCAAGAGATTTTGTGGAGATAATGTGTTCTGGAAATCGTTGCTGCAATAAATAGATTGTTTCATGCGCGGTGTGACAGGTGGCGCCGTCTTGCTGACACCTCATATCGTCCAGATCTGTGCAGCCCAGTTGAGGCCACATGAATTCCGTTATCATGTTCTTGTAACGAATGCCGTTCACAGTCACTGGAATTATGGAAACAAGATATCAATTGGAACTAAATTAAAAATAAATTATACCAGGAATAATTTATAAATAATTCTCCATGTCGCTGAAATGTATTCAATAATTTACCCTAAAAAGTATGGAATAATCTACATTTAAATTTTTTCCGATAGCGCTAAAAAGTAGGCAATAATTTGCGGTAAGAATACAAACACCAAAGGAGAAATATTTGTATTAATGCGATAAAAACCGCTTGTCATACGTAACTTTTTTTTTTTGATAAAAACTGTATGCCTATGAAGCAAAATGTTGTTGGTTTTTAAAGGGCTTTAATCCTATAAAAAAATATTTTTAAATTTTTGGAATAGAAAATGACGCCTTCATTAGAAAATGATGTCATACTTCAGCGACATCCATAGGACAAATAGACATCCATAGGACTCGTTGAGACCTGTCCAACCATGTCTTGAATGTTACGATAGAGCCACAAACAAAAATCTATGCAAAAACCAGTACAGAAATTTCAGCCAGTGAACCGACTTAAACATATCCTCACCCTAAGTCATCCACTGCAACCGAGTTTTATTAAAAATACACATACATATATTCATCCTTACGTTGAACGAATGGGGATAGTAAACGTGTCAATATTCAATTGCTGAGTGGCGTTGTGCTAAATATTATTCAATACCCAACTTAATTGGGATCCTAAGTAATTTTGGGAATTTATCGTGACTACCGGCTAATTTTCCGCCCAATATTTATTCTTCGAAGTTTGCAAGTGGTGTCAGCAAAACTTTTAGAATTTTTGTTTTATGTTGAAGTATTCATAATTCTAACGCGTTGATATTTCATAAAACATTTAATTTTAAATAATCGGAATAAACATATGTGGCAACTGTCAAATTTCAGAGTTGCCACTTGCACAAAAAACAGTTACAATAAATTTAAAAAGTGCAATCATGCTGAGACACCCTTAGCTTCGCAGAAATATGGCTCAAACATATACTCACTTTTTTGCCGAAATTTGCCATGACCGTTTACATAAGTGTGGCAAGACCTGGCTGATTGTGGGCCTGTCGGCATAGAGCTTACGATTTAAAAAAAATGCAGAAGGAATGATGAATGAAGAAGAGAAGTGAAAAATAAACTGACACCTACACCAACCGGAAATGACTTAACCAGTAACTGAATTGCGCCTCGAACAGCAGGTCATGTGCTCAGTGTTGTTGAAACTACATGCACTTAAAATCCAAATCTTGCAATTTCGTCACAAAAAAAATCTGGATTATCATGTCGTCAAATCGAGCACCATTAACTATTATTGCCTGACCAACTGCCTTATCGAATAAAAATGGTACCATGATGCGTCCAGTCCAAAGTTCGCGCCCAAGATAGGCAATTGGGAATGAATTTGTTTCTCAACAATCTTTCAGTAATTTTTCAAACGCCAACTATGACAATTTTGGCGATTAACGAATCCTTGAAGATTAAAGCAAGCCACACAGCTGAATATGATGATGAACTGCTATCTGTGGCTGCCTAACCTTCAACAATGAACGCGCGTTGTTGTTTCATGTAGTGGCTCCATACTCAATAACCCTGAACTCTCAACTCTCAGGCAGTTCTTTTTAATCAACAAGAACAGAATTTTGTTATACCTTTATAAGAAACTGATTAATATCTTTTGGAATTTAGCATAATCCCCATAGACAAATTAGGCACGTTAAATACGACGTAGAGAGAAGCGACAAACCCATTCCTCTTGGGAAAATTAAAATAATGTTTGATTGTAGTCGTATGTATAGTTGACCTTTAGAAGTATATGGATTTTCTTTTCATTTCAACCTAAGGTCAAAGAGTAAAAACAAAACACTGTATAATTTTCGATTCAACAAAATTTTGTAAATATTTTCCAATATATGGATCAAATTCGTTGATCGTTATCAAGGATCTGATACCGCAAGGAATACAAAGTATTCGTAAATATAAGTGTGCAAGCAGATAAAATATTCTTTTGGAACGAGAAGTTCATACTACTGTAAGCTTTCAAGGTCTGGTACATATTACTAAGTTTTCGTTGAAATAATTGATATTTTAGGAATGCACACGCATGACTAGTTTCGAACCCCGTGAAAGTTCATAATGAGATGCCTACTGTATCCATTGAATTGGTACCATTGGATTTGATTTCCAAATCAATTTATTTGAAGTACCTTTAAGAAAAGATGAGTGTTCTTAAGATATCAATTTTTTTTTTATTTTATTAATCAAACTCAAGACCAGTGTTTTAAAAAAGAAGATGTTTTGCAAATGCATCCTCATGATTCGTGGCAAATCGTATAGCTATTTCAGATCTAGCCACAGATCTCCATCAGCAGTTGCTTGGACAGCTGCTTTTGAATAATTCATCAAATTAAATGCAAACGAAAACTCATCTGAATTGAGAATTTCGATCCAGAAATATTGCAAGCAAAACACACTAGAGAAACATTTGCAAACAACTTATTTCAAACAACCGCTGATGAAGATTTGTGGCTCGATCTGAAATAGGTATCGTATACGGTTTGACAGGTATCATGAGGATGCATTTGCAAAACATCTTCTTTTTTAAAAAACTATATCTCTATTTATTGAGATATAGATGGTCTTGAGCTTGATTAGTAAAATAAAATACTACCAATGAAAAGGCCGAAAAAATGAAAAAAAATCAACCCTGATGAACGTAAAGCACGACGAATCAAATTGCCTGTAAACATTGTGTTGTCTTTTAGACAACAACAAAAATCATTTCTAATGGGGACCGATGGTTCTCTGTTGATGGAGATGTGGTTGTTTTCGAAAATTAAAACACTAATATTTAACAGGTCAGCCGTTATTTGTACATGGTGTAGAGTTGAATCTACAAAATGGGTTAGAGCACAGAGCAATGGGCAAGCGTCTCTATCCCTCTCTTTACGTGCTCTCGATGACGACGAGGTAGTAGGCCATTTCATTCAGTACGGGTTGCTTTTGAATTGTTCTTCTTGGTTGGACATCAAATGGACAGAAATAAAAGGGAAGGCGGCAGTTTGGCGGCACTTCCCCGAGTAGATGGACTATAATGTGGTGGGTAAACATGTTTGCCGAATCTGGAGTCATTACACGAAGACCATACCATCGAGATCCCTATGTTCGGTTTCAAAACACAATCGCGGCTGTTACATCGTGAATTCAGGCAAATCCATGCGTTTGGACTCTAATCTTACCGACGCAATTTGGACTTAGCAGACGGTCATTACATCGGATAAGTCATGAGGAGTTAAATTTGTTTCCATACAAACTCCAAATTACAAGCAAGCTAAACCCTCCGAATTTGCGTTTTCACCTGGAATTTTATCAAAAAATTATTGAAATGGCCGAAGAAGACAACAATTTGATAAATTTCTCGTTATGTTTGATAATCAATATCGACAAGCAAAATTGCCGTATATTGACCGAGTCTAATCCAGAAATACTCCATGAGACAAACTGTATCCAGAACGAGTCCCAATGTGGCGCGCAGTTTCGTCAAGGTACATTATGGGGTTATACTGCTTTGAAGAAAGCGGTGTAATAGTAATTTTCAATAGGGACCCAGAACTGCGCCGCAGACGCATCCGCTTCAACGGCATTTGGTTCCAGCAACATGGAGAAACTCCACAGCTAGTCAGATCGGTTATAGCGGACCACCAACCAAAATTCCCAACCAAATTAATATCCAGAAACTCTACGTTCCGCTGGCCCCCAAGAGGCCAGATGTACAAGCAAGAGGTGTACAAAATGAAACCAAAGAATTTGACTGAATCGAAGAAGTCCATTAAAACCATAATTTCTGCGATCCCGACTTCAACCCTTCAAGGAATGTAAAGAATAATTTTCTAATCAGGTGTCGCATATGCGTGAATGAGCATGGGGGTCATTTCATATCAGCTACAAAACCAATTAGCTATACAAAATAAAATTGAATTTTCTGTACAATGAAAAAAAATTAATGAAATACATTGATTAGAGGGTTGCTATTTATATTTCGTGCCCAGCAATATAAAAACAATCATTTATCATTGGAAATGCTTTTATTGTTTTTCAAAATATTCTCATATTTTTCCAATTTTCGCAGAACGTTTCCACTCCGATTGAGACACATACAAAACGTGGTTTTTGAACTTCAAAAGAAGTCATTGGGTACCAAATTAGAGATGTACGGATGTACAGAACAAATCTTGGACATGCAATATATTATTGATGCTAGTGGTACTAATGCTTAAGAAAGCCCCAAACTCACGGTATGTCACATGTCAGTCTTGCTTTATCAGTTCACGCACAGAATCGATGGAACGGCGGCCGCGACTGAACTCTTGGTACCAGCAATTTACAATGGTTATTGATTTTGATTAATGTTTTTGATGATGATGAAGTTGAATGAGACACTCTTGTCTCGATAATCCACGCCGAAAATCAAAAAAAAAATCATCGCCCGAAAATGTTAACGGGTTAATTCCATTTTTTGACTGCGATGAATTTTTCAACACGCGTTTTATGTATCACAGTTGGAAATTTCCAACAGACATCACCAGTGGCAAAGAACTGACATGTCAGAGTCACTGCTGACTTTCCGAAACGCTCCCATACAAAAATCATCGTGACACCTCCTGGCATTTTCATACATTTGGTCAAAAGTCAGCTGGAATCGTCCATAGTCTGTCAATAGTGGTCATCCCCTTTTGGCATGTACACAAGAAGTCTTGTGTAACCATTCATCAGTGGGTTAGTTGCTCAAGACGTTTATAAATACGATGTTCCTGGTCATATTATATGTATGTGTATGTAGGTATTTATTCAGTTCAACCTACATATGTTTGTGAAAGTATCTAATCTCCTGTACGATATTAAATAATATTTTAAATTTAAAGTGACAAAAAGTGAATATATCTACATGCATACATAATTAAAATGTTCTGAAAATTTGCATATTGTTTTTACAAATTTCAGATATTTTGAAATAAATTCTGAAAATGTTTGGCATATATTTCGTAATTATAAAGATATATAAAATTTTCAGTTTGAAGTCTTTGAAAAAATGTTAAAATCCTCACACATGACATCGCAGTCGACAAATGATGAAGACTTCATCCATCGACATTCAGCATTGGTCTTAGTAAGAGTTCGTCATGACATTGAGCTGACAAATCAATAGGACAGTCTTAAATAGATTGTCAGTCCCTTCACAGTTTACGTCACCTAAGTCAAAACAAGTGACATGTCACGAACATGTCTTACATAAATTGTCATTACCTACTGACATTGTCCTTAGGAAATACTACTGACAATGTCTTCAAGACAAACTTTCCAATGGAAATTCAAGTTTTTGTCTGGCAACACTAGTAATGCCAGGACCCGAAATATAAATAGCAACCTCTAAAGAAAAAAGTTATTTGAATTTCTTATTGCAGCAAAATTGGAGCTTATACTAATAGAAATATAAAAATATCAAATACTTCTGCCACTGACCAAGCTGTATTTGAGTTTGTGTGAAAAATTCACTTACTTTCCCACAAACTATCTCGAATACATTATTGTTTAATACATTCCCCCACCCATCAAACGGAATGTAAATTATTCCTCTAGCTATAACCTGTGGTCATCAGTGATCTAAGGGTTAGTGTGCGCAGCTCTTGTGAATTAGAACGTTCTGGCCACCTGTCGCTTATCTACATATAACCTATGGCCATGGGTGGTGCAATGGTTAGTATGCGCGACTGTTGTACATGAGAATATAGGTTCGATCCCTGATGTGACCACCTTTCACCATTTTCGCTGAAGCTCACCTCGCTTAGTGACGGCAACACTATTGATTAACTAGCCATGGGAAGCTTCTCGAAAAAAACGTTCGGAACCAGAGTAAAACTGTAGGCCCCAGTCTATGAGTGCAAGAACATCACAGTGCAAAGCTGAGTAATAGCGAGAAGCTTTCCGTTCAAAGGATTAAGTGGGCAAATATATATAACTCTAGGTGCAAGAAAATGTGATCTTTGATCTCTTTGAGACAGAGATAAAGGTAAAACTGTCGATGTTAATTAAGCACAAGTATATAAGTTATTAAGTTGAAAATTTAATTTTTGAAGGCAAAAATATAATTATTTGACTAACACTGTGTGTAATTTTTTTAATCGTGGAAATATAACAATATACGGACACCACTACGTGATAAAATACAAAAAAAGAGACCCGTGTCTCCCAGTTTTGCCCAAAGTCATTCACTTTTTTTTATGGGCCCCCAAAGATTTGTTGCCTCGGTGTCAGTTTTGCAAAAAAGTGATCATTCGTTCATATTATTCGATCTTTTAGTTGTCAAGTTTTCAATAATTGTTCGGTTCAAGATTTCTATGAAAAAGTACTACATTTTAACAGAAATATTAAAAAAGAAAAATTGTGAAATTGATCATTATGGTGGATGGTTGGGAATATAGTTATTTCAATGCCCTCCCAGGCATATCATCAGCTCCTTTCTCCAAAAGTATTTAGATATATCATCGCACATTATAGGGATAAACAAATGTCAAGTAAGCGAGAATTGTGTAAACTCCTACTTGTGCGAAAACATTCACAACAATACTTTGCCATAACCATCAATATTCAATCAATATCTTGAACCGGACAATTATTGAAAATATAACAACTAAAAGATCGAATAATATGAACGAATGTAAACTTGAATACGGTACACTCTAAAGGCCAATCTCATGCCAATCGTTGTTTCTTTTTTGAAACAACAATATCTATGCAATGGCTTTCGATGAAAGCATGTATAGGAATGAAATGTTGTGTATATTGATGGTTATGGCAAAACATAAAAAGTGATCATTTTGTCATTTTGAAACAAAAAAAGTGATCATTTTGTCAGGCTCATATCGTGCAAACTGTTCGGAATTTTGATTTACTTTCTGAGCGAAAGTTTTAGCTCTTGTCATATAAAACAAAAATATTGACCATAAAATCAAAGACCTTCATCTTCAAGGTCAAAATCGCAAAAAAACTTTAAAAAATTAATTTTTTTTTTACCTTTTCTCCCCTGTTGAGGTATAAAGGTAGCAAACTGTTCAAAATTCAAGGACTTTCAACTACAAGAATGTACCTAAGATCTCAATAAACAACTTTCTAGAACATATGAAGTTCCTAGGAATGATTCTTAACACCGTTTAGGTAGCGCTTATGTAGCGATTAGGTAGCCGCAAAAGTGAAAAATTTCCCGAAAATTTTTTAATTTCACTGTGTGTAATGTGTTAAGTCATGGAAATATGACCATATACGGACACCACTACGTGATGAAAGACCATGACCCGTGTCTCCCAGTTTTGCCCAACTTCATGAACTTTACTTTCTGAAGGAATGTTGTAGCTCTTATCATAAAAAACTAAAATTGTGAACATATAAAATCAAACAAACGTCATCTTCAAGATCAAAATCGCAAAAAAAACTTTAAAAAATTCATTTTTGTTTACCTTTTCTCCCCTGTTCAGGTCCATAGGTAGCAAACTGCTCAAAATTCAAGGAAACCTTCAACTACATGAATGTATCTAAGATCTCAATTCATAACTTTCTAGAACATATTAACTTCCTAGGAATGATTCTTAACACCCTTCACTTCAACATATAAGATCAAAAAAGGGGAGAACCTGAAAAAGGGAGAAAAGGTAAAAAAAATTAATTTTTTAAAGTTTTTTTTTTTGCGATTTTGACCTTGAAGATGACGTTTGTTTGATTTTATATGTTCACAATTTTAGTTTTTTATGATAAGAGCTACAACATTCCTTCAGAAAGTAAATAAAAAATTCCGAACGGTTTGCAAGATATGAGCCTGACAATATTATAAGTTTTTTGCAAAACCGACACCGAGGCCCCAAATTTTTGGGGGCCCGTAAAAGAGTGCATGACTTTGGGCAAAATTGGGAGAGACGGGTGTTTTTTTTTTTGTCTTTTATCACGTAGTGGTGTCCGTATATGGTTTTATTTTTAGGCACTGTATAATATTTAACCCCGACTGTCATCAGTTTTCGTAAGCGTTATCCGTTTGCAAACTGATTTTTTGTTGGATATTAATTAAAAATTAACTAAATAAAAAAATTACGTTCTTTTGGTTCCCATTTTTGCTCCCGATATTATTTATAGCGTCTGCAAATAGGTCGTAGTCAAAATGACGAAGGATGACGTTAGTGTACAAAAAATAAGGATGACGTTCTAGGGTTAAACATACCAGCATATGCCCTAATAAATACTATTATACCCCTGCATCATTCCCGTGACTTTCCCAATGATTGTTTTCAATTTGTATAATATTCTAAAGGTAAAAGTTTTAGGTCAGCAGCCAAATTTACGGGGGTTACGGGCTTAGGGTTCGCACAACAGGAAGTAAATGCACACGTTTTACGCAAAAGCAATTCTTTCTTGAGCCAACAGTTCCATTAAAAGTCTTTAAAAATATTTTTCAAATTTAAAAAGAAAAACAATCTTAATGCCTCTTCAACTGAATTAAATTACTTGCTTCATCATACACATATTACTATAACGCAGGACCTTTTTGCTTTTCTGCCCTCTTCCGTTCTGTTCTCCACCCATAGCCCTAGGGTGCTAAACTTTTATAACATGCACTCTCACTTAATATGATTTTTTTTTCTTTCCCTTTGAGTTTATATAATTTTTTTGTTTGTTGGAAGTCCTGACATGTGATTCACGCAGTGATAGTGTGTGTGTGAGAACTTTCGCCGCTTCCATTTACAGCGATTCACAGAAAATGAAAAAAAAATACGAACACCAACACAACCATCAATGGCAGTGAGAACAATAATAACCAGAAAATCCTCTAGACAATTATAACTATAAATATAAATGACCCCCCATAACAATATTCATATGATTGTTTTCTGTTGCTGGCTGTTGTAAATATTTGTATTTGTAGGATATCACAATATGAACATCCGTGAGAACGGTCACGGGCAATATAAGGCATTCGCCATGTGATATGATAGCAACTATAATAACAACAACAACAGCAGTAGTAGCAACAACCATGGATACCCAACAACATGTCCCAAATGTTCCATAACAAATTTATTTTTATATCATTATACACGGATTTTTCATACAATTCCAAATGTACAATTTGATTTCAGTTAGAACTTCTTTCACGTCAAACTCGCATTGGTTTTTTTGCGTTTCTCGTTTTTGTTATATATCCTTTTGTACGATAGTTTTCGTATTTGTGTTCATGTATTTGTATTCGTTTTTGCTCAGCTTCGTTTTTATTTTTATTTAATAAATGTCAATAACCAGGTTTGATTTCATAACGGCCTCGCCTCATTGTTTATAACAGACGCACGTATTGGATTTGGTATTTATTAAATTTTCGTCGCCTTTGGTTGTTACATAATACCGGGCGGACTTATGATTGATTTTCATTTTGATTCGGATTTCGATTCAGAATCATAATCACAATTACGTTTACGAAATGGCTGCTCTATTGAATTAGAAATTGGGTAAACGTGTACAACTATTATGTGTTAAAAATGTAGGTGGAATTAAGTAAAATACCTGATCTTTTGATAAATCACTCAATGTTATAAAGTGATGTAAATCACATATTTTTTTGAAAATATATAATTTTTTCCACGTACAAGTACATATATGTATACGTAATAAATATAAAATGTTATTAGCCGAAAAATTGTCAAATTAATGGGATTTATTACATAGTGAATATTTGGTATAGGAATTTATGAAGTTACTAGATTAAATTTTTCAACGGATTTATCGTTGTGTGGATACGTTTTTACAGCCTCATGCTAGAATATTTTTGGAACGTAGTTCCTTATCGCACATTGAGGGATGGAGGCTGAATGAAAACAAAATAAAACAACTTTTTTTTAACACTATTATGCTACAACCCAGTCTTATCAACCATATATAAAGGAAATAATAGATATAGCGCGCCCATTGTGCACTAAGTACTGTCCTGTACTACTGTCACTTTCATTGGAGTTTCCCATAATTCTCATTGACGTTTATTCAAAATTGTGGGAAATGCTTGTGAAAGTAATTTCAACAAGGGAAAATGTGACAACATTTAAATCTTTATATATATAATTCTACTGCACGTGTGTTTGTGACTGAACTCCTCATAAACTTCTACACCGATTTGAATAAATTCTTTTGTATGCGTTTGGGTGGCGCCATGGGTGGTGTAGATTTACTCTTCGGTCCAATTGGGCAAAGGGGCGTGGTACCTACCATACAAAAATTAAGAATCCATTATTTCTGCTCCTGCTAACGGTATTTGAACAAAATTTGCAGGACAACGTCTGCCTGGTCAGCTAGTGATTTTATATAATAGCACTTGTTTATTATATAAAAAACTATTTAAAAGCCAAGAGACCTGTGATGGGACATCAATAAGAGAATACCCGCATGACCGCCCAAAGATGAACATGCCGGAATGCCTTTTTAATCTAAAAACTTCTCCGCCCAAAAACTGTTGCAACAACTGTGGTCGCAGATGCCAAAACCGTTAGAGTGTCTGAGGACTTTCAACAAGGAATGGTAGCTGAACCGGAAGAAGAACCAATTTATTAGGACACTGTCGGTGGTGACATTGCTTTGCAATTCTATAGCCATCAGATATTCTATTTTAAGTAACGTGTTGTATTCTTGTTTTAAAGTGATATTTTTGTTAGAAATTAATTTTTTTTTTTGATATGAAATTTTAGAATTTTAATGTCACATTTTTGGTTTTTTTTTTTGGGAACAAAAGAAATCCCATTTATTGCTTTCAACAACCTGTAGAAAATTACCCATTACACTAAAATTTTCCCGACTCTTCTGCTTCATCTATTAAAATAAATAAATAAATGGTTTCCCATTACATCCCATGAAGGGACTGGGGAGAACTTCTCACAATCACTGAGCTGTGCGCTTTCCAGTTTTCACTCACTGATTGGGACCTACTGTTTTACACCGATTCCGAACGGTAATTTGAGAAGCATTTTTCATGGCTAGATACTCGATAGTGTCGCCGTCACTATGCGAGGTGACCGCCGCCGAAAGAAATTTTAAGGTGGTCAGAGCCGTATTCGAACCCAGGATCTCATGTACAAGAGCCGCGCACACTAACCATTGCACCACCGACGGCTTCATCTATTAGTTTACTTTATCTATGTTATCAACTATATTGGGTACTTTTGCTTTCGTTTGTGTCTCGACTAACATACGTTGGGAAATTTCCTGTTTAATGGGAAGTTTTCTAGGTGGAGCCTGTAACCAATATTTAGTGTATATTGTTGTTTTGAACCCTATAGAAACTAAATTTAGAAAAGTCAAAGTCAAAGAAGTTTAAGAAGAAAATTTTCGTATACTAGTGTATTTTCTTAAAAAAAAAGTTGTAAATCAAAATACCTATTCATATTCTTAAACAATGTACCTTTTCTTGAAAACATCCTTATCTTATAAAAGTACCTTTGCTTAAAATAAAGTAAATTTTCTTACAAAAAGTTCCTTTTGTTCTTAATAATTGTTCGGTTCAAGATCAATAACTATTAAATATATAACTATTAATATATATATTAAATGTATTAAAAACAGAAATATTAACAGAAATATTAAAAAAGAAAAATTGTGAAATTGATCATTATGGTGGATGGTTGGGAATATAGTTATTTCAATGCCCTCCCAGGCATATCATCAGCTCCCTTCTCCACAAGTATTTAGGTATATCATCACAAATTATAGGGATAAACAAATCTCAAGTAAGCGAGAAACGCCAATCTCATGGCAATCGTTGCTTCTTTTTTGAAACAACAACATCTATGCAATGGCTTTCGATGAAAGTATGCATAGGAAAGAAATGTTGTGAATACTGATGGTTATGGCAAAGTTTTGTTGTGGATGTTTTCCCATAAGTAGGAGTTTACAATATTGCACTCTCTTCAACTCTTTAGACATCCAAAAATTCAAACGTAACCATTACGTAACTCATACACTTACTGTTATTTTTTTCAACTGGATATTATTGTCCACGTCCTGATCAAAACTGTAAGCACCAAAGTAGTTGAAATCATGGAATTATTAAAAATAATAATTCTGTTCGGAATATAGAAGAAATGTTTAATTAAACGGGTGAAAAATATTAAAACTTCATCTGGTCCTGTTCGCCCCAGAAAGATTGACGACTGCACTTGTCGTCATTTGGCACAATTAGTGACAAGTGGCAATGCAATTACCCCAGCTGCGGCACCAAAAAAAAAAACCGTTTCCCATTACATCCCATGAAGAGATTGGGGAGAGCTTCTCACAACCAGTGAGTTATGCGCTTTCTAATTCTTCACTCACTGATTGGGAACTACAGTTTTACACCGATTCCGAACTGTATTTTGAGAAACTTTTTCATGGCTAAATACTCGACAGGGTCACCGTCACTATGCGAGGTGACCGCCGCCGAAAGAACATTTTTAAGGTGGTCAGAGCGGGGATCGCACCCAGGATATCATGTACAAGAGGCGCGCACACTACCCATTGTACCTCCGACGGCCTTGAAATATTTACGCCAGTGAGGGGACTGCTCATGGAAGACTCAACAGATTTTGTGCTAATGCTGCAGAGAAGAAAAAGAATCCATTTGTATCACGTAAGAATTCGTAAAGAATTCCCTCAGGTCTACGACTGGAAGAAGGTAAAGTATTAAATTCGACACGTTTTAAACAATAAAAATACAATGGCGCTATTTGTTTAAGGTTATATAGTCCGCTGAGAATAAATTCAATAAATTTGAGTCCAATTGCCGTGCGTGATACTGGAGCAAACATTTAAATTCTACTGCCCCGAGTGCAGTAACACAAACCATGAAACATGGTGTTGGATCCATAATGGATCCAAAACTTTCGACCAAAATTGGTAAAACTTGTTAAATAGTCAACAACTTACAACAAGGAAATAGCCTGAGCAATCATCGGACTTCAAATTTAGTATATTTCTGAACTATTAAAAATTTTATATCTCGAAAACGACTTGAGATATTTGAATTTTTTTTTTAATTTTTTGAAAAATTAGAAAATAACCTACACTAAAAAAAATGTCGCAAATGTAGTTTAAAGAAAACAATCGCATTTTAGAGCTGGAAGAAGAAAAACCCCATCATTCATGAGAATTTAGAAATTTAATAATCTTTCAGAAACAGGATAAAAGAACTGGCATTTACAAGTAGTTTCTGAGATACACCAATTTTTGTAGGACGACATTAACGCCTAAAAAGCGAAAATGCAATATTTACAACTGTTTCTCTTTATTGTTCTTCTTCAGTTACGCATTAAAATTTGACGCTCTGATTCTTCTCCAGAAGATGCAGTATCTGATCTAGAAGTCAATAGCAAAGATTTGCTTACGCTTACTCCAAAATCTTTTTGCGATAAGAGATTTGGTTTGTCCTTTTCCAAGAAGCAATGCAATTTCCAGGCATTAGTCACTCCTGAACTAAGAACAGAAATAAATAAAGGTCAATACCACTTTCTTGATCCTATATTTATTCTGTAATTTGAAACATCATTATCGTGGAGGCCTACCCCCCACATACCATTGTTGTATGAGCTGGAAAGCAATGGTTGCAACATATTCTCATAATTTTTGTTATCTTTTTACCATCGCTTTACGCTGCGCATCGGTTCAACTTGTTGGAAGTTGGTGACTGCCGTCACCTCTTTGTTGTATGCCCAACGATAAACTAATACCGAATTGGTTCTATCATATTGGTAGTCACTTTCACAGAATCTTTTTTCACTTAAAAGGCACATCAAATAATATGATGTAAAGAAGTTGGCGAAATAAATTTGATAAAGAATAGGATCTTCTACACATTCCAACAGTCTTAAAACCACGTCGGCACCCAAACCAATTTGACTTTTATAGCTGTCACTCGAACCAAAATATGATATACAATTGAATAAATATCCCCCAGATGAACACAAGTACCAAATTGTGCATCCAAAACGAGTAGGTTTATTCCGGATATACATTTTGCATGACTGCCGACCAAAGTATGAGACCATTTGTTCATCGATCGATAGCAGTTCATGCCATACACCAAACTGTATAAACTTTTTGTTGGCAAGATCAAATAAAGGACGAACGCTTTCAATGAAAGCCTACTTAGACAAGAAGTTGTGAATATTGATGATTTCGGTAGAGCATTGTTTTGGATATTTTCGCACTAGAAGGTGTTGTTGAAACAATTCTCGTTAATTTGAGAATTGCTTAGCCCTATAATGTGTGACGGTATATCTAAATACTTGTGGAGAAGGGAGCTGATGAGATGCGTTGGTGGGAATCAAAATAGCTATATTCCCAACCATCCACCGAAATAATCAATGTCACTTCTACTTCTTTTATAAACTTTTTCTATTAGGAATTATTTTTAATTGATAAAATGATCTTGAACCGAATTATGATTGAAAAACATAAATATAATTTATTTAGAAATAAAAAAGACTTAGAGTATCTCAAAATCAGTTGGCGAGAAATACGACTTTTGAGATTTTTAATGTAAAAAATTCGTAGTTACTTGTAAAACATTTAAAAATTCTTCAAAAACTCATTTTAAGTTGAGGGTAAAAACAGAAGAAAAAATGGTTCGGAGAACCTCTTTCAAAAATAAAATTCGTTAGCCAAAACCTCAAAATTATTTTGATTCTTTTGTGACAACATCTAAATTCGATTTAATTTTAATTTAGTTTGGGACAAAGTCTGAATTCGGTTAATAAACCTCTTAATTCGGTTGCGACAGTCTTTAATTCAGTCGTGACAACATCTAAATTCGAATACCCTCTAACTAAGTTATAACAACGTCTGAATTCGGTGAAGAAATCTTGTAGTTCGGTTGGGGCTATATCATATTGTGTTGTGACAATTTCTAGTTGGATTGTGGCAAAGTCTAATTCGGCTGTAACACATTTAATTGCGTGATGACAGTTTTTCAACGTGGTTGTAATACACATTAAACTCTGTACAACCAATTCGATTGTTCAGCCGAATTTTTCTCTAGGTGTAGTTCACAATTGCACAACAGAACAAAACATGAAACAAATTTTCTGGAAAAACTTGTTTTTCTTTATAAATATATGAACTGCTTATCAAAGTTCTTAACCTATAACTTTCGCCTTCTTTAGGATTCCAAATACCAGATACTTAAATATCCATTAACTGATGAATATTCTTAAGTAAATCCATAAGATTGTAATAATTGATAAGAAGAAAAGAAAATTAAATCTAAAAATAAATGATGTCAATCTTCTTAAGCCTGAACAAAAGCCAACAAATCCTTCTAAATCTATGTAGCAGCAAAAACCATGCGATGTGATTTGATTTGGCTGACATCCAAAATTGATTTGTGGTATTACTACTCGCATTGCTGCTGTTATTCGTACAACTAACTATTTGGATGCGACAAGTTTATCCTTTGCATTACAATACTATATCCCTTGATTTAATCTCAGTTAATTGTAATTCCTCTATATATGTATGTATATGTATCTATGTGTGTATGATATTTTGTAGCAGCATTTGACAATAGAAAAAAGTATTAAACACATCGAACAAGACGTAGAGAGGGAAGAAAATGTTAGTAAATAACAAAGAAAATAAATGAAAAATAGAAAACGGATGAATGCTTAACACTTTGTGACAAGTGTATCCTTGCCAGGATCTTCCTCTCTTCGTGCCATTCTCTATTAGTTTTTATTCGGTTTTTTTTATTTGCCGCTTCTAATAAATTTGTCAAACATCATTATCATTTGCCTCATTATCCTTTTCCTGCAACAATAATCAACCTTAACCGACTTTTCTAATTTTTTTTGTTTTGTTTTTGTTTTACTTTTTATATTTACTCTTCTTCGTTTTGTTCTATACTCCGTCTTCCTCTTTTATTTGCAGTTTTTCAGCAGCTCTTTTTCCATTTTCATTTCACCACTTACGGCTACAGTACCATAAGTTTGTGTACTTTTGTATGTGTGTGACACCATTTGAAAGGAATGCAAAGACTGAATGCGAAGAGAATGACAGAATGAAAGAAAATCACAGCTTCTTCTCTTTGATTGTATTGATGTATGTGAGAGAGAGAGAGAGAGTAAAGTGCCAATGTGTGTGCTCGAGGTTTTTGTTTCAGTGGAACCAATGTTTGACTAATTTCTGGCGTTTTCTTTAAAGCTTTCAATATTCAATCAATGTTGAACAGACTTGGCCATTGCTTGGTGTTTCTTTGCTTTGACAGCACTCATCACAGCACATTTATCACAAGGATCTGGGATGTATATACAGTCAGTGATAAAATATTACGAAATTTTAAAGAAATTAATTGTATTTGAATGTCTGTTGAAATAGAAATAATCTCACATCCATCATGAAAGGATTGAATAAATAATCATCATGTAACAAGGAGTTTATCGGTTTAAGTTTCGGAACGAGATTGACTCCTGCCGCTTTATATAGCAATTAGCCATGATAACTTTTGGTAGCCTTCTTTCGGTTAATACTACGAAAAAGTCTGGTTACTGATGGTTACTTTTTCAAGGTAAAGAATGCTATTTGCCACATGTCACGGAATGACTCAAAATAATCTGTTCAAATTCTAAGGACTATTTTCAAATATTTCAAGCCAGAAATATATTCAAAAATGGCGATGATACTTTAATCTTTAATCTTAGAAATTAAGAAAACTTATAAACTTTAATCTTAGAACCTTAAAAACAAGACAATCAACAACAAAAAAGGCTGCAGTTAAATGACTACTATTATACTAATAAAAATCAAGGCAAATGCAAATGGCATGAAACATAAATCAGGATACAACTACTGGGATAAACGAATGATCAAAACTGTGGAAGAAAACGTACAATAATCGATATAAATTAGCTGCTCCGACATCATCGTTAGCCTAATATTATATAGAAATTGATGTTCCTAGTGTTCAAAACAAAAAATCAATCCTTTTTTCGCTCACTGTAAATACCTCATACGTGTGTATATAATTTTAATGTGCATTCAACGTT
Source organism: Phaonia tiefii (assembly GCA_963931995.1). Lineage (NCBI taxonomy): Eukaryota > Metazoa > Arthropoda > Insecta > Diptera > Muscidae > Phaonia > Phaonia tiefii. The sequence continues at coordinate 21,209,878 of OZ008368.1, forward strand.
AGTCTTTTTTCTATATATATTTGTTTTCATCTCTACTCTTTCTTATTTCAATCATTGTTAACTAACGTAATTACTCCTTCTAACCAACCTGCTGTTCCCTTTTCCACTGCTGCAGTTTTTGCTTTTATCCCAAATACCAGTACCAAAAAACCACCTCCGCCAACATTTATCCACACATCCCATCCATCCATTTGTTCAGTCAGTCAGTCAGCCAGCCAGCCATTCAGCCATCCATCAAACATTGGATTCATTCATCCATCCGACCACGAACCAAATGAACTTCCTCTTCTAACAAACTGTTGAATATTAAAGTGGTTTTCCTGAGTTGTTTTTCATGTTAATTGTGGGTTGTATCTGTATGTCTTTCTCTCTGTGGGTTTTATGACTCCGGCTCTGTGTCGCTATCCATATTGTATATGCATATATATATATACATACACATACAATAGGACTCTGTGCGGTCGTTGCTACTTTTTTTTATAATAATATTTTATATTTTGTAAAATTTTTAATTTGTGGTTTTCCATTGAGTTTAAATGTAAATTTATATTTTATCACTTTCATTCTAGTTATGGTTATTAATCAAACACTTTCAATACTTTCTTAATGATTTAATCATATTGCGAGGAAAATTAAGAATCCACTGATCGCCTGCCCATCACTAGTCGCCAAGTAGATGTCCACCTATTGAGAGATCTGCGAAAACTATCTTAGATAGGCATATACAAGATCTAAAGCTTCTTGGGGCAAACTAAATGGTTGTCCGATGGGGCTAGCGCTTAATCCCGTTAGCCCGTGGTATCACAATGGACAAAGAAGTCTAAGTAAGTTGCTCATCGACTGCCACCAATACCTACCGTAAAAACCTAACGATGTCATAGACAGGGGAAATTTCTACTACGACGCACAGTGTTTCAGAATTGATTTCCGTTGGTCAAAATTAAATATCTTTTGATCTTTTTATTCTTCTTATGTGACCCCAACTAAAACCAGAGAGGTCAAGGGAGTTGCTAAATCTGAATAGCATGTTTCTTCAATCGGCTCGATTTTCAGCTTTTCTCCTCTAGTTGCTAACACCTAGGTCACGCAGATAATATTTCTAGTCTAGTCTAGTCTTGAGCGTCCTTTTTTTCGATGGCCTTCGAGTCTTCGTTTCTCGAGAGAGGGTCTTATCTTTGAAGTGCTCGCTTAGACCAAAATAACACCAGTTTGCATGCACAATTGTCCGTGTGATTTCTAGGCTGTCATTATTGCTTCAGTTCACATCAGATCCGAGCTTAATGAACTCGTCCACTACCTCGAAATTATAATGGTTGTCAACGTTCAGCCTATCATCCAAACGGGTGAATGCTCTCTGCCTGGCGAAACTATTACAATTGTCTTGTCCTCGTTGACTACCAAACCCATTACTTACTTATCTGGTCGCGACCAACACCGCCGGGTCTGGAACTTTACAAAACGAAGATAATATATTTCCTCAACCAGTTCGATCTTCTGTGTTATCTCTCCAGTTGGTAATACCAAGTGTACGCAGGGATTCGTCCTTGATTCGTCCCTCCATCAGAGTTTTGGTCTTCCTACTTTTCGTCTTCCTTCGATTTCGGTTTCGAAAACCCTTCGTGCTGGTTCGTCTTCATCCATTCTACTGACATAGACTAGCCACCCAAATCGAGTTATTTTGATCCGCATAACTATGCCAATGTCGGGATATAGCTCCTACAGCCCATGGTACATGCGTCGCCTATATTCAACGTTGAGCACCATAGTGATATACATTTTTCGGAGTATTTTTCTCTCGAAGACTTCTACAGATGTTGCGACTGCTTGCGACAGGACCCAGGATTCTGCGCCATATAGCAGGATAGGTTGTATGAGAATATAGTTATCCCTAACTCCTTGCATAGGCCAAAATAACATCTATTCGCAAGCACAATTCCCCGCTTGATCTCAAGTCTGACCACCTCGAAATTATAACGATTATCAACGTTCATGGTTTGGTCTAATCGTGTTGAGGTCCTGCTCGTTGAAACCATTAATTTCGACATGTCCACATTTACTGTCAGACCAACTTTTGGTGACTCCTTCTCAATTCTCGAAAACACCGCAATAACTTTATTAATTGTGCGCCCAATGATATCTATATCATCAGCATACGCGAGCAGCATGTGACTTTTGCTGATGTTGGTTTTATTCATATTGACTTCAGCTTTTATTTTCATTTCACTTCACTTCAATGTCTCATTACGATCTCCAGTAAGATGTTAAAGAGATCACACGATAAGGTGTCGCCTTGACTGAGGCCCTGCTTACATTCCAAAGGCTCGGTAAGACCCTTACAATCTTTCACTGCGGATTTAGTATTCGTCACGGTCATCCTGCAAAGACGTATAAGTTTTGCAGAAATACCAAGCTCAGATATTGCTTCGTAGAGTTTCTCCCGTATCGGACTAGCGAAGGCCGATTTATAATCGACAAATAGATGGTAGGTGTCGTCTTGTTTTTCGTGTGTCTTCTCCAGGATTTGGCGTAGCGTGAAAATCTGGTCAGTGGTCGATTTTCCAGGCCTAAGGCCACACTGGTATGGTCCAATCAGGTCAGCGATAATTGGTTTTAGTCTTTCGCACATTGTATGTGATAGAACCTTATGTGCTATGGCTAAAAGTCTTATTCCACGGTAGTTGGCAGAGAGACTCGGGTCACCTTTTTTAAATATGGGACATAGTACACTGAGACTCCAATCGCCAGGCATACATTCATCTAACCAAATTTTGATAATGAATTGATCGGCTCCTGCGGCTTTGTTGTTCTTAAGCCAGGCAATAGCTGTTCTGACCACGTCTTGATTAGGAGGCGAGCAATTGACGTCGTCGTCCATATTGTGATCGATTGTCAAATCGTCATTGGATATCTCAGGTACCAGTAGCGCGGAGAAATGATAATTCAATATTCCCAACATACTCTGCACATCTGCGATGAAATTTATGACCTTGTCTTTACAGGAGGGTTGCCCTGAACCATGCCCACTAGTTCCGTTTTGACTTCATGGTAGAATTTTCGGGTTTCGTTCTTCCTTCTGTATGTTTCAATTTTCTCGCTCTCGAGCTTTCTCCACTGCAGTTTCTTATGCCTAAAGAGACGGTTTACCTCCTTCCTTTTTTCCCTATACCGCTCAGTCGCAGCTCGCGTTGCAGTTGACTGAAGCATTACCATACGTGCAGCGTTCGTTTCGTCATTTGTAGTGCGACACTCTTCATCGTACCCTGGTTTGTTGCGAAGCCATTTTTCGAAACCAAGTACGGCTGTTGAGGCAGTTTTTATAGAGTTGGAAAAGCTAGCGGAGGTTTTCGAAAAATCATTGCCCAGGACAAACTGAGTGGACGTAATGAGCTGTTTGGAATTCCCAATGAAGGAATAATTTCTGGCCAATCCCAAGTGAAGGGTTATCAGAAACTTTCCACCCCCATGAACAATCTGACATTTAAATAAGATAAATCACGGTACTAAAAACTTAAAAACGCTATTTTTTGCAGAATATTCCTGGAAAAAGATGTGTTCAGGACATGCTTTTGCTTGTTGTATATACAGTATATGGATATATTGGTATTATGATACCAATATTGTATACTTTGCCAATAGTTAACCTAATAGGCCCTATGAATCCGTTACGAATTCGAGACGGATCCGTTTCTGCGGGCATTTTGTCCGAAACTTACATCCGTTAGGAACTCATAACGAATTCGTTTTCGTACGAAATTCCTCCCGAAATCGCGAATCGTTTTTGTACTTTTTCGAATCCGTCTAGAACTCGTAACGAACTTCATATTCGAATCCTTTTCGGATAGGTTTTTTGGAAATAACATCAATTCGTGATGGATCCGACAAACCGCAATTTCATAGATTCATTTTGTTAGGTGTCTGCGGACTCGTAACGGGTTCAAGACGGATCCGCCTGATTCGCTTTTTATTGTTTTTACGGACTCGTAACGATTTCGAATCGGATCCGCCAAATCACAATTTAACTGATTCGCTTTTTATTGATTTTACGGACTCGTAACGATTTCGAATCGGATCCGCCAAATCACAATTTCACAGATTCGCATTTTATTATTTTTACGGACTCGTAAAGGGATTGAAACGAATTCGACAATTCACATTTCGACTCTTTATGATTTTACGGACTTGTAAAGAGTTCGAAAAGGATCCGCATCCGTTTATGTGCACATCGGAAAAGTACAAAATTCTTTGAAAAACTAAAAAAAATACCTTATTTAAAACTGGTCCAGCCCATGGGTATTTACCCATGAACAAACCAAGGTACATTTTCAGGACAAAATTAACTTTTTTTCTGAGTCGGTCTAGTATACACATATTGGAATTCATATAGTGAGAGATAATGCCTTTTAAAGGACAAACAAATGGCAGAGCCAGTATCTCAAGTAAAATAATGAACACAGAATTAAATTGTATTTCATGTTTTTTATCATGGCATTTATTATCCCCACCAAATACAAAAAATAAATTTGTACATTAATCATGTTTAACGAATTGGGGGAGGCAATAAATATACCCCCACACCTATTAATTCCCTGGGAAAAATATCAATAATCTGGTCTATGGGAATTTGACTCTTATTAGTGGAATGTGACTTTAAGCTATTAATATGCAATTAATAACAATTATGGATATCTTTTAGGTTACCAGGCAATACGTACATATAAATATAGGATATGGCAAGAGAAACGATTTTAATTGTTTTCCCCAAAAAAAAAATCAGGGGTGGGATATTACACAATAAAGTGATATCTTTGTAGCTATGAAATGTGAAAACGGAAATTGCTGGTTCGATAGGAGATAGTAGTAGAGTGGTAAAATTTAGTTGGGAGGTAATTATCTTAAATTCTGGGTATGGGAAATAGAAGTAAGTGCACTTAAAACATATAGAAAAATAATTATCCTTGCTCCGCACGCACCCATATTATATTTATGTCACAATTATATGACATATAAATTGTTATCAAGAGGTTCTATTGATAAGCTTGAAATAAGTCATTAGATTCAATGACCGTCAGTTTCATTTCGATTAGATTTGTGTTCTTTCTGTGGAAGCCAACGATGTATATAATACCGGACTATGCTTTACTAACTCACGAAGTGATTTTAGGTCGATGTGCTTAAATAACACTGTGCGTAATTATTGAAGTCATGGAAATATAACCATCTACGGACACCGCTACATGATAAAAGAGATCCGTGTCTCCCAGTTTTGCCCAAAGTCATGCACTTTTTCTTTATGGGCCCCCAAAGATTTGGAGCCTCGGTGTAATTTTTGCAAAAAAGCGATAATTTAGTCAGGCTCATATCTTGCAAACCGTTCGGAATTTTGATTTGTTCTCTGAGGAAAAGTTGTAGCTCTTGTCAAAACTTTAAAAAATTTGATTTTTTTTAACCCTTTTTCCACTGTTCAGGTCCATAGGCAGCAAACCGTTCAAAATCAATCAACAATCAACAACAAACATGTACCTAATATCGCAATAAACAACTTTCTAGAACATATGAAATTCCTAGGAATGATTCTTAACACCGTTCAGGTAGCGTTTAGGTAGCCGCAAAAGTGAAAAATTCCCCGAAAATTTTTTCATTTCACTGTGTGTAATTTTTTAAGTCATGGAAATATAACCATATACGGACACCACTACGTGATAAAAGACCAAAAAAAAAGACCCGTGTCTCCCAGTTTTGCCAAAAGTCGTGCACTTTTGGGGCCTGGGTATCATCTTTGCAAAAAAGTGATCATTTTGTCAGGCTCATATCTTGCAAACCATTCGGAATATATTGTGTGCTGCGTCCCATGTTGGGTGTGCTGGGCTTATTGCTTTGCCTGTACCGCTGCGGTCGGTAAGATACCATAGTGTCTCAATGTTGAAGTATGAATCATTCCTAGGAAGTTTATATGTTCTATAAAGTTGTTAATTGAGATCTTAGGTAAATTTTTGTAGTTATTGAGTCCTTGAATTTTGAACGCTTTGGTACTTATGAACCTGAACAGGGGGAAAAGGTATTCAAAATCGAAGTTTAGAAGTTTAGTTAGTTCTTGCGATTTTGACATTGAAGATGAGGTTTTTTTGATCTTATGTGTTCACAATTTTTGTTCCTTATGATAATAAATACAACTTTCCTGCAGAGAGTAAATCAAAATTCTGAACGATTTGCAAGATATGAGCTTGACCAAATGATCGATTCACACTCTCTAGCTCCATATCTTGATTATTTCGTACTTTTTACATAATTTATGTAATTTTACCTAAACATGGTTGAAATTTGTATAGTTATATACAGGGTGGCTGATCAAAGCCGCTACAAAAAAAATTTAATAACTTTTTTTCTATTTAATGAATGTGGTTAATTTTTTTTTATTTTGCAGATTGATTTTTAGATTTAACAAAAATGGAGAACTGGGTCACTGAAACTAGAATTTGGATTATCCGCCGCTATCACGCACTGGAGTCCGTAGTTTCGGTCCAAAGATAGTATAGGCGCACATTTGGCGGCAATCCTCCGAGCAGATGGACCATAATGAGACTTGTTGACAATTTTGCCGTGCATGGGAAAGTAATCAGAAGACTTTGCCATCAAACCCTTTAGTTCGGACGGAGGATACAATCGCTGATGTAGCTGCTGCCATACAAAACAATCCAAGAGTTTCGACAAGAAGCTTATCTGCTCAAATGGGTATAAGCAGGCAGTCATTACAGTCAATTATGCACTAAGATTTGGAGTTATTCCCATATAAAATTCAAATAGCCAACAAACTGAACGCAGCAGATTCGCTTGAAATTTTGCCAGAAGATGCTTCAAGATTCTGCAAATGCTGGAAGAGGACGGAAACATGTTGAACTGTCTTTTCATGTCCTACGAGGCCCATTTCGGTTTAAACGGCAACATAGACAAACAGATATTCGGTTTTTCGAATTTTAATATTTGAAAAATGTCGATCTTTTTTTTAATTTTTTGCACTGTACTGCTATAATTTTAGAAATGTTGCACTCAGATGTGCTTTATTAAAAACTGTGATTGGGCTCTAATATGGTAGCTAAGTTTAGTTTATATCAAATGCAGTTCGATTGAAATAAATATCTCAAAACTATAGTTTTTGATCAAAAAAAATATATTTTGACCACTACAACTTCTTTGCTTCAAAAGCATTTAATGAATATGATATACAATTGAAAATACTGATCTGTTCCTCAATTGTTACGGGTAATTTTTGCTGCCGCCCAATTACACACAATATTTCCATGGCGCAGTGCATAGGTGCGCATTTGAAAAATCAATGTGTTTAGGTTCGAGTCTTGATCGGGGAAAATTTGGTAATCGCTAAAACAAACATATATATAAATCGAATAACGAAAGACTTTCGGGTCAGAATCATTAAATTTCGTAAATCTTCTTTACATTAAAATATAAATGATGATGATAGACTTTTCTTTGTAGATTTTAAAGAATTTTTAAATACAACCTTTCCCAATTGTAATACAGAAAGTATCAATTGAAATTCAGAAATTGCATTTGAAAATCAGTAAACATCAATTGAAAATCAGAAAATATCATTTGAAATTCAGAAAACATCAACTGTAGTTCTGAAAATATTAACTGAAATTCAGAAAACATCTCAATTTAGAAATTGAGAAACTGTGAATTGATATTCGGAAAATGTCAATTACAATTCAGATGATATCAATTGTAATTAAGAAAACATTGAATGATATTCAAATAATATCAATTGGAATTCAGACAAATGTATATAACGAGATGAAACTTCCATTCAAAATGTTCTGAATTTCAATTCATATTTTCTGAATTTTAATTGATATTTTCTGAATTTCAATTAAATAATTTTCCCAATCGGAATACAGAAAGTATCAAGTGAAATTCAGAAATTCCATTTGAAAATCATTAAACATCAATTGAAAATCTGAAGATATCAATTGAAATTCAGAAAACAACAACAGTGGTTCTGAAAATATAAATTGAAATTCAGAAAACATTGATTGAAATTTAGAAATTGTGAATTGATATTCAAAAAAACATCGATTGATATTCAAATAATATCAATTGGAATTCAGACAAATGTATATAACGAGATGAAACTTCCATTGAAAATGTTCTGAATTTCAACACATATTTTCTGAATTTTAATTGATATTTTCTGAATTTCAATTAAATAATTTTCCCAATGGGAATACAGAAAGTATCAAGTGAAATTCAGAAATTCCATTTGAAAATCATTAAACATCAATTGAAAATCTGAAAATATCAATTGAAATTCAGAAACCATCAACAGTAGTTCTGAAAATATCAATTGTAATTCAAAAAACATCGATTGAAATTTCGAAATTGAGAACTGATATTCAGAAAACGCCAATTACAATTCAGAAAGTATCAATTGAAATTAAAAAAAACATCGAATGATATTCAAATAATATCAATTGGAATTCAGAGAAATGTATATAACGAGATGAAACTTCCATTGAAAATGTTTTGAATTTCAACTCATATTTTCTGAATTTTAAATGATATTTTCTGAATTTCAATTAAATAATTTTCCCAATCGGAATACAGAAAGTATCAAGTGAAATTCAGAAATTCCATTTGAAAATCATTAAACATCAATTGAAAATCTGAAGATATCAATTGAAATTCAGAAAACAACAACAGTAGTTCTGAAAATATCAATTGAAATTCAGAAAACATCGATTGAAATTTAGAAATTGTGAATTGATATTCAAAAGAACATCGATTGATATTCAAATAATATCAATTGGAATTCAGAGAAATGTATATAACGAGATGAAACTTCCATTGAAAATGTTCTGAATTTAAACTCATATTTTCTGCATGTCAATTGATATTTTCTGAATTTCAATTCATGTATTCCGAATTTCTTATTATACTTACCGAATTTCAAATGATTTACGTTCGAATTTTTAATGATCTTTTCTGAATTTAAATTTGAGTTTTCTGAATTTCAATTGATTTTTTCTCAATTTCAATTAATATTTTCTGATTTTCAAATAGAAATTCTAAACTCCAATTGGTATTTGCGAAATTTCGATTGGAAATTCGGAATTTAATTTTATCGTTTCTTTATTTTAATTGGAACTTCTGAATTTCTACTAATATTTTCTGAATGACAGTAGAAAAAGGTGTTGTACTCACTTTCATTACAAAAATATTAAAAAAAAATTGACTGAACTCTGTAAGACATCGAACCTTGGACCCTCCCCAGTTGGAATTGTCCCACAGACGTAATCTCTGACTAAGAACTGATACGGCAGAGTCCCTGCTGACTTGCCGATCCGCCCCCATACATAAAAAAACTTCATGAAACGCCATGACGTTTTCATGCATTTGGTAAAAAATCGGCAGGAATCTTTCGCAGTTTGTCAATAGTGGTGATCAGCTGATGATATGTACACAAGACGTCCTTATATATCAATTCATCAGGGGGTCAGTTTCGTCAAGACGTTACTAAATGTTGTAATCATATGTCATCTTCGTTATAAATTATATTTAAATCTCTGTGATGACCATTAATTTAAAATAATCTGCAAGCAATTTTGTTAACATAATTCGAAATGATCGCATTTTTGTATATGAACGAATTGAAAGGCGAGTTTGATGACCAATTACTCTCACATTTTGGCGCTGTCAATAACCTGCTCCGTTCGGGCGATTTGACCCTACTCAGCGGTTTCTATGGCACAGCTGATTGAAAAGGTACTATGGAAATGATGTAGAATGAGAAACTAAAGAAGACATACAGACTATAGACCATGAAGCTAACTAAGTTTAAAAGTGTTTGATTGGTACTAATGACAGCTTAATTATGTTTTATGTTGATTGCATCGAACGAAAATACGCATTCCCTTTTGTATGCGTCCGTCTTAGGTCCAACCAAAGAGGAAATTACAAAAGCAACACGAACTCGATGAAATTGCCTACTACCTCGTCTTCAACAAGAGAACACGAAGAGAGGTTCTTTTCTATTTCTCTATGACCCACTAGACTATTTTTGTTGGGTGAATATAAAGTCTCTCGTCTATAGGAACACGCCAACCACGATTGTTGCCTTGGAAGATAACATTAAACATGTCACTAGAAGGACACCGGCCAAATTGGCAATTGGAAAAGTATGCCAAAATTTATCTTCCAGAATGGACCACGTGAAGTAAAGCCATGTGCAATATTTCCGTGAAATAATCATTAGAAAGTAAATGGTAGGCACTGATATATCCATCCAAATAAATACTTCATTCACTTATGCAAATTTTGGGTGTTTTTTTTCCAATTTTGAAAATCAAATAGCAAAATAATTTTCACAGTGTATTATCACACCTTGTAGGGATAAAGAAATCTCAACTTAATGAGAATGGTTTCAATATCAACTAGTGCGACATCATCCGAATTAATACTTTACCGAAAGCACCAATATTCACAACTTCTTGCAATTGCAGGCTTTTATTGACTGCCAGTGCATAGATGTTGTTATTTAAAAAGAAAAGTAATTAATCCCAATACAGAATTTTTCTGATTTTATAAAATTTATTGTGTTTTCATAGAATATAATTATCTTAAACCGGGTTGTTATTGAAAAACAGAAAATGGTTCTACAAAAAACTTTTTAAGTGTTTTAGATTTAAACTATTGTCATTATTCACTTGGCTGTGATACACGTCTATTCGGTGTATTTTAATAGAACGGATCTTTTTAATTTTTCAAACTCATCATCTTTGATACAGTATTCAAACAGATTTTGCAAAATGCATTCCCATGAGTCATAGAATTTTGTACTTTTATATCATTTGCTTTTGAACATTTTATTTGTTTATTATGGGATTTTATCTCTGTAGCATATAAAGTGCACGAACAAACCCTGCTGTATCCACATGAAACAAATTTTAATAAAACTATCGTAGTCAACGCTGTGTTAACTAAACTAATTACTTACTATTTTTTTGCAACTGTGCACAAACACATGGACAAAAATATGAGTGTTTAATATAACAACAACAAAAAATCGTACACGCATTTACAACAAAAAAAAATATAAAACGAGTTAATTTTTCATGGAAATGGAAAAGTAAAAAGGAAATATTAACTGGACAGAACAAGTGATTGATGTTGAAATTAAGCACAGAATTGTACTAAAAACATCTATGTAATTAGTTTAAGAGAATACGTTGCTGCCGTGCCTGGCGAGGCAGCCACATGAATAAACATTTTTTTCATCATTACTGGAAAGAATTGTTCTTGTCAAGAAAGCAATAAAATTTACAATAATATTGATTTATTGTTTTTTGTAATAACACACATAAAGTATAGAATACATTTTCAACGCACACTTTCAGAATATTGAGCAAAGAACTCGAAATATTTATCTCATGCTTCTGTTTGAGATTCAACTTAATCGATTTTGAATACAGCAGGAACAATGTAGTTAGAATTGTTAGGGGGTTTCAATGAAATAGCTGTTCGACTAGGTATTTAAAAACTGTGCCTAATGTCCTCAAAAATTATGCCGTTTGAATAAACCATTATGCTATAATTGGCTTTTTTGTCTCTGTTCAAATTCACAATCAATCACAACGATATTTTGTTACAGACCAGTATTTGTCCAAACTTAGGTTGGTATTGGATATTGGCGTTTTGGCCACGCCCCTTCCGGTACCTCCCATACAAATCGACACATTTAGTACAAAATCATGTTTCTTCTAAAACCTTGTCCTGGTAGATGAGATTAGCATTCAACTCAAACATTGGTAAATGCCTGCTTAACTGGAGAAAATCGGCGAGGTTGCCACGCCCATTCTGGTATTTCCATACAAAAGCTTGGTCGTCGTCCGAGTTGTCAATGCGATAAGTCGCGTGAAACACAACGAATTGATAGGCGAGTTTGATCAGCAATTAGTCTCACATTTTGGGGCTGTCAATTAGCTGCCTCGTTCGGGCGATTTGACCCCACTCAGGGGGGGTACTACGGAAATGATGGAGAATGAGAAATTAAAGAAGACATACAGACTATATACCATGCAGTAAACTAAGTATAAATTGTGTTTCATTAATACTAGTCACAGCTAAATTATATTCTATGTTATTTGCATCGAAAGAAAATACGCATTTCGTTTTATATCCGTCCGTCTTAGGTCCAACCAAATTTCCATTCTGGTACCTCCCATACAAAAGCTTGGTCGTCGTCCGAGTTGTCACTGCGACAAGTCGCCTGAAAAACTTCAGATCTTAATTGATCAATATTTTTTGTAATACTGTGTAAAAACAGATGAACAACTTCGCCCATTTTTTGTACCTCCCATATTAAATTGGCAGCCAGTTACGATAACTCCCCATAATCACTTAGGATCGTCATAATATTTAACGCAACATCGCAATGGATGACTTCGGGTGAGGGTATGTTTAAGTCGGTTCACCCGACTGAAATTTCTGTACTGGTCTTACATCTGCTTTAACATTAGATGTAATAGTGTTAAAATAAATAAAGCAATAATTGTTTTTGTTTTGTCATAAACAGAGCGACGACAAAAAGTACGGAATAGTATAGAGAACTTATTGCACTCGTTTTCCGCTCTCAAGTAGAGAGTCTGAGTAAAAGCGCATAAACGATTCTTATTATACCATATTATTACATAAACCAATACAAAAAGCATAACTGTTTCAAAAATAACTGTTTTCATCAAAATTATGAATGGACCAAATTATGACCAAAAGAGAGTAATACGTTTTGAATCATTCGCCAGATGTCGCCAGTGCTTTTGAGTCATACAATTCGTTCCATGAGTTCTCTTTACTATTCAATACTATTTGGCGACGGCGACCTGCTTGTTTGTTCGCTGCCGCTATATCAACACCACCATACTTATTTTCAGGCAGAGACTATTGCTGTAAAACAACCACGTATGTGATGATAACGCTGTGTATTGTTTGCATGTGTTCACTATGATAGAATGCCCTACCCGTACCTATAAATTTTAACACATCAAAAACTTTAAACAAAATAATGAATTATTTTTTTTAAGTTTTTTTTTTAAAAGGTGATACTTATTGGAGCTGATAGTCAGCCTTGTTTGGTTTTCGTTGTTGTTGTAGAAATACTTAAAATATTTGGGTGCCCGCTTGTTACGTTTTTGAACTAGCCCAGTTTAATTGTCAAACTACTTGAAACGGGATTTACCAACATGACAACTAAAAGTTTTCGACAAAACTCTCAAATAGAGCTCGGATCGTCAACCGTAATCTCCTTGGGCCGGGGTAGAACTAAGCGGGGGTTTGTGATACCGCGTGCTTGATTTTGTGTTTTATAAGACAAACAGTTTTTTTCCTCTATTCGGTTTGTCTGTTTTTTTATGATCCTTTAACATGGAAACAAAATGACGATACTGACGATACGATACGATACTTTTGGTCGAGACTTATTTGTCATCAATAATACCGCTGAGAGAGATGTGATATTGATGAAGGAATGCACATTGTAACAAAAGCAGAAGATCAAAAACAATTTGTGTTTCAGTATGTTGAGGCATATGGAAATAAAATGTTCCTCACATAAAAAATCTTCTGTCGTTTGAAATATATACTAAGTGCATACTATAGGTATACATATATATTAGTACATACTATGTATGCCTTTTTCAATTTATTTAATTTTAGTTTTTGGAAATATGAATAATATATTGAAATACAAATAAAAAAAAAAACTGATTATAACTTTAAAATGTTTCATTTAATATAAAATATTGTCTTACCGACACAGTACTTTCTCTAAATTAGCCAATTTTCATTTGATTTTGGAATTTCATAACATTTTGAAAAGCAAATTTTAATATGAACCTGAAATTTAAAAACCAAATTTTGGAATATGTATTGTAATTAAAAAAATTACATGAGGTGTCAGGGGACACCCGGTTGGAACGACGTTCCTTTCGCTATATATTATGTACTAGATAGTTACAACACGCCTAAGTCGCCTGACGAAAAATACTGTAATTTAAATGGATCACTTTGGCTTTTTTAAATTTACTTTTTATTTGGTTCAAACTACAATATGTAATAAACAGGCTCCACCTAGAAAATTTCGAATAAAGCAAGAAATATCCCTCCATATGTTATATGTTAGTCTAGACACAAACCAAGCCAAAAGTACCAGTGTAAGAGTAAGTGTGGTGCCAAATATAATTCCATGCTCAGGGTTGTACTACATGTATTTGCCAGTCTTGTAGTTTGGCTTTTCTAAATTTACTTTTTATTGGGTTCAAAACTACAATATGTAATACACAGGCTCCACCTAGAAAACATCCCTTTAAACCAAACCAAACCAAACCAAAAGTACCCAATATAGTTGATAATATTGGGTTGTAAAAAAGTAGTTAAAAAAAAGTTGTTTAAAATTTTTTCATTTAGACCCCATCCCGCAACGTGCGATAAGGGACTTCGTTCCAAAAAAAATCCGATGAGTGTTCGAACTCACGGGCTACAGTTACACGGTACCTGTTTGATTTCTATGAACACATTAGTACATGTTACGTTGGAAAATAAAAAACAGCGATCAATCATATGATGACGTTACATTTAAATAATATAAATATTTAAGAAAAATTATTTAAAAGCCAGTACAAGCACGTGTGTCATTATTTTCTAGCGTAATACTTTTTATTCTATACCCACAAAAAACAAAGAGAATGTTATGCTCTCTCGCTATCTCATTTTTATATAAGTATAACCACGTCATTATTCTCTTTGCTCTGAGAGTGCTCCGTACCCATACAAGACAACTATTCGCTGCCGCTACATCAGTGCGTGTTTTTTTTCGCAGTCTGGCAATCTGTGTTTCGCAGTCGGCCAAATCTGTGTTCTATATAGCGGAGGGTCACCCTTATCATTTAGGGCTATGCAAAATAGATGTTGACTGATTCTGACACCTACACGATATGCACACAAAAATTCATACAAATCAGTCCAACCTTTTCAGAGGTGTTTATCGCCAAACAACCTGGCGTGTTTGACGGACCTACTGTGTTTGGATGTGTTCACTTTGTGAGTTTAGTCCCTACCCGCGCCAATAGATGTTAACACATCAAAATTTGTGGAATATGTATTCGAAAAAAAAAAAACTTTCCATATACCTATTCCATGTTTTCTCAAACTTTGAGCATAGTGCGCGCCCATCAAACCTTATCCGATCACCACCAAATTTTATTTTCAACGTTTTTAGGTTAAAGGGAAACCTTTTTCGCCAGGCGGTTTAAAATCGGACGGAAACAAAATAAAATAACGGCCAGTCTAATGTGCACCCATTAAAGAACGCTATAAAGGCAACAGTATTCATTCTCTTCTAGCTGACATATGCTGGACATTGTTTGATAACGGTATAGAATTGTCAAGAGCTAAAAGACAAATGCACTAAATAAATTCTTGCTTAAATGCCCAAACTTGTTGTAATTTTTTTACAGATATTATATCTAGAGTTTTCATAGCTGCAGACTTTATAGCTATGTACGTCTTTATAAAATATTTTTTCCATACACATAATCCACCTAAAATTCACTTTTTTGAGACATTTTAGCAACAATTCGGAACAAGTAAGATATTAACCCATGAAAAACATTTTCAGTTTTGACTTATTAGCTTGAGTTTCAAGCTTTGGTGTTTTCAGAGACTTAAGTATAATTTTACGAGACATAGGTTTGTTGAACATTTTAACCCGTTGCGCCCCTGTTTCAGGGATGATTTTTATTCTTTTCCGCTAAAAGGGCATAAAAGGCCATTACATTGAGAAGCTAGAGGGTTAAAATGTTCCACAAAAATATTTACACACAATTGCTGAACACATCCTATACCTAAAATTTAAGCTTCACATGATTTCCTATGTCGATTCATCCAGGGGTTTTCTATGGCACAGCTTATCGAAAAGGTACTAGGGAAATGATGTAGAATGAGAGACCAAGGAAGACAGTAACTAAGTTCAAATAGTGTTTATTGATACTAATGACAGCCAACTTATGTTTTACGTTGTTTGCAATTAACGTTTTATGTCCAACCAAAATGTATAATTGCTAAAATATAGGATCAAGTCGAACTCGATTAAATGGCCTACTACCTCGTCGTCATGAAGAGGCAGCGAAGAGAGTAAAGAGGCTCTGTAGTATTACTCTATGATTCATCATAATGGCGGCTACACACGTTACAACCGTTGTACAACCAGTTGTATGAGAGTGTTGGGGCTTTTTGCTACACACGCTACAACCTCCGAATCAACCTTTGAACCAATCCCATTTAGAAAATATTTTTCGTGTGTCAAGATGAACGCGGACGTTGTCGCTTTACTTCTTGTAAATGAAATTTTGGATGTTTTTATAAACTTCAATAAAACTTCGCATTTCTCGTAGTATTCCATTTTAATTTGTTTTGATTTTGCACTAATACAAGCGATTTCAAATTGAAGCGAACGATGTTACTTTCACAACAACAAAATTAAAGTGAAGAAAAAACAAAGAGGTTGTATGACATTCATACACACGCTACAACCGTTGGACCAACATCACCAAAAAATTAAAAAATTTTGATTTTCATACAACGGGTGTACAACCGTTGAACAACTGGCCTACACACGTATACGCCTTGTACAACCATCAAAATGTTGTACAACCGGTTGTAGCGTGTGTAGCCTGCATAAGAATGTAGAAGAGGGGGAAAATTTTTTTCCCGTCCCCACTCCCTTTAATGACCCGCATATGTAAACTTTCAAAACGCCGATACACGTTAACCTTTGTTTTAACCCTCTCTACCAGAATCCGTTGTCAGAACCTTGTCATTTTCGAAAAAGTTTCATTTGGTTCTTCAGTGTAGTTACTATGCAAACAAATGCTAATATTACTGAGAATAGAAATCCCTTTAATACTGTAGTGCGAAAAAGGAATATATCTATGTAGGGTTAGGTGAGAGCTTCGTACGATCAGTTAACTGTGCAATTTCTTGCATTACACAAACTGATAGCGACCTTCAATCTTACACCGGTTCCGAATGGGTTTGTTGAGAAACTTGTTGCCCCTAAAATGTTTCACTGTGCAGTTTATTCTGCTGTGTTATAAGATATTTTTCTTTGGATTAAAAAGCATAAGGTAACTTTTGCTGTTCTTTCAATTACACTAATCAGAAACTCTCGCTTATTTCTTATTTTATATGCCATTTACAAAACTTTGAAAAATTCTGCATTTTATTTTGTTTAAATTTCATAATTATTGCAAAAAAAACTTGTCTTTATATATGTATGTGTATGTGAATGTAAATGGCAACCCAACAAAAGCCACACCAATTATATGCTGGCAAAGACTTACTATGTAATACATGTGCATTCATACACACGTCAATTACAAAGTTAACAATTTTCCAGAACTTTGAGTTGTATGGGTGCTGCGAAACTTTAACAGGAAATGTGGAAAACAACGGCAGTAAAAGTGTCCTTTAACAACAAAGCGGAGAGATGCGCTGTGATGTGATGAGATGAGAAGGGAAAACATTGAGTGACGAGCAAAAACTATAAACAACGATAACAGTTACAAACTTGAACTATAACAAGACAACACCCACACACACACACTCACATCTCATCATCAACGTGAGTAGCAACATCACCAGCAGCACAACCACCAGGAACTGTAACACCACTGACCGACTGACATCTGCAACATCTGAACAACTTGAACAACATCACCACCCTGCACACAGCAACAACAACAGTTAGTTGTATCAGCTATAAGGAATAAGAGAACAAAAACCATATAAAATAATAACAATAATAATCCTTCCTGCAATTAAAGTTGTTTCCATGTCCTTGTTGTTCTGACAATTTTTGTGCACTTCACTCTCTTTTCCTTTCTCTCTGTATCTGGTTATATGATTTTTTTGCGTTTTTTTTTTCACTCTTTACATTGCATTACATTACATGAAAATGCATATTTTCTTCGCTTTCTGTTGCTTCTTCTTTTTATTTGGTTTCGTTGGTTTTTCACATTTATGTCCACAAACATTCGCACACACAGACATTTGCAAAAGGAAAATTTGCACGTACACAAACACATTTGTATGTGTGTTCATTCATTTATCCTCTTTCCCAGATATGAATACAAAATAATAATGTTAGCTTTCATTTAAAGTGACATACTCATGCATTGGGATACACTGGCACTCGTATTCGTACTCATGTGATTCCATGTAGTTCCTCCGTGGACTTGTTAAAATGGTGGCGGTCTGTTAATTAGGAGGTAAATGAATACACATTAAAACACAGCATATTATATTTGCGAAAAGATTGTGAGCTATGTTAAAAGTTTGAAGTTTAACACAAATTTTATGAAAACTTTTAATTTAAAATCTCTCCAAAAGAGTCTTTGTATGGCACTATATTTTATGAAGAGTGTATGGTGAGATCCTTACAATCAGTAATCGGTAACCAATCATCGATATAATATTTTTTAGAAGAATATTTTTCCATTTACTATGAGCTATACAGATCAAGGGGTTTAGATTCGCAATTAGAAAAAGTTTAAACAGTCAGCACCAGAATTTAAACTCACGTTGACGAACGATCCTTTCGAAATTTGTGACTCTTCTCATCAACGCCTTAGCGTTCTAGGCCAGTGGCGGTCTTGTTTACATTGTAACTAATTGCAGTTGTCATCGTCGTGGTTTCTCTCCTCTTTTCATCTTTTCTATTGTTCTTTAAACAATATTTCTCTATTTATGTTTTTTAATATTTTTAATATGTTCAACACATTTTCTTTCATTGTGCCGATGTTATAAAGCGTGTCTCAGTAAGATTGCACCTTTTAAATTTAATGTCATATTGTTTCATGCGCGGTGTGTCAGATGGCTCCACCTTGCTGAAACCACATGACGTCCAAATCTATGTTGTACAGTTGAGGACACAAGAACTCCGTTGTCATGTTCGTTGTGCTTCGTGAAGTTTGAAGTTGTTGAGAACGATGCCAAATTTATGTTTTCGACGACACTGTCGTTTACAGCAGCAATGTTTACAAGATACCGACTGGTACATTGACCCATAGGAGTCTTACTATCCATAAATGACCCAGTTTCTTCATATTTTTTGACGACTCTTCGAATGGTTGTCACATTAGGTGCACTTTCTCGACTGAAAATTCTTCAAAGTTTGCGAGCGGTCTCAGCATAACTTTCCAAATTTTTGTAATAAGTTTTCACATTTATATTCCATTGCTCTTTCGTAGAGCGCTCCATTTTTAATAATCGGAATCAACGCACAGGGTGATTCAGCGTATTCCTTGGCTCATTTCATGAAGAAAAGGCCACTAGGACCATGTCCGAAAATGCACGGGTGCGAAATGGCAGCGGGTTCAAAATTTTGGGATTGGCGGACGTAGGGTAGTAGGGTAAAGTTGCTAAGTTCTGAGCCAGTGTTCAAATGGTTTTTTCCTTTTGTGTTTGATTCTTCAGCCAAAAATTTCAATAAAATCTTAAACGTGTTAATTTACAAAAACAAATAAATGTGTGCTGTTATTTCGCTTCCAAAAACAAAAACAAACATTTTTGCATTTCAGTAAAATGGTCATAACTTTGGAACGGTAAGACCTCTGGGCTTCGTTTAGGTCATTTTGGAAAGGTAAGAGGTATGGTTATCTTTCAACAGAAAACAACGATAAGTTGCCTGTCATCTGTCTAAGCAAATTGAGGTTATGTGATTTTTGTTCCATTTTTTTCCGAAAGCTCTGTATCTCGGCGATTTGACTTTTTTCTATTTATTTTTTACTGGTCCTGAAAGGCCTCTTAAAGACCTTTCCAACAAGCCACTGGTTCAGAAGTTAGCAACTTTACCCTACTACCCTCCGACCACCAATCCGAAAACGTTGAACCCGCTGCCATTTCGTACCCTTGAATTTTCGGACATGGTCCTAGTGGACTTTCCTTCATGAAATGAGCGAAGGAATATGCTGGAGAAATTTGTCCGGAACTTCCTGAATCACCCTGTATATGACAGCTGCCAAATTTCAGAGTTACCACTTGCACAAAAGAAAAATTACACAAAATTTAAAAAGTGCAACCTTACTGAGACACCCCTTAGAATACATATTCACAAACTTTGGCAGCAAAAACTTCAGTCGATATTTACAACTGGCTTTTGGGTAATTTTACATTATAAAATATAGCCCACGAATATTTTTTGGGCAATATTTCGTATGAAATATACCTTAGAGTCAGAAGCAGAGCGGTCGTATTTGTAGGTAATATTTGTTTCAATTTACCAGCAGATATTGTTCTACTCCCATATATACATCTGCAAATTGGTAATGAATGTAATTTAGAACTGCAGGTAAAAAGTTTTGATAATGGAATCGAAATCAGCTTGCCGCAAAAAAAGTTGAAGATTCAATTCAAGTATTTTTCATTATAAAGGCCGGGTCAGGTATATTAGTGGGGGTCGAAGAAAACAGTTGGGTCAGTCACCCTCTAGATTTAAAGATTATCTGGAGACAATTTGTAAAATATACTCAAATTGCAATTCGTCTAGTTCCAATTGAAGTCATTTTCTGTGTCTCTCAACTGACACGCGCCACACGCAATCCCACGGACTTACACCCACTATTTTTGTTTGTAAATACTGGATTAAAATTCTGCTCCAGGTGTGAGATATAGACAAAACAAAATTACCTAAACAAATCGGCAAGTGGTGCAATATTTTTTTTTATATTTGAAGGAAAATAATGGTAAAAAGAAGAGAGTTTCATCATGTTACATACAGATAGTAGTTCAGTTGGTAGGTGAATGAAGGAAAAATACAAGCATTCAATTAGAAAATTGTTAATGAATAAACTATATTAAATAATTAAATATCCACATAAATACGTAGAACGTGAACGTTAATTTTTTGATTATATGAAATTAAATCAAATCCTTGCGCGAATCTAGTTTTCAATAACGCTCGCGACTTCATATTTTGGAAAATATGTATCCCAATCGTTTTTCGTCTATAACTTTACTTGCGGATTCATTAACAGTCCGCAAAAAACGTTCTATATTTTGAGTATGGCACAGAAAATCTATAAAATAATTAATATAATTTAAATATACACTATTATATTTATAAATGATATGTGGTGTAGGGTGACGTACATTTTTTAAAACCTCCATAACTTTGTTGCTTGTGAATAAAATTAACTTCTGTAAAGGCAAAAGTTTCATAGTTTTTCGAAGTCTTCACAGACGTTATGAGAAATCGTGTGCATATAGGAAACGAAATACAGAAAATCAACTAGCAAAATTGACTTCGGAGCCAAAAGTGCCCAAAGGGAAAAATGGAGCCATTGACAAAACATGAACAAGGGTATGCGTTTCGATTCGATAGGATACCAAATAATAGCGTAGCACAATAAAATCTTAAATGACGGGATGTAGGGTGCACGGATCAAAACAATTTTTGGTATCCTGAAATTTTCTTTCTATAATCTTTCAACGTATGGGGTGTCCGCCTCAACTTTTTTTTTTGTATACGGACCGACCCATAATAATGTACATTTTGGAATTTGAAACCCCGTTATTTCAAATTTAAATTTGACATATGTGAAGTGGCAGATTATTATTTAAAGGTTGAAAATTCACAAAATCGTTGGCTTTTTCCTTGAAGAATATTTGGGAAAATTGGGAAATATTCTTCAACCTTTTTCCAAATTTCTGAGTCTTCAACTCAAACTGTAAGGAATCTACGAAATAAATGCAATAGAAATAGAGTGAGTGTCATCATGGATTAATTTGTGAAGCGAGTTCATCAATCCGGGCGCTTATTTGACGTAAAGTGGAATATATTTTCATTTAGTTGAAAGTGTGCTTGAACAGCCATCAATATCGTTCGCAGCAATTGAACATTTCTCGCTCTCCTTTGCGCGGCATTTTTCATAACGACCCGGGTATGAACGGTTATACTGTCCAATCAGCCGAAGAACTGAAGCCTCGGGACCATCCGATTCGTTTTCGCTTGGCTTTGCTGAAGATGACAATTTTTACCGAAGAATCATCTTTTCCGGCGAAGGCCATTTTTATCTCAGGTTCTTCGATATGAAACAAAATTGTCTTATCGCTTTGCTGAAGATGAGACTTTTTACCGAACAATCATCTTTTCCGGTGAAGCCCTATTTCACCTCAAGTTCTTCGATAAGAAACAAAATTATCTCATTTGGGGCCCGGGAACTCCACACGTCGTCGAGAAGTAGCCGCTGCATCCACAACGAGTGACTGTTTGGTGCGGTTTTTTGCACGACTGTAATTTTTTTCCGAAAATGAGCAAGGAGCCGCCGTTACCGTCAATGGCGAGCGTTGCCGTGCCATGCTCAGCAATTGTTTGTCTCTAAAACTTCAAGAAGACGACATGGACGACATATGGTTTAAACAGAATGGCGTTAGGTGCCAACATTAAAAAATAAATAAATGGTTTCCCATCATATCCCATGCAGGAATTGAGGAGAACTTCTCACAACTTAAGCGGTGTGCGCTTTCTACTTTTACACTCACTGATTCAGACCTACAGTTGTTACACCAATTCCGAACGGTATTTTGAGAAGCTTTTTCATGGTTAAATACTCGATAGTGGCGCCGTCACTGTGCGAGGTGACCGCCTTCGAAAAAAACTGTAAGAAATTTAAATTTAAAAGCACGGATCGAACCCAGGATCTCATGTAAAATTTTGTGCATTGTGTCCCAAATCCCGCGTGGTCAGCCGGAACTCTGACGTCTGTTGGCCTCTTTGCAGCTACTATTTGACCCCGTTAAACTATTGTATCACGGGCGCCGTTAAAAATAAGAGTTACGCAAACAATTACGAGTCCATTGGGGCCTTAAAATAGGAAGTCGACGGTGTCGTCCACGTGATAGAGGCATAAAAAATCGAAAATATACTGAAAAATTGGGTAAATCAAATTAGATACGGCAAAGCAAATCGTGCAAGCCGTTAGAGCCATGCTGTGTTTCAGTCATAAATTTTAGGGATAGGTTCCCTACCAATAAAATCATAATTTTTAAACATATTTGTGGGTAATCCTTTTAAAGCGAAATTAATTTCCAAAGTTTACATGGCCCACCCTTTATAATATAAACCTAAGAAATATATCTTCTACTTAGAAGTTTTCTAGTAGTTGGCACATCTACGCGATTTTTCATTATAATATTGCGAATGTAGCCATAATGTACAACCACCATACATGGGACAAATTAATTATATCACAATTATAATTTGTTGTTTAAATTGAATTCCCTGTCCAAATGTAAATTCAAAAACATTTAAATACCATTGACAATTCTACTTATTTTCACAGCATATTCCTCATATCTGGCAGTTTTGGATTTCAAAAATTTTATACAGTACAGGTTTATGAATTTGAAAGTACTACCAGGTAATACCTATCGAAGTCACAAACCTCTTCATATAAAATACTTTAAAAACAGTATTGCCAGCAGTCAACCAAATTCAAAATAATTAAAAGCATTCCCATATTTCATTACAATTTAAAAAAAAATTATTATTAATATAATATTCTGGAATATACTATAATATTCTGGAATCCCCATGAGATTCAAAACTCCAGTGGATTCAACTATTGCATACTGTGCCTAGTTTTCGTCGGGTGTATTTTTGGATGTCCTGAAAAAAAAATTTGGAGAGAGGGTTTTCAAAAGATGGGTATTGCAGAGCTGATTACTGGAACGTCAAACGTTTTTACACGAGGGTACCCCTACCAGTCATTGAAGTTTAAACTCCTAGTATATTTGGGTAAAATAAAATATATATCATTGAAGCTTAAACTCCTAGTATATTTGGGTAAAATAAAAAATATTTTTTTCGTCAATTTGTGGCTCTAATGACGAGTAATCAGAAAAATATATTTTTAAAATTTTGATACAGTATAGTTTTTAAGACAGCATTTTGAAATTTCGATCATTCGTACCCTTTTCATAACTTTTCAACTAAACTTTCGATTTACTTAATTTTAAATTTTACATGAAAATACTATCAAATTATGTAAAACTAATAAAATTACGCGAACGTACGCGAAATTGCATGGTCATTCAAGACGTTTTGTGCAAATGTCTAGTCAATAAAAAAAATTCCCTACCACTGTGCGTATACGCAATATGTGTTTTTATGTGGAAAATAAGTAAAGTACAAATGTTGGTAACGTCGTTAAAATTGCCAAAAACTTTTATAATTATGAACGAATGTTCATCCTTGCGACCTTCAAGTCTCTAGTCAAACTAAATTTCGAAATTATCAAAATTTTGTTTACAATTTTTCCATAATTTTTCAAAATGTGTAACATTTGAAATTTGAAAAATTTTCTAAATTTTGCTTCAATAGTTTGATAGAAGTAGTGTACAAACACAATCGGAGCGATAACGTAGGCGTTGCAAATTTTTTCCTGTACTCTTATGGAAGAAGAACAAAAGCTGCCGTTTGACGTCGCTTCTGGCGTAGACGACAAAAATTAGAATTCTTTTTATTTCCCTGGCGTCAAGAGACAGATTGTTGCCAGCTTTTTCTGACAATTAATATTAAATTATTTCAAATTTCTTAAAGCAATGTGAACGGGAATTATAAATTCATATCGAGAGCTTATATTCAATACCAGCTATACGCAAAAACACAATTTTTCAGGAGAAGGAAAAAACAGTTTATTTTCCGAACTCTCGAAGATTGAGTCTTTAAATAATTTTTGTATGCAGTACCCACTAATAATATTTAACAAAAATACTAGAAGAAAATTTACTTCAATCTTCGAGAGTTCGGAAAATAAACTGTTTCTTCCTTCTCCTGAAAAATTGTGTTTTTGCGTATAGCTGGTATTGAATATAAGCTCTCGATATTCTATAGGGTAAAAAAAATAGTCGATGTTATTTTTCTCCTCGATGTTAAGAATAATTGCTGAGATTGATGTGAGTATGTTAATGATCAAAAATTAAAAAGTAAACAATTTTGACAAATTTTGACGCCAAGTGATTGGCGCATTTTGGCGCAACGCATTTTGAATTGACGCCAACCTTATCGCCTTGATTGTGGTTATACACTAACATGTTGAAATCAAAATATTTCGAAGACAGTTAATATTACCTAATATCACAAATCTTGACTACAGTCGCAAAGTTGATTTAAAAGTTTTTAAAAATCATTGTCGTGACGAGTGATTTTACGCTGTTCATTTTTGAATATTTTAGGTTAATATACAACCTAAAAACAGAGTAGATGTCTTGGTTTTTGCACAGTGTTATTCCTCTCAAAAGGTAAGTTTTAATAACAAAATATTGCACATGGACACCTGAAGAATTATGTTTCTACTACCTGCCATCCAAACAGTATTTATACTATGTTTGTAAACTGTTACCGATAAAACACTTGTCAACACTTTCGGATAAAACAGCAATTTAGAACTTATGGGCCAAAAACAATATGTTTTAAAATTTGTGGATGACAACATTTTCAAATACTTTCCATCACATTATTCAAGCTCAAGACCATCTATATCTCTATAAATAGAGATATAGTTTTTCAAAAGAAGATGTTTTGCAACTGCATCCACATGATTCCTGGCAAACCGTATAGATATTTCAAATCTAGCCACAGATCTTCATCAGCGGTTTTTTGGAATGCTACTTTTGAAAAATTCATCAAATTAAATGCAATCAAAAACTCATCTGAATTGAGAATTGTTCACTATGCAATTGTTCCAAAAATATCGCAAGCTAAACACACAAGAAAACAATTGCAAAAAATCTTCTTCCCATCTCCAGAGAACCATGGGTACCCATTAGAAATGATTTTTATTGTTGCCTAAAAGACAACACAAGTTTTACAGGCAATAACATTTGCCTGCAGCTTCGTCGTGCTCTACGTTCATCAGGGATAATTTTTATTTTTTCTTTATTATTTTATTTTCTTTAATTTGCATTTATTTAATAAAGTGTTATATAAAGTTATATATGCTTTATATGAGAACTCATTTCTTTTGTATGGGCTGAAGCTTATAAATATCAATCAATCAAATTTAACTAATGCACACAAAAAAATGGTTCCACATGTTGTCTTCTTTAATCCAATATTAATAGAAAAGATATTTTTTAAAAATATTAAAAAATCTGAACAGAAACTTAAAAACCCGCAACCGAGAATTAAAATTTTTTATTTTTCGGGAAAAACTGTTACTCTTTTTTTGGTTTTAATTTCGGATGCAATAAAGGTGCATATCATAATTATTATATCATAATTATTATTTTGCATATTTATAGCCTGTTTTTGTATCGCATTTTTCGCCCATTCGTACATCAAATAGCGAATAAATAACACTTTTGGATTGTTCAATCTTTATTTTGAGTGTAAACAAAAATAGGCTCTTGGACTCAAAAATTGTGGTTCGAGAAATTCAAATTCGGGCGAAACAAAATGTCAAATTTGGCAGTCAGAAAATATCAATCGTTGATTTGCAAAATCACAGAAACTATAATTCTGTTGTTAAAGGTGAATACTGTAAAGTGACGTCAAAATCCGTCCGTACATAATAGTCTATACACTCACCGCCATTCATACCTAAGCGTACACAACATCCATCGCTTACACAAAATACCACGAACATTCACACTCACTGAGAAACACACAAGCTCTGTCGACGGTGTTTAAATAGCAGCGAATTAGTTTCAATGACCACTCAATAAAAAGTGCTTTGATGCACTTCTCATTTGCGTCACTACAGTAATGGTACTTAATGTTAAGGTCGACTAGACACAGGGTAGTTTCCGAGCGTGCAACACAGTAAGATTATACCAGTGATAGGCAAATTCAGGGCCCCGCGCCTTTTTGGTTTATCTGTTATTACGTACATGTGCACACACATTGTAGAGAACTAAACCATAGAGAAATACTTAGGAGTTTCAATTGCTCCCTTCGATGCCTCTTTATGGCGACGAAGTAGTACGCCATTTCATAGAGTTTTATTTGCTGCTGTATTTTACCAATTTTACACATTCGTTGGACAGAAAACGGACAGAAATCAAAGGGAATGCGTATTTTCGTTCAATGCAAACAACATAAAACATAATTTAGCTGTCGTTAGTATCAGTAAACACTATTCAAAATTAGTTCCTGTCTTCTTTGCTTTCTCATTCTCCGTCATCGGCCTAGTACCTTTTCGATCAGCTGTGCCATAGAATCCCCCTGATATAACGCATACAATCGCATAATGTAATAGTATAGGTTGCCTGTCGCTGGATTATACCATCTTATCTGGGGCTCTAGTTCTCAAGGGACAGCAGCAATTTTGGGATCCGTCCTTTAGTAAAGAGTCTGTAAATACATTATAACACGGGAGATTCGGCTAACTGTTCCTACACAGGGGTTTCGGCTCACTGTTCCTACACAGTGGCTTCGGCTCACTGTTCTTACACAGGGGCTTTGGTTCACTGTTAATACACAGGCGTCTCGGCTCACTGTTCCTACACAGGGGCATCGGCTCACTGTTCTTACACAGGAGCTTCGGTGCACTAGTCCTACACAGGGGCTTCGGCTCACTGTTCCTACATAAGGGCTTCGTTTCACTGTTCCTACACAGGCGCTAGGGCTCACTCTTCCTACATAGGGGCTCCGGGTCAGTGTTCCAACACAGGGGCTTCGGTTCCTACACAGGGGCTTCGGCACCGTGTTATTACACAGTAGCCTCAGCGCCCTGTTCCTACACAGGGGCTTCGGCTCACTATTCCTACACAGGGGCCTCGGTTCACTATTCCTACACAGAGGCTCCGGCCTACTCTTCCTACAAGGTGGCATCGGCTCCCTGTTCCTACACTTACTATCTCCATGCAGCCCATCTCATGATAACCGATCCCGAACCGTTCTCACCGTACATGTAAGGCACATCCCGAACCCGTATCCCGCATACCCGATACCGATCTACGCAGTGAATCCAAATAATCGCATGTGCAAGACACTGAATTCCCGATCATCTTAGAATCGACCAGTCCGCAACCTGCCCCAGAAGAGTATTGTTAAGCCCACACAAGTACCCCCAAAAGAGTTGTCAAGCCAAGACTCGTATTCCCACAAGGGTGTTGTCAAGCCGAGACAAGTGCCACCAGAACAGTATTGTCAAACCAAGTCAAGTGCCCCCGAAAGATTGTTGTCAAACCAAGAGGTGAATTCTCAAACTAAAAGCGGTGTTCTCACCAAGGTAATCAGTTGATTATATTCCTGTAAATCAAATTACTTTGTAAATTAAAGATCAATAAAGAATCTGAATTCGAACCCCCGAAAAAGGTAAACTATTCTGTTCTTATGTAAATGCTTTCATTATAAAAATTTATTTACATTGATATTTGGAAACATTTGTAACATCACGCAAACTTCTCGGTTAAGGTATTTTCTTGTTTTCCGTATTATTATTGGAAACGGGAAACCAAAATTTTACGGCCAAAGTCATTTTCGAAACACTTGATGTACAGTTATAAACAAATTAATACAACTTTAGCACTTTCAATTTTTATTTGTTTATTTTTTCTGTGTTCTCTAAAACAGCTGATAACACAGGGTTTTCCGTACTTTGAAAAAATTTGGTATTTCCCAATAGAAAAATATTTTGAAATCACCAAAACACAACACATTGACAACAACGTACTTTGACAGAAGGGGAGTGAGTCAAATGAGCTTTTATTCCCCGGGCGAAAAGAGAAAAAACTCAAATAAAAATATGATCGCCTGAGTAGCAATAAGCACGTCTGCTTAAAACGGAAAAGTTTACCGAACAGGCGATTATCTTTGATCCATTACGGAAATCTCGTAAAACTAAAAAAATGTATAAAAAATACAAAATGTTTAAAAAGCCTATAATTTATGTGAAGCTCAGTTTTCAAACCCGTTTAGGAGTTTTCGTCTGTTGATTGTCTACTTTAATCTTCCCATGGTCTCATTCAGGATACTATCGGTGACCCAAAATTTGATGCCCGTCTATAAGTTTGTTTTATTAGAAGAATAATTTGCTAAACCGTTTATTACACATCATTTTGTTAATAATATTTATACCTAATTCTTTAAAAAAAATATTTTTAATTCTTTAATTGTCATACTTCCCGCGTATCACTTATTATTTTCACTACTTTTATTTGAGTTGCTGCTATTCCGGTCTGCCTCTGTGTACTTGTTTCCAGTTTGTAACTACATACTAGGGCTAGCAATGCTTTGTTTTACTTAGTGTTGACATTTAGTGTTAAGGGAATGTAATATATGTACACCAGTACAGGACACAGTCGAACTCTCACATGAAACGTTCTCCCAGTGTACACAGGCACAGATATGTAGATACATACCACCATAACAAATGAGTGTACACATGTCTAAGCCGAATGGCAACGTCATGTGAATGGGATGGGGGTAGAGGCATTGTACGTGCATCCATGTTGGGATCGTGAGTTGGTAATTGTAGTCCGTCCTCCGGCTTTTCCCTTAATTTATAGTTTCGTACAATGTCCACAATGTAACAAATAATCATCAAGTGAAAATAATAAATATAATATTCAATGACAAAAATTACACTTGTACAAATAAACGGTATGATGGATCTGGAAGGAAATGGAAGCACAATAACATAGCAGCCAGCAGCTTCGTATTTAGGAGACAGTTGTGGAAGGATGTATGGGTTTACTTATGACGTCCCTACAGCCAAAGAAAAACGTCACGTGTTTATAACATGTAAACTAATTGTTGACTTCTGGTTTTATTTGTTTATATTTATAATTACATTTTTGTGATGACAATAACATTAGTTGCATTGTAGGAAGGGACATTGGTTGTTTGTTTGTAATTTGTTGATGTAAATGTGAAACTATTACTATTGAACGGTATGTGAAATATTCCATGTTTGGATAATAAAGTACTTGTATATATGTAGGTGCACATGTACTATGATTTAATAGGACTTTGATGACTGTAATAAAATAAAATGTCAGCACGACATTAAAGGAATGCAAAGTTGGAAATGAAAACAAAAAATGGTATTTGTATAACACGTAGTAATAATTATTAACTCCCATATATGACATTTGCCATATATTTGACATATGACATTTGAAGCCAAATTTGATTAATTTGGAAAAATCTCTAGTCTACCAGTCCTAAATAATATCTTGTCAGCCTTAAAATGATTCAGAAAATATTTATTTACTAAAGCGTACGAATTAGGGTGCAGTTGCAGTCAAGATTATACACGCTGAAAAATCTTGTTTGTTGTTTGGGTTCAAATATAAAGTGTGTTTGGAGCTTGTCGCAAATATAATATACTTGTTTGCAAACACATTGTATTTGCTATTCAATATTACATGTTTGAGACACAATGATTAATATGTTATAATTATTGTGTTTGCGACCCACATATATTTGTGTTTGTGATACAAATACATCTGTGTTTGTTGCACTGTTACATAGAGTAATCTCATACTAGAGACAATATTTGGCTTATTTGACGTTTCCTTTCACACTCTTCTTGATGCGGTTGGTGTGATAGAGAGATGTTCGACGAAAAGTGACATACACCAGGTGGACTTACAATAACTTCTTGCTTTAATTTTTCATGCCATTTTGGTGAAAAACTGTGAAATTTAAATGTGTTTTAAACTTTTTTGTTGACTGTTATTGTTAGCATACATTTGTGTTGTATTTAACACAATAATTTTAACACACAAAACGAAATGACGTTGTTGTTATTTTGTTCGTTGTTTTGAACCATCGCCTCTATCTGGTATTAGTAAAGCAATTCTTTTCAACATCAAACGTAAATATCACACCAGGCCAACTGTCATAAATTTGGTGGGAAAACTATTAGATTTACTATAAGTATTAATCTATGCACTGTTTATGCTCTCTCGCGAGCACGAAAATTAAAGAGGGACAACGAGAGAGTCAATCTTGTAAGTGTATCTGTATTTTTGCATTATTCTCTCAGTCAGTGATGCATAAATATTCATGAATGTGCGTTGCAGTCAGTATTTCTTATTTTGGCTGATGTAGTGCGTTTTAGTTTCATGTATTCAGTCATAAATGGTTCATCGGAAAGAGAATATCAAAAGCGATTGATCAGTGAAAAAATTAATAAACGAAGGCTCGGACGGTTAAATGGTTTGTAATGTTGCTTTATTTTTTGTGTATGTGTTTCGTATATTTGTCTGAACCTTCGCTGAGAAAATCATTTGCTAATTAGTATAATAAAAAAACACAAGTAATTTATCCACGTTTGTCTTGCATGAACTAGATTTGTTTATAAATATATTGTTTGTGTACCAACACGTAGTGACAACCTACGCATAGCTGAAACCTTCGGAAAACAAAATCGTGGGAGACAACAACGAGAGGAGCAGCAAAAGAACAGCAGATTCTCATTTGATGAAAAAATGAATTCAATACAAGTACTAAATATAAAAAGGAGCGTTTTAAATCTTTTAATTTCTTGTACTAATTATTTATAAATTATTTAATTATAATAAATAATACTATATTGAAATCAAAGGAGAATGTCGTTTTCAAATATTATTATGTTTGAGAGGAAATGCGCATAGGTTTCCACGTAAGTACATGCATGTTTGGGGGTAACACGCGAATGCTTCTACGTAAGTATATGGATGTTTGGGATGAAGAACGCATATGTTTCCACGTAAGAGTGTACGTGTTTGTCGGTGAACGCGATACTGTTTACATTTAAATACAAGTGAGTTTGGAACTTGCAAAAATATGAATGTTTGAAGTGTGTTCCAAACCTATACAGTTGGCTGCTGAATATGTTTGGGGAGAATATGTTAGCGAGGCCATTATTGTTTAGCGTATACATATTATCACTAAAATTTTACAATCAATCTGTGAATAATATTACACCGCTGGATAGACGTTACATCTAAGACGTGCCCACAATTTTGTTATTTATGCGAATTTCTACTGGTTTCCATATAGTAGCTAAACATGGATGGATGTCCCCATTAATTAGTACACAAACAATTCATTGTCAAATTCTGAGTAAGGAGCGCCATCCACTTTCAATTCGCTCGAACAATTTAAATCGGCAAGGGGGTTTAATTTTCAATTCTATGATGATTTAAATCTTGAAACTCCCGAGTTTTATTTTTAGCGCGGGAGTCGAATTTTTGCTTTCAAAGATTTTAAAATATTACTCGCTCCCACTTAATTCAAAAAGAATGATCCGCGAGTCAGATACCATAATATTTTTTAATTATTAAATGGAAGGGAAAAATTTTCATCTAGCTGAAAAGTAGAAAAGCGGGCAACAAATTGTGAAAATATGATGATACGGGAAAATTGTTTGAAAGGATGGGAAGGTGTATAAAATGGGTGTTTAAAAATGCAATAAAAGTCATATCGTCTGATTATGAACGCAAATCTTCAAAATGCGAAGAAATTGGATTGAAAAGATTAATTGTGCATTGGACTGGCAAAAATTGTGAATGTGGATAAAACGGGGGAGGGGGGGGGGGGACCGTGGTTTCAAAAGGATAAAAGTTTAAATGCGTGCAAAATCGTTTGGAATGGTGAGGAACGTGGAAAAATTGTGAATGTGGTTAAAAACGGGTAAAAAGGGAGCAAAAGGAGTAAAACTTGAAGATGCGACCAAATCGTTTGGAAAACTGGGAATGGAAAATTGTATGCTGAGTGTTATGTCATTGTCTACGCCGCACAAAACATATTTTTCATACACAAAATGTCTGCGCCGACCCATTTCAGATAATAAAAAACACAACCCGTAAAAAACATAGTTTTTGACAATAAATTTCGACAATAAAGTTTTTGACATTTAAATATGAACTAATGGATTTTAAATTTGTGATTTATATGGGAGGTACCACGCCCCTTTGTCCAATCCCGCCCACAGTTCATTTTTGTCGTCGCCATTAGTTTGCCTGCGAAGTTTCAGCTCGATTGGATCGCGGATGGGATGCATACAGACAGAATTTAAAAAGCACGTTAACCGTCACTTAAAATGCGTTTGTTGTACCCGATAAAAATTGTTTTAAATTATTTTGTTCAATACAAAACTAATAATTTCATATCAAAAATTTTGACATTAAAAGCAATCACAGGTGTTTTTCTAAAAAATTTCAAAATTATGAACAACATGTTCGGTGTTAGATCCAAAGCATCCACAACCCCATGCAATGACGACCAATTTTCCCCGCATTTTGAGCTTTTGCCGTTTTGCCCCTTCTAACTATTTTTAAGAAATTATAAACCATTCCAACCCGAATTTCTATATTTTTGAAGTTTAACCATAACCAAATCATCCATTTTATCCACCTACACTATTATTATTAACACATTCCCAAACGATTTTTCTCGCATTTACAAATGTTACGCCTTTTTGACCTTTTGATCCACATATTCTGATATTAACATGTTCCAAACGATTTTCCCGCATTTTTACATTTTGGCCATTTTTGACCTATTTCACAAACATATGATTTTTCTGCAGAAGACTTCTCGCATATTCATATTTTGCTCGTTTTACGCACAAACACAATTTTAACCAAATTCATATCATGTCATGTATTTTTGGAACGAAGTTCCTTATCCCACGTAGCGGGATGGGAGCTAAATGAAAAAAATAAACAACTTTTTTATAACAACTTTATTACAAACCAGTATTATCAACTATATTGGGTACTTTTGCTTTGGTTTGTGTCTAGACTAACAAGGGGTGGGCAATTTCTTCGCACCCTATCTACAAAGGAGTCATATCTAAAAATTTTCAAATTTTCAGTAGAGCCAAAAAACTGATTTTGTTAACTAGAACTATGTATGATTTTTACAGTCAGATTTTTACAGCGGATAGAAACGGTCTTTGGTTATTGTTTTTAAGCAAAAAATTAAAATCTGAAAATTTTGAGTTATGACTCTTTTGTAGTTAGGGTGCGTCTTGTTTAATGGGAAGTTTTCTAGGTGGAGCCTGTAACCGATAT
Source organism: Phaonia tiefii (assembly GCA_963931995.1). Taxonomy (NCBI): domain Eukaryota; kingdom Metazoa; phylum Arthropoda; class Insecta; order Diptera; family Muscidae; genus Phaonia; species Phaonia tiefii. The sequence goes on from OZ008368.1 coordinate 21,243,955, forward strand.
ATTGTAGTTTTGAACCCAATAAAAAGTAAATTTAGAAAATCCAAAGTGAAACAAGTTCAAAAACTTCAAATTTTCTTAAATAAGTGTCATTTCTTAAAAAAGGAAATTTTCTCAAAATACAAAGTACCTTTTCTTAAAAAAAACCTTATCTTAAAGAAGTACTTTTGCTTAAAAAAGTAAATTGTGGTACAAAAAGTACCTTTTCTTAAAAAATATTGCCTTTTGTTAAAAAGCTAAATTTTCTTTAAAGAGTACCTTTTTTGGTGAAACAAAATATATTTCCTTGAGATAAGTACCTACTCTTAAAATGTAAATATTCTTAAAATAAAGACCTATTCTAAAAAAATTCATTTCTTAAAAAAACCTATTTGTTCAGAAAAAATTCCTTTCATAAACAAATACTATTTCGTACAAAAATTCCTTTTCGTAAAAGTGAATTTTCTTAAAAATAATATAAAACCTATTCTTTTCTTTGCTAGAGATAAGCAGCCTTTCTGAAAATAAGTGAATTTTCTTTTAAAAATAACGTTTTCCTAAAAAGAGTACCACTTCTTTAAAAAGTACCTACAAAAAGAACTTCTAAAAAAAGAACCTCTTTGTAACTAAAATGCATACTCTTAGGGCTTTTTCTCACAGAAAGTACTTCTTCTTTAAAATAGTACCCTTACTTTAAAAAAAAAAACAAAAAAAATACATTCTGTAAAAAAAAAATTTTAATTTAATTTTTTTCTTTTTTAAGCTTTACCTAATTTGACTCTTTTGGAATTTCAACCATTTTTGTTACACTACACTAGTTTGAATATTCCCAATCATTACAAAATAAATTTCTCGCTGTTTCAATTTGTATGTCATCATACCGAACTAATGTTGGCCTTTTTTCAAGTTTTAGCCTTTCCTTTCCCTGACAGTTTAATCAAATTTTTCTTAACTGCCTGAGTTAGGTTTATCTTCGAACTAAAAAAAAATATTTGAAAAATTGCTGGACAAGTTCCATCGAAAGCGCATGAATTTGACCAGAGTAAATAAAAATTCAGGTCGTGAGCCGAAAAATTCAGCTCCTCCTCCGAGTTTAAAAAAATTAATATCTCGAGCGAATTTAATTTTTAAAATTATTGTTCATTTCAATCGCTCCCGAGCGAATCAAATATAAAATATAAAAATTTGATTGCGAGTTTAATTTTAATTTGATTTAATTTTACGTTTAATTTTAATTTTTCGACTCGCGGGTGGAATTTTTTTGAATTTGGATGTTTAAATAAATAAAGGACATATACATATTGGCAATGGATTATTTTGACGAAAGGGGAGAGAAACAGACGCCAGATTTTTACAGAGACACAAATAGTCCTCGGTGATTGTTTTGAAGCAAAAAAGTAAAATTTCTAAATTTTGAATAATGAAGCTGACTTAAATTTCACTGTGGTAAAAAAATAAATTTGATTATGGTAACTCTACACAACAGTAATGTGTCGAAGAGACAATTTCTCGTCTATTAGACATATCGATGTTGTTGCGTAAAAGGGCCAATCTGCATTTTTTTACGGGAGTCAGTCTGGCTTTGTTTAACTTATCACGACAAGTCAAAAGGACGAAACTGTTTGGGTCTATCTGCACCGAAATATGTAGACAATTATGTTGTTCGAAGAACCCAACCATAATTTTCTATAGCAATAAATTTTTGCTACAGTATGATCTATGAAAATCTTAAAGACAATTGGATACAGCTGATTGGGCATCTTTACGCAACACCATCGATATTATTAATTTGTTTTTAAAAATTACCAATGACCAATAAATTTTCGCCTAATAATCGTATTTTTTTGATAATTCAATATAGTTCAAAAATATTATTAATTAACGTACTTTATCATCAGTATACTGTAATATTCTGGAATCCCCATGAGATTCAAAATTCCAGTGGATTCAACTATAGCATACTGTGTCTGGTTTATGTCGGGTGTATATTTGGGTGTACTGAAAAAAAATTTGGAGAAAGGGTTTTCAAAAGATGGGTATGGAAGAGCTGATTACTGGAACGCCAAACTTTTTTTACACGAGGGTACTTAAAATCCCCTACCTACCGTTGAAGTTTCGATTCCTAGTGTATTTGGATAAAATAAAAAATATTTTTTTGGTCAATATGGGGCTCTAATGACGTGTCCTGACGAGCACGAGCAATCAGAAAAATATATCTTTAAAATTTTGATACAGCATATTTCTTAAGACAGCATTTTGAAATTTCGATCATTCGTACCCTTTTCACAACTTTTCAACTAAACTTCCGATTTACTTAATATTGAATTTTACATGAAAATACTAGCGGCATTCATGCAAACGTGAAAGCCGAGAACTTTTGCTCAGCGCAAGTTTCCCTCGCACCGTTGCATGAGGCACCAGGTGAAGTTGCTCAGCGTAGTTGTGCTCAAAACCATATCAGCTGACCAAGATGGATACATAAGGTGGTAGCAGTAGCAATTGCATGCATTATGTATGTGTACTTTTTCTACTGTTCTAGTGCTATTACCTTATTTATCCATCCTAGTCAGATGACAACGAAATGTCAAAAGTTTACACGTTTCTCCATCCCACGTTTGCGCAGCAAATTTGCCTCGAAAATTTTCCACTTTTGAGCAAGTCGCTTTGTATGGGAAATTTGTTTGTTTTGACGTTTGCTGTGCAATTTTACGATGTTTTCGAGTTTACGAGGTTCTTTCGAGCTTTCATGAAGACCACTACTATCAAATTATGTAAAACAAATAAAATTACCCGAAATTGAATGGTCATTCAAGACGTTTTGTGCAAATGTCTAGTCAATAAATAAATTTCATACCACTGTGCGTATACGCAATATGTGTTTTTATGTGGAAAATAAGTAAAGTACAAATGTTAATAAATTCTTTAAAATTGCCAAAACTTTTATAATTATGAACGAATGTTCATCCTTGCGACCTTCAAATCTTTGCCAGGTTTCAGGCTCTAGTCAAACTAAATTTCGAAATTTTCAAAATTTTGTTTACATTTATCCATGATTTTTCACAATGTGTAACATTTAAAATTTGAAAAATTTTCTAAATTTTGCTTCAATAGTTTGATAGAATTAGTGTACGAACACAATCGGAACTATAACGTAGGAGTTGAATATTTGTACATGAACTCTTATGGAAGAAGAACAAAAGCTGTCGTTTAACGGAGCTTCTGGCGTCGACGACAAAAATTAGAATTCTTTTTATTTAGCTGGCGTTAAGAAACAGATTGTTGCCAGCTTAATACAATTTATACTTAAACTTTATGCAATAAAGATGCAGTTCTGATTTGTATTAACGTACCAAAAATAATGGGATTCCCGATAAGAAATCCTTTCGATTGCCGTGAATTTGAACTGATTTCATTCAGCCCTTGGACGTCACTGTGCGAGACGTTAGTGGTATTGAATATTTTAAAATGGTTGTAAAATGTCCAAACTTTAAATGTGTGTGACGTGCCATCGATAAAGTTGTGTGGCATTAAAATTACCACAGATTACACTTTACTTCAATGAAATTTGATCACCTCCTTCGACGTCAAACTGGAAATATTCTGGAGATAAAAGTACCCAAATCCCACCTAAAGTGCACTATGATGGGTATTCTTTTTCCTAAATGATAATTCGTATCGCACACTTTCTATTGATTTACATATCATTACTATTAATCTCCCTTAAGTTTCAAAAATTTAAAAATCTTGGGATGCAGTTTTTTCAAATTTCTGCGGTACGAAAAAACAGTATGAATTTAATTATTTTTAAACGTGCATTTGATTACTTGGTGTAATGTCGGGAAAGAGTAGATTAACGCGATATACTGGACAACCATGACCAACATCGGGAATTTTACACGGGAAATTTCGTTTTTTTTGGTCGAATTCACGAATAAAAGTCAGCACTTAATGAGTGATTTTCCAAGCTCCTATAAAAGTGACACCAACTACGTATATATCAAAATTTTGGTAATCGTTAGTACTACATATATTCAGTTAGTCCATTGGTCAAAGCCGCGCGATTTGCCCATTGAAAATACAAAAAGTGTAAAAAAAATATCCTACATTTTTGACGGCCAATAAAACTTTACTGGTTGACTGGTTGATTGTTTGCAGCACTACGTGTAATATTTATCTTTTTCTAAGACCACTTTTATCCCGAACGATCCACGCGTATGCAAATGAAAGAAGATCATAAGAAAACTAGAAATCTTAAAGCAATTTTTTTTTAAATTTTTTATCTTTGAGAGGCTGAAAATGTGGCTGGTAATATAAAAATATCGCCAACATCTTTAAACATTCTAACTTGTAAGGGTGTCTAAGTAGGATGGCACTTTTTAAATTTAGTGTAATTTTTTGTGCATGTGGCAACTCTGACATTTCGAAGCTGTCACATATATTTATTCCGATTATTAAAAATGGATCGCTTTCCGAAAGAACAATGTGTTATAATTGTGAAAACTTAATACAAAAACTTGGAAAGTTATGCTGAGTCCGCTCCCAAACTTCAAAGAATTTTCAGTCGAGAAATTACACCGAATGTGTCAACCATTCGCAGAGTGGGCAAAAGATTGTAAGAATCTGGTTCGCTTATGGACAGTAATTTACACCAAATAAGATTAACGAAATTTCGGGTTTATCGACGTTTTTTTCTTATCGAGTTTGACATTTATAATCCCGAAAAAGCGATAAACTTGGTTGGTGTAACTGCAGTTTAAGATACCTGTGTGTCAACGTACCGGTCGGTCTCTGGAAAACATTTGTGATGTAAACGAGAGTGTCGCCGAAAACCCGAAAATATCATTTTGGTATCGTTCTCAACAACTGCAAATTTCACGAAGCACTACGCAGCGAATTTTAACAAAAGATCTCCACCTTCATGTGTACAAAATTTAGCGTACTCAGGAGCTCAAACCAGCAGACCATGGAAAGCGCCGACAATTCGTTATATGGGGGGAATAAAGCAAAGTGTCAATTTTTCAAAAAAAAAATCTTCTCCGCTGAAGTACTACATGTGCTTCGTGAATATACAAATTGTCGAATTTAGGGCTCAAAAATGCTCATGCAATCCATGAGAAACAAAGGAACCTACAACGAGCAACTATCTCGTGCAGGTTTTTGGTCAGGCGGCTTGATTGGGCCTTACTTTTTTGAAAATGAGGCCGAAATTGCAGTGACTGTGAACGGAATTCCTTACAGGAACATGATAACGGAGTTCTTGTGGCCTCAACTGTTCGGCACGGTGCTAGACGACATGTGGATTCATCAAGACGGGGCGCATGAAACAATCGATTTATTGAAACCAAATTATCTCAAGAAATTCTGATGTCAACTGGCCACCAAGATCATGCGATTTCTTTCTTTGGGGTTTGTGAAATCCCGAGTTTATGCGAATAAACCAGAAACAATTCCTGAGCTCAAATCCGAGATCCAACGCGTCATCGGTGAAATACAGCGACAGTCACAAAGTCGTGGAAAATTGCATGAAAAGAGTATGGGCTTGTCATCAGAGCCGTGGGGCCCAATTGGCGAATATTTTTTCCAATAGTTAATCGGAACGTGTCTTCCAATAAAATCCAATAAAATAAATCACAACTTTACTCATAAAATACGTGTTTTTATATTAAAATGAAAAAGAGCATTCTTACTGAAACACTCTGAGATAATAAATCAAAAATCCCGAGTAAATTTTGTTTTTAATAATTTCTCCGCCATCTATAAATTTTCCATTGACTTTCAAATGCACCTTATATGTTTCATCATATGTGACCTGGTCTACGAAAGGGGACTTAAGTTTGAAAACTACTTTTGAATAAAACGAATTTTTAAATATAATTATTACCATAAGAATTACTTGTATACAAAATTTCGAATATTTCGTTTACTAGTGTCCAAACCCGAAACCGAAAACTCGGTTTTGTGATATTAAAACTTGTGTTAATATCCTTAAAAAAATTAATAATAAATGATATGATTTTTGAATTTTAATGAAATTTTGGATTAAGAAATATGATTTCTGTTTTGAAATATGAATTTATGCTTCAATAAGTTTTAGATCACATTTCCAAACAACTATTTTATTTAAATTTCAAAATGAAATGACGAAAATGAATTTTCAAATATTTGTTTTCAAATTTCAAAACTTAAATTATTTTATAAATAAATTTTTTAAACTTAATAAGATTTTCATACATGAAGATCTCTTTCAAAATTGCAAGTGCCACATTCGTAATTTAACTTAAGACAAAAAAAAACAAAAATCCCGGTTCTACAGATTTTTGCCCAAATTAAAAATTGAATCTCGGTTTTTTGGAAAACTGAGCTTTCGAACAAAAAGAAATTAATAATACGCTCGTTTACACGTTAACTCCTACAAAACGACAACCTGCACGTTAACATATATAATTTTAGAAGTTGGGAATAACCCCGATAAAAGTGTTACCAAGTTAGCGTTTTTTGTATGAAAAATATAAAATGTATTACGATTCGAATATTACGAGATAAATATAAGGGGTAATTCATTTTTTGATCAAAATATTTAAAAATTTATATAATTTTGATTTTTTCTACTTGAAGAAGAAGAATTCCAAAGCAATTCTGAAGACAAACAAGAACTAAAGCAAAACTACAAGGAAGTAAAGTGAAGAAGGAATCCGAGGAATAGATCGATTCTTAAAAACCGATATCTTCGCAAAACTCGGCAAGATTCGAAACAATACTTTCGCCTCTGTCTGCTTGGTGCACATTATGCCTTTTCTTGATGACCTTTACGTAATTTGTAGTACACGGTTTAGTACCTTTCTGTACTATTTTGGTGTAGTTTACGTACCTGTTACTACACTTATAGTACTTTTTTGTGCGTTTATGGTACAACTGATGTAACTTGTTGGTACTTTTCATGTATATTAGGTAGATTTTGTGTACTTTTTATACATTTTTGACGAAACTTATTTACTTTCTGGTGAAGTCTATGTACATTGTGGAACATGATATGTAATATGTGGTAAATATTAATCACATGTAGGTACATATAAATAATGTATGTACGGCACATTTTGTGTACTTCGGGAATAAATAGCACACTGTTCCATATTCATTACTTGATGCCATTATGGGTTACCTCTCTACACAATATCGTTTTTGTCCGGCACGAGAGCTGCTTCCTAGCACCAAACATATGTTTTTCAATACAATAATCTGAAGTTAATTTACACGAAATTTCCAAATGAGAAAATCATCCAGCAATGTCAATGCGGAATAACCACCTCATAAATTACATTGTATTATTTGGTAATTTTTTTGTTTTGAACTTCTCAATAAACAACTTGACAAATGAAAGTGAAAAATTATTGGATGAGACTAAGTTGAATACATTCAAAGTCTATGCGTTTTTTTCGTAACGGTTGATGTTAACTTATATAGATTACGAAAAAACACCCCTAATAACTGATTGAGTTTGAATTTTAATCATACCTGGGTTTTTCTAATTTGCATTTGATTTTTATTTGAATTACTTTATCTAATGCAAATGGAAAAGAATTACCATGTTTGCAATGACAATTAAAAAATTTGTCATCCAACAGTACCTTGATCTATAGAGTTATAGCTATTTTTTTATTTTAGCGATTTTTTCATTTTGGCGATTTTTTGAAAAAAAATTATTTCATGCGAATTGGAACACTTTGTGAGAAACGTTTAGGAACCCGTAAAAAATTGTTATTTTTTCGACTGACGCTTCGTTTTCCAGATACAGATAGTTTTTCTAAATTTTTCATATTTTCGACCAAAAATGGGTATGTTTAAGTTAATTTGTGTCATCCAGAATAATAGTTCCTCCAGTCAAGTGTCCACAATTGTTTGCATGTGTTTGTGAAGGCGTCAATAGTGGCGTCATATTCAACGATTGTGTTTAAAAGTCTCACTTCACCTCAATTTATGATAATATGTATTCTTGGCTGGCTGTTATCTATAAGTATACACTTTATTGTTTTTTCAAAAACTTTGTTTATCACTTTCTGTATAAAATATTAGTTTTTCTGTAAAGTCCTCTTGGAACATTCCAATATATGTAGTTTCTCTTTAACAACAAAGTTTCTTGTGAAAAATCTAATACATAATTTTGTAGCAAGTGTTTCTGTCACAGAAACTAAATTATGATTATAGTAACTAATATTTGAACAGGAATTCTAATATTGTACTTTTTATTAAATGTATCTTCCATTTCAGATAAATGAGGTTTTTGAAATAGTGAAATTGATTAATACAACTAAAGTTCGGTAGTAGCAACTTGTATTTAGTAAGACCTATTTTTAATCTATCAATAACATCGACAAATAATTCGGATGTTTGGACACCCACGAATTCTGATCAAAATATAGACTTTATCATGGAATTTTCAATGCCTGAATTGATTTCCAACTAATCTTGTCCTTGTGTGTAAGGGTGTCCGAAAATTTACATAATATTTGAAAGTCTGTGCCATATGTGAGGCCAGGTACTGTAGCTGAAAAAATTTCCCCAAGTCGAGGGCAAATATTAAAGATCACCCCGAGACAACTTAAAGCTAAATTTCCTTTCCCCTGAAAAACAGCCAAAATCGATTTTTTTTAATTATACTTTTTTCGTTTCTGGCTCGATCGTAACATACAAAATCGTTCCCTCAAAATGTCTGTGGGTTTTTTTTCTGGTGATTCCCAAATTATTTCCTATCTAACATTAAGATCTCGCTAGCTGGAATATATTTTTAAAAAATTTTATTTTTTTTAGTTTTTCAAGGAATTTTGTACTTTAACTATGGACAATGCATACATTATTAGTATTATATGAAATGGTTTTTAGGGGTCGTCCAACGGCATATAAAACATGCCAAAGACACATCCTTTTTTCAGGGATATTCTGCAGGAAAATAGAATTTTTATGCTTTTAGTACGGAGGCTTTTCTGTGTCGGCTTGACACATTTTAATCTTTAGTCGATTTGAGAAAATACGTGTTTCAGCTTTTTTTTTTGAAATTCGCACTAATTCGCGTTTTACCAAAAATTAAATAGAGAGGGAACATTGCTTTCGAAACACGACAAAATGGGTAATCAATCCTTTCTTTTAACATTATTGTATAGATACACTGTTTCTATTCTGCAATACATTTTCCGACGTGATGTGGACCAAATTTTGAATAGTTAGAGTTACTCCAATCTGACAGTTAAAGCAGAAAAACATCCTTACTAAAAATATAAAAATACGTATTTTTGCCGAATATCCATGGAAAATGTATATGTCAGGACATGCTAGTTACATCACTGAACGCTCCATAAAAACCCCTTTCATATGGTGCTAAAATTGTATACATTGTGCTAAAATTGTATACATTGTCTGCACAAAACTACAAATTTCTTTGAAAAACTAAAAAAAATATATTTTCTATAAACGGTCCAGCTCTTGGGATATCAATGCTAGACACGAAATATTTTGAAAATCATCAGAAAACAAACCAAGGTATATTTTAAGGGACAGACAAAAAACTCTTTTTCCCCCACCATACAATGTGAGATGGTCTAATGTATATTAATGTCATATCACGATATGATATCTCAATATAAGCTCTCTTATGAACGTAAGTAAGAGTTTGGTGTAGATTTTGGTCTGGGTCTATCATCGAACTATTTTTTTCCAAAATGCGGCTGGTTGGACAATACCAATAGAAAGTTCTTTGTCGCTTCATGAGAATCTACCTTAATTGTTCCTATGGGTAGGGATGACATGTGGTTGCAATATGTCATATATAACGAGAAGAATGCAATTAGAATACAATCTTGAGTGATCTTTGGGACACCCTTTAAGGGATGAGAGATTTCTAAACACTATTAATATTTTCAAATTTGTAAAATATTTCAAAACTCTTATAACCAAATTCCAATCAAATTTGTTACAAAGTACAAATCTCCCCCACACCGCCCCAACTTCTGGCAAACAATTCAACCATCAGTGATTGTTTTTGCAGACTTGACCCAATTAAATTAACGACAACATAATCCTTATCGTTCTTGTATTGCAATTTCACAAAAATTCCTAAACGATTTCCACAGATTAATGTGTATTTAATCGTCAGCTCATGTATTTTAAACAAATCAATTGTATTAATATTTAGTATACTCACTTTGTTTACAAAATCCTTGTGCACTATAATATATCTTTATATATTCCTTTGACTGATTTGAATTATTTGTAATTTGATTGATATGAATTTCCAAGATATTTCACACAACATTTCATATATTTACACTCATCGAAATTTGTATACACATTTGTGTGTGTGTATATTTTCGTTAAATGATATGAATTAAGATATTTTTCACACACACACGAGATATTTGAAATATTTTCAAATAATATTTATTTAAATTCAATTGCTGAATACGTGTAGTTTGCACGGAGGTTTGCTCAATTGTTGCCTGATATGACTAGTCGTTAGTTATTTTAACTATTCGTTAGTTATTTTAACCATTTTCCACAATAATTTATGATAAGTTTAGTTTGTGCTTAATAATAAATATGTTAAATTTGCGCGATATGTGGGAGTTTAACTTTTGTTTCTAATATCATTTAACATCTGGCTTAAATACTGTTCAGACGCGATGTTAGACTTAAAGTTGTTTAAAGAATTTATATTCTTCTTCTATTCAAATCACAAAAATCCTTTGTCTAACCCCCAGTTCTTGTGTTACGTCTCATGTTCTCCTGGGTATCGCAAGAAAGTGTGTGGAAATTAAAAATTTATTTTTGTTTATTCCTTGAAGTTTGCTTCGTTTTTGTTCTTTTCTGTTTGAATTCCCCAAAGAAAACGATCAAAAAATATAATCACATCGCAACACGTTGGCGTTTTTTGTATTATTTCAAAGGATATTATGGTGCCGGAATGAATGCCTTGTGACGATTATATTCGTGTATATTACTTTGTCTTCTTCGTGTTAAATATCCTTTGGTAATCCTTGACGTTAACAACAATGGCTACAACAACTATAACATTTCCATTACAACTTGGTGTTGGAGGTCACAACAAGCTTATCGCATGAAATCGTTGTATTTTTTGCAAAAATTTTTTTGGCATTTCCCTTTTCAGAAAAGCCGAAACTACTGGCCACACAAAAAAAAAAACCACAAATTCGTTTGTATTGTAACAAATGTTTGTGCGGCACGTCAAACACGAAATCGTTGGTAAATTAAACAACTACGAAATCTCGCAACGGGAAAAAAAAAATAACCAAACACAGACACACGCTAAATAACAACAATAGCACCGTGATCCGAGTACACAGGATTTTGAGAGCACGGGTTTTTTAGCTGCACGAGTTATTGCGTTACGTTAACGAGAAGGAAATACGAAAAAACCGACAGCTTAGACAACACGGAAAATTAACTAATGGTTTCACTTCCCGCAAATTGAATTTGCTTTTAACCGCCTTTACATCCCAACTGGCTTAAAATTGCACTTAAATTCTTTCAAATACTCGTCGCGTTTTTTAGTAGCCGTTTCTTATTTTATTTATATCTTTAATAAATTTTTGTAATTTTCTTAAATTTCATACGATTTTCTTTTTCATTCAACTTATTTGTTTTGTTGTTTATTTAGTAAATGGCCAAAGCACAAAACAACATGGCAACACTGGTGCGCACGCCATCAACAAACCGTCATTATTTTATATACATAACACTCCGACGGATGAGCTGAAACTGAATTTTTGGGCAAAAGTTTTGTTGTCGCAAAGGACATTCGGATTTGTTATTGCTTTCACTACAGCGTGTGTGTGCATATACACCAGACAGTAAGGTATTCACCACAGGCTCGTGCGCCAGCCAGTAGTCGCGTACATGCAGCAAGCCACCGTATGTCTACTCAACATGAGTCTCCAATACAAGAGCTACAAACTCCACAAATGGAAGTAACTCACACAATATTATATAGTAAAACCTCTCCAGTCCACTAAAACATATGGATACGATAGAAAACGAAGTGTGTCAATGAGAGAATGAGAGCGAGACTGCCACAACAATTTTCTCCCACTAGCTCTCCAATACGCCATAGTAGTATTTACATTTAAATCCGTCGTTGCTCTTATCAGCACTCACTCACACCCACACACACAAAACTCTACACTATTCAGCAAAGTTTAGAGGTACTCATGAAAACGTATGAATTCGTAGTGTGCTTTTGAGAGATTTTGGAAACTGTGCTTAAACATAATCTCTGGTTCTCAACAAGCTTTTTTCATTATTTCTTCCATCAAAAGCTTAGTTGTCAACTTTCTCTCCTATTTTGGAAACGAGTATTTCTAACAATTTCGTGATTTCTGCGAAGTTATTTCAACAGTTTTCTTTCGCTCTATCTCTCTTGTTGTGCCAGTCGCATATGCATTTCGTTTTCGCGGCGAAACAACGAACACATCCTGAACGAGTTATTAGAAGCGTTAACTTAATAGCCTCGAAAGAATTTGGAATATTCCCAAATGGATGTTGTTGTGTGTAGCAGGATAATTGTAAAAGAAAAACAAGTACATACCAACAATAATTGCACGTTTTTTTCTTACTTTATCGCTTTTAGCGTAGCGTTGTACTTTTCAATAGCAAATGCAAATGCACATGCATAGATTGGATTCCTCGTATGCAATGTTGTGATATCAAGCAATTTGTTACAGGAACCACATTAAGTGATAATTTTAACACGTTGACGCTGCAAAAAAAATGGGAAAACGACCAAGCAATTTGTAAAAAAAATCAACATTTAACTATTAATTGAGCAACTAAGGTGACACTTGGTCTTAGTCCACATTTTAAGAATTGTGAGTTATCTAAAAAAGTACATAAGGTGTTCGAACGAAGTTCCTTTCGCTATATAAATACTATGTACTAGTTAGTTCCAACACACCTAAGGCGCCTGTTGAAAAATACTGTTATTTAAATGGATCTTGTAAAATGGTAAACTTTTGTTAAGTAATTTTCTATTTATTGAATGTATGTTTTGAAAAAAAATGTATATTTTTAGGCCCCTTTTGTAAGAATATGTATTATATTTTCCAGAAAGGTCCTTCCTTTTATGAGAGGCAGTTCTTTTATTAAAATAAAAAAAATATGGTTTCCCCGTTACGATTAGGGAGAGCATCTCACAAACCAGGGATCTAGTTTTAAACTCATTCATTGGGTCCCACAGTTTTACACCGGTTCCGAACGGTATTTTGAGAAGCTTTTTCAAGGCTGAATACTCGATAGTGTCGCCGTCACTAAGCTAAGAAAAAGCCTAAGAGTATGATTTTTTTTACAAAAAAAAGTCTTTTAAGAACAGACACTTTTTAAAGAAGCGGTACTCTTTATAGGATATGGTTATTTTTTAAGAAAATTTACTTATTTTCAGGAAGGCTACTTATCTCAAGAAAACCAAAGAAAATGTGGTACTTAATTTTTAAGAAATGGCAATTTTAAGAAAAGGAATTTTTTTAAGAAAAGGTACTTTTTGTAAGAGAAGGTATTTTTTTTGAAGAAACGCTTTTTATTTTACGAAAGAACAGATACAATTTTAAGAGTAGGTACTTAGCTCAAGAAAAGTTATTTTGTTTTAGAAAAAAAGGAATTCTTTAAAGAAAATTCAGTTTTTTAAGAAAAGGAAATTTGTTGTAAGATAATGTACTTTTTTAAGAGTAGGTACCTATTTAAAAATTACTTTTTTTAAGAAAAGGTACTTTTTGTAAGAAAATTTACTTTTTTAAGCAAAGGTACTTCTTTAAGATGTTATTTTTTAAATTTCTTTCACTTTGGGTTTACTAAATTTACTTTTATTCGGTTCAAAGTACAATATGTAATAAACAGGCTCCATCTAGAAAATTTCCCATTAAACAAGAAATATGTTAGTCTGGACACAAACCAAAAGTACAAGTGTTAAAGTTCTGCCAAATGTAATTCCATGCTGAGGGTTCTGTTCATGGATTTGCCAGTCTTGCCACTTTGGCTTTTCTAAGTTTACTTTTTATTGGGTTCAAAACTACAATATTTAATACACAGACTCCACCTAGAAAACTTCTCTTTAAACCAAATCAAACCAAAAGCACCCAATTTAGTTGATAATAATGGGCTGTAATAAACTAGTTAAAAAAAACTTGTTTAAAAATTTTTCATTTAGCCGTGCGATAAGGAACTTCGTTCCAAAATTAAATAATATTACTGACACATTTATAATCATTAACTGTTTATAATAATTAAAATGAAGTAATAGCCATGAAGTATTAAGTATTTTAACGTAGAATACGTTATACGGTAAGGTAGGGGTGTTGATCTGGAGCACAACATTTTGAGAAAATGTTTGTCACTTTCATTATAAGGTTTTAATACTTTATGCATGCATTGAAGAAAATTCAAGTATGGTCGTAACATATTTAATATGTCTTCTTTTGATTTGTATTTAGATAATCATATTGCTACATATAATTTTTTTGATTCTATAAGTAAATCAAAATTTAACTCCTTCAAATTTTGTATTAATTTTCATATGCTTTGTATTTTCTGTATTATAACATCATGTGTAAGAGCAGTACGATTATCTGTGTTCATCACATAACCAGTGTGAGAAAGAGAAGAAGTATAATGACAATGCATGTTTTATGTGAACATTACAGAACCAGTATTGCCACATGCAGTATTTACACTTGTTTTCAAAAGCGCATCGAATTGATATAAAGTTGTACCCAAATTTTGTTAAAAACTATCCTAAATTTTTAACATAAAAATTAAAGATAAATTTGACAGATTTAAATAATTTATCAAAAATTATATTTAATTCATATATTTTAATTGCAAAATGACTAACGTATTCTACGTCTGACCTAGGCGCCCGTGTTATCTAACACAGGCTTCATATATTTTTTTTTTTTGGCCATTACACAAGTTTTATATGAGAATACAGAGAAGTCATAAACTTCTTTACCGATTTTATACACTTTTAGTTTTGTGTAGTTAGATCAATTGCCCTGAATTGTATTATTATTATTGCTAATGATTTAGGCGTGTTTTCTTCGTTACAAGTTAGCGACTATCGCTTACTTGTTAGTATGGAAACGCAAAAATAGCGACAGTTTATAACCGTTTATTACGTTCTACAATCATTCTTGCAAATGTTTAGTTTCGTTTTCTTATATTTTAATTCACAATAACGATATCTACATGTGTTTCAACGAACATTGCATACTGGTAACATTTTTGCCTGCGAAAACCCCGATTGCAGTTTTTATAATATTGTTTTTTATAATACAAGAAGTATGTATGTTCGACCGACTCACAAAAAACGTACTTTTGTCCATCCCTCAAAAAGTACCTTGGATTGTTTTGTGATGATTCCCAAAATATCTCGCGTCTACCAGTAAGATCCCGCGAGCTGGACCATATTTAGAAAAGTATTGTTTTTAGTTTTTTCGAAGAATTTTACACTTTAACTATGGAAAAACCAAGTATACAATAACCGTGTTTTGGTTACAGCGCTTGCTTATATATTCGCTTGTTTTGTATGAAGCAGTTAGCGAGAATCATTTTCTCCAAGTTTAAAAATTACTGATGTCTTAACATCTATAGGCGCGGATAGGGACTAAATTCACAAAGGGAATACATCCAAACACATTTTGTCCGACTGCGATCACACAAATTGTCAGACTGCGATCACAGACTGTTTGGTGTTAAACTCCTCCGAAACGGCTGGACCGATTTGTATGAAATTTTGTGTGCATATCGGGTAGGTCTCAGAATCGGCCAACATCTACATATTTTTCATATCCCTAAATGATAAGATCACAACTTCGCAGGCAAACTAATAATAGCGACTATGAACTATCGAAATATGGGTGGGATTGCATAAAATGTCGAGGTACCTCCCGTACAATTCAATAATCAATAAAATAAAAAACCATGTGTCATATATAAAGAATTTATACTAGTTTGCGTTTTAACAAAAACATTACGTTCAAAACAGAGAAAAATTAGTATCAAATCTTTGCTTTTACCGTTGAGTCTCTTATTTATCGCTTCGTTGAAGTTCGGCCAGTTTCCTTCAAAGTGACACCCTTCATGTGCAGTGTTCTTACGTTCCAGGTACATATGATTGTTCACTGGATCCATATAACGTTGTTGAGACCGATAATAATCCATGGGATTATGGTGTGTTGGCAGGTAGTTGAGAAATCCACCTTTAATGCGCTACTGACTATGGTTCAGAGATTTGAGAGGATGTGCTGTGCGCACCACTCCCGCCGATGCAATGTATTTAGTGTTATATTTGTTGCCATTAGATATTAGAGGTAATCGGATTGCTTCCACGTCTGTTATCAGGGTCACCAGTTTTTTTTAGGCGAATTCCCCGAATTGTTATTTTTAATCCTCGAAAATCCCCCCAAAAAAAGCTAAAGTCCCAGGAAAAATCCCTATTGTTTTAAAGATAGTTCGAGAAAGTTTTAAGTTATAAAATTAAAAATGTATTTAGAACTCAGTTTAACAAAACGAAAGCTTAAAATATTATATATATTATTAATATTATATTATTATTAAATTATTATTTTAAAAATAGTTAGTTGTAACAAAAAGATTATGACGAATGAGTTCTGTCTGGCTTTAATTTATGTACACATTGGTTAAAAGTCATTACGGCTTAGTATATGTCTCAAATACTTCAATCTCATAATCTTCAGATTCATCTACTTAATTATTTGTTTTGTACATAGTTTTAGTATTTATCGTTATTTCTTGTCCACTGCGTCTAGTCTTTTCAGTAACACCAAATATCAAAAATATTTTTTACTTGTTTTATTGTTGTCATAATGTACAGCCTTACCAGTAAAACAATTTGATATTTTCAGGAACGGACAAGTGTATGCAGTTATTTTTACTGACAACATTTAGCAATAACTCAGCAAATTTATTCTCTCAGCAAATTTATGACATTTGGCCCGGCATGATATGAACGTTGGATGTTGAAAATAATTGCTTCAATAATACCAGATAGAGGCGATGGTTCAAAACAACCAACGAAATAACAACAACGGTATTTCGGTTTGTGTGTTAAAATTACTGTATTAAATACAACACAAATGTATGCTAACAGTAACAGTCAATAAAGAAGTGTAACAGTTTTCACCAAAACGACATGAAAAATTAAAGTCAGAGGTTATTGTAATTCCACCTGGTGTTTGTCACTTTTCGTCAAACATCTCTCTATCACACCGACCGCATCACGAAGAGTGTGAAAGGAAACGTCAGATGAGTTAAATATTCTCCCTAGTAAGATTTACTCTATGCCAAATATTATTTGTGTGTTTATGCTTGCTTTGAACAATCTGTTTTAAAAGAAAAATCCCCAAATGTGGGGATAAATCCCCTAAACTGGCAACACTGTCTGTCATCAGGTTAAGGCAACTTTCACAATGTCGAAGTCAGTCGTGGAAGGTACTCCCAACGTTCCAGTGTTTGTTGACTGCTTGTACCGCAACCATTATTCGTTCGGAAATACCACACTCTTATAACGAAAAAGTATTCCTGGAAGAAAGAAATTTCTGGAATAGGCAGCTACGTAAGCTTATACACCGATGGGTCCAAATTGACTGATCAGGCAAGCTACGGGGTCTACGCTAGGGAAATAGGGTTGTGTCTTTCTCATCAACTACGTGATCATTGAAGTGTTTGGAAGGCGAAAATGTTGGATATTAAACAAGTGACAAACTGGCTGACCAGTCATTAGGGTCAATGTCTCCTCGGACAGTCAGTCGGTAATCAGGTAATCATTTGGCCAAGACTATCGCGGATCTCTTAGCGAGTTCTTTTCCTACAGAATAATATCTCAGAATAGTTTACCTACTTTTGTTCCATTGAAAACAAGAAAAATTATAAGTGGGAATAAACCTTGGTTTAATGAAGAAATAAGGCAACTGATTGATCTACGAAATATTGCATTCAATAAATGGAAAAGATTTAAAATACCGCATTTTTCAACTTTATACCATACTCTTAGAAATAGAGTGACACATAAAATACGTGTTGCAAAGAGTAAATATTATGAGAGTACATATATTTTCGTCATCGATAGATGCCAAAAGTTAGTTGATATTTATTCGTGACATCGGAATTGTCAAAGATAAAAGTAACGTCCAATGTGTGCCAAATGTCGATGAATTAAATGAAGATTTTGTAAATTTGAAAATTCCCGCTGGAAATTCCGACTATTACTTAAATTTTGACAAACAACAGAACCGGAATAAATTTCAGTTTGACTGTTTTAATAATTATGATATTTTGTGTGCCTTATAAGCATTAAATCAAATGCTGTAGGCTTTGAGGAATTACATCCAGTTTTTATTAGAATAATATTGCCTACAATAAGTTATATTACGCATTTATTTAATACCATAGTCACGACATCGATATATCCAACAAGCTGGAACTATGCCAAAGTATTGGCTATTCCCAAAGCAGGCAATGCTTTCCGACCAATTGCCGTCTTACCATATTTTCCTAAGGCATTCGAACGTTTACTACATACCCAAATTAACGACTGTCTTCTTTCAACTGTACAATCTAGGTTTCGACCTAAATTAAGTTGCATAAGTGCGCTTATAAAATTCTCTGACGATATTCGTTCCCAGCTGGATGATGACTACATAGCATTTCTTCTGTTATTGGATCATACTAAGGCCTTTGATGCTGTTGATAATTCTATATTACTTTTAAAACTTGATAGAATGTTTAATTTCTCTCCCACGGCTATCAAACTTATGTCATCGTATTTACATGGAAGATGTCGGTCAGTATATAGTGGGGGTACCATTTTCAGTGTGCTCTCTTTATCAAGAGGGACACCACAGGAATCCATACTTGGGCCTCTATTGTATACTTTGTATGCAAATGATTTACCAAATCAATTACATTTTTGTAATATACACATGTATGCTGACAATGTACAATTATATACCAGCACTAGGATTAGGGACGTTGAAAGCTTCTTAAATGGGCTACGGCAAATGGACATAAAATGCATAAATCTAAGTACATGATAATACATAAACGCCGCCAGAATCCATTGGTTACACAAAGTTTAAGGTTAGGTGTCTCGACGATTGAGTTAGTGGAATCGGCCAAAAACTTGGGGGTAGTTTTTGACAAATATATGAATTGGAGAGATCACGTGAACGTTACCACCGGGCGAGTATATGGAATGCTTCGTAATCTTTGGCGCACTCAATAGTTTATTCCCCTTAATATTAGGATGCTTTTGGCGAAAACGTATCTAGTACCCACTCTCATATACGGCTGCGAACTTTTTGCATTTTGTAATTCTGATTCTAAACGAAAGCTTAATGTGACGTACAATAACATAGCCAGATATGTATTTGGTCTAAAACGTTTGACTGGTCTCTTTGAAAATCTTTGGTCTGTCGTTCGACAGTATATTAATATGCAGATCCGTTAAGTTTCCGCATGAAATAATATATATATCTACGCCGTCCTATCTCTACGAAAAACTTAGCTTTATGAGATCTAATAGAGGCAAACGTCTTGTACAATAAAGACATACCAGTCATTTATCAGAACAACACTTTTTTGTAAATACTATTCGTATTTGGAATCAACTACCATTACACATATAAACAACAAGCAACGCAAGGCATTTTAAAACTTTGATTTTTAATCATTTCAAGGAATAAATACAATTAAAAATAAATGGTTTCCCATTACATCCCATGAAGGGACCGGGGAGAACTTCTCACAATCACTGAGCTGTGCACTTTAAAGTTTTTCACTCACTGATTGGGACCTACAA
>OZ008368.1:23064003-23359003 GCA_963931995.1 Phaonia tiefii
TGGTCGTGCTAGTGATTATAACGTTAGGAGCTGGTAAAGAAAACTTAATATTTCTTGATGTTTTCCTTTTAAGGAACTCCAAGTAAAGTGGACTTGTTGTTTTTTTTCCCGTTCTTGGCAAAAAGTTAAGAAGTGATTGCAACAACAGCAGTGCCAGAAGTACATACTTCCTTTGGACGCCTTTGCTGTTGGTTGTTGCCCGTTTTTTTTCCTGTTTTGTGAATTTCTCGTGACTTATTTTTGTAAATAATAATTTGTTTTATTATAGTTGTTATACAATTGCTGTTTTCTTTAGTTTTGTTGCACTGTGTCTGTGTGTGTATGTGTTGTTTTTAGAAGTGGAACTAAGGAACTAAGTAAAAGATGTTTACCTTTATTTGGCTGGATTTTTTGTTTTCCCAAGATGCACTATTTTTTAATTTTTGTTTAGTGTAAAAATCTCAGTAGTCGGCAAAGTATCAAATAAAATGAAAAAGAGGGCTGTATGATAATTTGAGCTTATAGTTTTCAACTCTTGCTGATATTTTGGGGGATTATTATCAGTAATTGGAACGAAGTTACAGGATCCCTAACAAATTATTATGCAGGTAAAGATGTTATTAGAACCTTATTCAAACTGCAATTGTAATTTGAATAATTCTATTTCCAAATTCTTGTATTTTGTTAATATTATCAATTTCTGGATTTTGAATGATTTTTGGAACGAAGTTCCTTATCGCACTTTGCGGAATGGGGGCTAAAGGAAAAAGAATTACACAACTTTTGTTTTCACACTATTATGCTACAACCCACAATTATCAACTATATTGTTTACTTTTGCTTTGGTTTGTGTCTAGACTAACAGCTTGGATCATAGAGAAGGAAATTAACTAGATGTCTGACATATGTAAGGAAATTTCTTGTTTAATGGGAAGTTTTCAAGGTGGAGCCTGTACCCAATATTTAGTATTTACTGTATTACAGTTAATACTACCCAATAAAAAGTAAATTTAGAAACGTAAAAGTGAAAGAAGTTTACAATAAAAAAATAATTAAAAAAAATTAAGTTACAGTGTTTTATTTATAAATGCTCTAAAAACTAGAAAATAATTTTTCTCTTAGCCTCAATAAGTATATTCTTCTTCATGATGGGGTTGTACAATGGTCCGCCTACTTAGCACTTCAACAACAATGGTCTAGATACTTTCAATAAAGAGCGTAATTAAAATGAATTAGTTAATTAATTTTCTAGGGATCTCTCAAATAAAACGCTTGCATTTAAATTAAAAATGGTGACATTTAATTTTGACACTTAATTTGACATTAAATTTTGTCACCAGTTTTAATTTAAATGCAAGCGTTTTATTTGAGAGATCCCTAGAAAATTAATTAACTAATTCATTTTAATTACGCTCTTTATTGAAAGTATCTAGACCATTGTTCTTTAAAGAGTACCTTTTTTTCTGAAACTAAATAACTTTTGTTGAGATAAGTATCTACTCTTAAAAATGTACCTATTCGTAAAAAAAGGACCAATTCTAAAAAGAATCCCATTTATTAAAAAAATACATTTTCTTCAAAACAATACATTCACTTAAAAAAATACTTTGTGTTACAAAAATTCCTTTTCTTAAAAGTACATTTTCTTAAAAATACATTAATACCTTTTCTTTTCTTTTCGTGAGATAAGTAGCCTTTCTGAAAATAAGAAAATTTTCTTCAAAAACTAACCTTTTCCTAAAAAGGGTACAACTTCTTTAAAAGTACATGTTCTTAAAATATTTTTTGTAAAAAGAATTCTTAAAAAGTTTTTCTTACAGAAAGTACTTCTTCTTAAAAATAGTACATTTTCTTGGAAAAAAACAATGACTTTTAATAAAGGAAGTACCTCTTTTTAAAAAGGGGCCTTTTGTTAAAATAAATATTAGCTTTTAATAAAGGAAGTACCTCTCTTTAAGAAGGGACTTTTCGGGAAAATATAATACATATTCTTAAACCAAGGACCTAAAAAAACCTTAAAAAAAAAATACATTCTATAAAAAAAAAAATTAGCTTAAAAAAAATGTATTATTTTACAAAAAGTATATTTTCTTAAAAATCCATTTAAATTATCGTATTTTTCAACGAGCACTCTAGGCGTGTTGGAACTAACTAGTACATAATACTTATACACGGCGAAAGGAACTTCGTTCCAACCTCGTGTCCCCTGACACCTCATGTGCTTTTTTAAACAATATTCGATTTTTGACGTCTTAACTTAAACTGCCACGGGTGATATAATTAAAATTGCTCAATTTTGATACAACGGAATTGTCTCTCCGAAAACCAATATTTTTCCATATACTTATACATTAGAGGGTTGCTATTTATATTTCGGGTCCAGCAATATAAAAACAATCAGTTATCATTGTTCTACCATTGTTCTTTACAGATATCTTACCTTGCAATATGATAGTGTAAAGCGACCGTAAGCATTAACATAAGTTGGCCACTTCGGTGGTTCGTACATCGGAGTTACTACTTCAACCGGGCGTTGCTCTTTAAACACAACAAAAAAAAAGAGAGAAAAAACAACAACGTATAATTATGGTTATAGCAACTTTTTAGCTTTTGTTTCTTCCTCCATTTCTGCGCTTCTCTTTTCGCCTCTTTAACTTCTATTTTGTTTAGATTTTATGATGTTAAGAAGGATATGATTAAGATAACTTCTAACAAAATATAAAGTTTGTTGTTTCATTTTTCCTTGTGCATAATGTTAACCACCTTCTTTTCGCTAAGTGTATATACAGCTGTGCTGGTAACCAAGTAGTATCTGCATGTGTTTAGTTGTGTGCTTCCCAGCAGCGGAAATGCCGAGGCATTTTGAATATAGGCCTGCGAATGTGCCTTCTGAAGCAGTTTGAAGACGTTCAACTATGCCTTCTCCAATCAGACCTGCATACAGGCATTCGAGATACCTTCTCTTCGACTTACGAAAAATCCGATGTGCATTGAAATGGGCGTTCCCTAAGAGTTCAAAATGATCCATTATCCCGGCATGTTAGAAGGCCTATTAGTGGAAGTTAAAATGTATACTCCTAAGTAATCATACTTATATTCTTTAAGTTGTCCTGTTGGCAACCCTAATAGTGGAAGGCAAAATGAATTCTCATAAACATACACACTTCCCTCCTAAAACAGACCAGTTGTAAGGCCTATTAGTGAAAGGCTCAATGGATACTTACACGCACGCATCGTTTCCCGCTTTCAGGAGGTCTGAACCCTGTAACATTATCTATGTTTGGAACATGCATCTACTTACGTGCAAGTATTGTTTTACAACATGTAGTATTGAATAGCCAACACAATGTGTTTGGACACAAGTATACTATATTTGCGACAACCTACAAAAAACGTAATATTTGCATCTAAACAAAAAAATGTCAGGTTTTTCAGCGTGTGCCTTATATTTATGTAAACCTAGAAATTGCTGACGGCCCGTAACATGTTAACACATCTAGGATGTTAGTTGTCCATTCCATTAGTTGGTAGATATTCTCAGCACGTTTCCAGAAATCGTCCCGTACTGACGTTAACAAATAAAAATATACGCTGAAAAAACGATCCCATCAACATATTATATGAAACATGTATAGGTTTGCAAGCATTGTTTTCATGAATTGAAGATGTAATACCTTTTTGTTACTTTGTTGTCTGTCACGTTTCTGTTTTTAGCAGATTTTAGCAAACAAAGCCATATTTAGATCACAAACAAACTATATTATAACTAATTAATAATTGTGTCGCAATCATATAATATTGAATAGCACACACAATGTGTTTGGTCACAAATATACTATATTTGCGACAAGTTACAAACACGATATATTTTCATCCAAATAACAAAAAATTCAGTTTTTTAGCGTGTGCTAGGGAAAGCCCCCGGTAACATTATGCAGGAACCATATATATCTTTGGAAAATCCATATACTATCGTGCAAGCATTGCCTTCATGACGGCCCGTAACATGACGGCCGTAACATGTTAACATATCTAGGATGTTAGTTTGCCATTTGAATGATATTCTCAGCAAGTTTCCATAAATCGTTCCGTACCGATGTTTAAAAATAAAAATAGGTCAATATGCATAAACGCTTTAAAAAACAGCTCCATCGACATATTCCAGGAAACATGTATAGGTTTGAAAGCATTGTTTTCATGAATTGAAGATGTGCTACTTTCTTGTTACTTTGTTGTCTGTCACCTTTCTGATTTTAGCAGTTTTTAGCAAACAAAGCCATATTTGGATCAGAAAAAAACTATATTATAACCTATTAATAATTGTGTCGCAAACATATAAAATTGAATAGCACATACGATGTGTTTGGACACAAATATACTATATTTGCGACAAGCTACAAACACATTATATTTGCATACAAATATCAAAAAAGACAGATTTTTAAGCGTGTGCTAGTGAAGGCCACCGGTAACATTATGCAAGAACCATGTAGAGCTTTGGAAAATCTCATATACTATCGTGCAAGCATTGCCTTCATGAATTGTAGATCGGCTTTTTTTATTATTTCTTTGTTATCTGTCACGTTTTTATTTTCAACAGTTTTCAACAAACAAAGAGATATTTGGTTTGCAAACAAATATATTAAAACCTATTAGTTATTGTATCTGCAACATGTAATATTGAATAGCAAACACAATGTATTTGGACACAAGTATAATATTTGCACACGTTATATTTGCATCCAGAAATAAAACAAGACAGATTTTCAGCGTGTAGGGATAAGGACGGGAATATATGTAGTCCCAGAAGTACAGAGTATGTTGGGGATATAGAGAGATCACCTATCTGCTTGACTTGTCTCAGGAGACTTCAATGCAGTTGAGGGAGTTCAACAACTAGATGTCGTTGATGTTGACTAGCCCCCCCCCCCCCCTAGCCAAAGCGTGAATAGAAATTTTCCGGTTTAAGGACAGATGCTGCTTGACTAGCGGCTGAGCTGTTTAAGGCTGGCGGCGTTAAGTTTGAAAATATCATGCATCAGCTCGTATACAAAATCTGGGTAGACGAGTGTATGCTCGACGATTGGAGCCATAGCAGGCGGTGTCCTGTTTTCAAAACAAAATGACGCGATTGTATGTACCTGCTATCGTGGAATAAACCTTTTATTCATCGCATACAAGGTCCTCTCGAGCGTAATGTGCGAAAGACTAAAGCCGACTGTTGAAGACCTGAGTGCAATTTATCAGTGTGGCTTTAGACATGGAAAGTCAACAACCGACCAGATATGCACATTACGACGAATTCTGGAGAAACCTCACGAAAAACAAATCGACACCTACCACCTCTTTGTTGATTATAGGGCTGTCTCCCATATCCCGATACGGAGAAAATTGTACGAAGATATGTCGGAGCCTGGTATTCCTTCTAAGCTGATACGCCTTTGTGGAATGTCACTGAACGTCACGAAATCCCCAGTCAATATTGTTAACGATCCCACCGAACCATTTAGTACGATGCGAGGCAGGGTGACACCCTATCATGGGATCTCTTCAACATATTAATTGAGATCATCGTGAGAAATACCCCAGTCAACACGAATACAACTATCAACAACAAAAGTCACATGCTGCTCGCGTACGGTGTTGATTTGGACACTATTGGACGAAATTTGCGAGAAGTTACTGCAGTATTTTCGAGATTTGAGAAGGTATCAGTAACAGTGGGTTGGACAGTAAGCGAAAACAAGACCAATTTAATGGTTTCGACGAGCGGAACATCACACCCAATTGGATGAATAAGTGAACGTCAATAGGGGTAGGGGTAGTGGATGAATTCATTTACCTCAGATCTGTAAACAAAACAATAGCGTCAGTCTAGAAATCAAACTCAGAATTGTGCTTCTGAACAGATGTTATTTAGTTCTCAGCTAACACTTCAAAAGTAAGACCCTCTCTCGGGAAAGGAAGATCCAACTATGTCAGACTCTCATACAACCTGTCTTGCTTTACTGAGCAGAATCCTGGGTTAGATCGTGAGCAATAGATAAGACTGTCGATCGCTCTCTTAGCGTTATCTTGCGGTCGTCGAGGTCATAGATTAATTTATATATACTCGTAGATTTGTTAGCCGTCTCATCTGACGTTTCTCTTTGCGCTTCTTCAAAGAGGAAACGAACTTCGGTCAGCTGTTTTGCTGTTTAATTACAATAATTTGCACGAACATCGAACAAAATCCTTCATTTTTAAATTCTTTATATTAACTTCACCTGTCTGTATGCATGCATGCCGAAAAAACTTTAGATTGATTTTTAACGCTTTTCATGTGATCCAATCGAGCTGAAACTTCGCAGGCAAACTAATGACGACGACAAAAATTGGATTGGACAAATAGGCGTGGTACATCCCACACAAATCACAAATTAAAATTCCATTATTTCATATAATTATAAAGATTTTATAGTCAAAAACTGTATTTTTTACGCGTTGGTTTTTAGCTTTGGGTATTCACGATTTTCATATATTTACATATTTTGAAAATTTTTCTGACAGTAACACAGTAAAAATTTCTGCTGCGTTTATCAAACCTCAGCGACAGAATTCTTCTCTTTATGTTCAGACTTGCAACTTCCACAAGTTCGCTTCCCTTCAATCATTAAAGCGATGAGCGAGTTGACAAACCTATGTATAAATTAATCTATGTTTGAGGTAGTAGGCAATTCCATAGAGTTCGAGTTGCAGTTGTATGGTATTCCTTGGTTGGACATAAAACGGACAGAAATAAAAAGAAATGCGTAGTTTCGTTCGATGCAACCAACATAAAACAAAATTTAGCTGTCATTAGTATTCATCGTACACTATACCTCCTTGACACAACTGATTGACTCTGTAGTAGGAAAATGATAGAGAACAGAGTGGATGGGCGAGAGGACGATAGGCAACCACCAGCAAACCATGCGGCAAGTTAAGTTTAAATGCTGTTTGATTGATACTAATGACAGCTAAATTATGTTTTATGTTGGTTGCATCGAACCTAAATACGCATTCCCTTTTATTTCTCTCTGTTTTATGGCCAACCAAAGAATGACATACAACTGCAACTCGTACTCTTTGGAATTTAGAGTTGGGTAGTTCATGAACCATATAGTTCATTTAGGGTGACCAGACAACACCCTCACGAACGTAATGCACATGTTCGATACGGTGAGTAGGTACGTGATTGGTAAGTCTGGGCACCTTAAATGAACGAGTTCGAGAACAAGTGAACGAGTTCGATAGAAGTCTAGTGGAATTCCTTGCTAAGAACGCTAAGGGAGCGATGGCGACTCTTATGTATTGCTCTTTGATATAACAGTGGATTCTGCCGACCAAAGAGTGAAATATATAAGCAACTCGAACTCGATGAAATGGCCTACTACCTCGTCGTCATGGAGAGAATGTAAAGAAAGGGATAGATACTCTTGTCTATTGCTGTATGTATTTTTACTGTATGATTTGCTTCTGGCTGCTTATGACTCCCTCGCCTATCCACTCTGTTTTTGATCAATTTCCTACATCATTGTGGGTCTATGAGAGAAAAATGCTTCGAAAAAATGTGTACTCCTATAATAGAGACCGGCGAGTATCGACGACCTTCGAATCACGAACTGTGTAAACTGTATCCCAACATCGACGTAGTTATGCGAATCATATTAAAGCGTTTATTCTGGCTAGGCCATATAGAATGGATCACAAGGCCACGTAGAATGGAACAAAAGGCCATGTAGAATGGAACAGAAGGCCGTGTAGAATGCATCAGAATGAACTAGTGCAAAAGGTATTCGAGGACATACTCGACAGACATTGGAAAATGGGATGACTAAGACTTTGCTGGGAAGCGGAGGTGGAAGATTGCCTGCGAGAGTTTGGTGTTGCCAAGTGAAAGAGAACAGCGAAAGATCGGGCAGGTTGGAGAAACATCTTATTTTCATTTTGTAAGGCTCCTGACCCCTCTGTTTAAGGCCACCTAAGTAAGTAAGTGAATGACGGGGTAGGTTATGCTGGCCTGTTATTCCACATGATCGCAGTTCATCATTGCAAAATCATAACCCGCAGCATCGGAGTATCTGACTAAAGTTACTAAAATCGTGCATTCGATACCTGAGACGGGTTTTAAAACTATAACTTTGTAATATTAAAATATTTTGTATTAATAATTTAGCTACAAACGTTTAAGCAAAACCAATATGTGAATATTCGTATATATATTTCCTTTTTTACGAACTTCTACAAATGCTCCTCCGCAGGTCTCCTAGCAGGCCTTCGTTTGCAGTCTTATTAGCAGTTTTGATCTTATTAAGTATAACAAGGCCTTCTAGTGGTATTTTTCTGTCCAAGCCGGCTAGGGAGAAGTGCAGGCTTACCCTTCCTGAGGCACCCTTTGTTAATTTGAATTGAGAATTACATTTGCAGGGCTTGCCTTCCTAGTGTCTTTGAGGGCCTTGTTGAAGGCATTATATGCCCCTCTTTATGCTGCTTTGGAATAGAGACTACGTGAGTGTGTGAAATAGAGTTTGTGTTTATAAAGGTTGTTATAACAGGATTAGCATAATAATACTATTTATTATAGGGATATTTCTAATGCCACACAAAAACACACACACACATAAAGGCAAAGTCATTGCATTCATTGCAACCGACTCTTTGTACAAGGGGTGTTTAGAGGGATGTCAGTTTGTTGCAACCATCCCTAATGTTTTATCATTCTTCCTGTCTCTCCCGGTTTCGAGTTAAAGTCTCGTTTTAGGTTGGCGTTTCTTAGCTGTTGTCTATTGTCTGTCCGCTTTGTCTATATAGTGTTGTTTGTTGTTCCTATTTAATATGCGGTTGCAAAGGATTTCTCGTTTCTCCTAGACCTATGCTGTTTGTCGCCAACAAATCCATCCACCACAAGTACAGATACAAACCGACAGCAAAGAGCAACTCAAATATGTTGCATGTGTTAAAATGCAGCTGCCCACTTGCATTAAACTTAAATAAATCGCTAGACTTTTGCCTTTGAACTTTCACGAAAGTGCTTGTGTTTGATGTCCTTTTGAGCCGGTGCAATCGAGTAAACTTTAACATACCCTTTGGTGAAGAAAATGAACACTATCTATTTAATTTGAATGAAAATTGGTTGTTTTCGCATTTATTTCGACGACGGGCACTTCGCTTAGTGACGGCGGCACTATCGAGTATTTAGCCATGAAAAGGCTTCTCAAAATACCGTTCGGAACCGATGTAAAACTTTAGGTCCCAATCAGTGAGTGTAAAACTATAAAGCGCACAGCTCACTGTTTGTGAGAAGGTCTCCCCAATCCCTTCAAGGGATGTTATGGGACACCATTTTTTTTTAAAACGCAATACACCAACCAAAATAAGAAACACTTACTTTCTATTTATGAATGTCAGTTTGAAAGAATAGTACACAAATACAGTTAGACAATTACAAGTAAGACTGTGAATAATCTCGCTTTGTCTCTTTTATTCTCTTACTCTCGAGACAGCATTAACAGTGCAACAAACACATCTGTGTTTGTATCATAAACGCAGATATATTTGGATCACAAACACATCTATTATAACATCGTTATCATTGTGCATTCAACCTGCAATATTGATTAGGAAACACAAAAACCAAACAAACAAAAAGACACATTGTAATTTCCTTTTAAGCCTAAGAGATCATGTTTACTCCGGTTAGTGAAAAAATGTAAATATCACGGGTGGGATTCGAACTCACATTCGCTGGACATTCGTTTCGTTGTTTGTGAAGAATTATCTTCAGCAGCGTCTAGCCAGATAACCCAATACTGCGGTGTGTAGTCACACTAGTCACTAACCAAATACATGATTGTGCAGAGTGATTGTTTGTCGCTACTTACACATTTCTTTCCTACTTACACGCACTGATGCCGAAGTTTTTGAAAGTTCTATTTATAGAACGCACTATTCTAATTGTAGTTGTCTCGTTCTGTTTTGGTCTGGCCCTACCATATGGTTCAAATTTAGTTGTCTTAGATCCTCGTTATTTTTTAAAGTTGTAATTTTCTTTTAAGGCTAAGAGATCATGTTTTCTCCGGTTAGTGAAATAATGTAAATGCCGCGGGTGGGATTCGAACTCACATTCGCTGGACGATCGTTTCAAGACACTGCGGTGTGTATTCACACTAGTCA
The DNA here is from genome assembly GCA_963931995.1 of Phaonia tiefii. Classification (NCBI taxonomy): domain Eukaryota; kingdom Metazoa; phylum Arthropoda; class Insecta; order Diptera; family Muscidae; genus Phaonia; species Phaonia tiefii. Next base: position 23,074,177 of record OZ008368.1, read on the forward strand.
CTAATCGAAGACATTTATTGTGCAGAGTGATTGTTTGTCACTTATTACACGCACTAATGCCGAAGTTTTGAAAGTTCTATTTATAGAACGCACTATTCTAATTGTAGTTGTCTCGTTCTGTTTTGATTTGGTCCTACCATATGGTTCAAGTTAAGTTGTCTTAGATCCGAGTTATTGTTAAAGTTACAATTTCTTTTAAAGGCTAATAGATCATGTTATCCCATTTTTTTGTGTGTAATATAAATTTTTTCCACGGCATGCTTATTTAATCAGCCAAACGCATTTACTTTCCTCTGTCCGATTGGCGACTGAATACATGAAACTAAAACGCAACAGATGTAAGAAATTCTCCCTTCTAGAATTCTGTAGTACACGAACGAACTAGTTCAATTGAACGATTCACTCTTGTGAACTAGATGAACTAGTTCACACTGTTCCGCTCTTTTGTTTCAGTAGTTCAATTGTTACAGTAGTTTTTTGTATCTCAATTGTGCAGTTATCTCTGCCATTTTCTAGTTCATGCTCTCTTTGTCTCACTCAATTTGCACAAAGGTGCCTAATGTTGCAATCTTTGCGGAATGGATATGTAACGGGCTTCTACACAATAACTACAGCGCTAATCAGCACTTTGTGGCCGTCGGTGGTGTAATGGTAGTGTGCGCGGCTCTTGTGCATGAGAACGTGGGCAGGGATCGCCCTGCTCTGACCACATTAAATTTCTTTCAACGGCGGTCACCTCGATTAGTGACGGCAACACTATCGAGTATTTAGCCATGAAAAAGCTTTTCAAAATGCCGTTCGGAACCGGTGTAAAACTGTAGGACTCCATTAGTGAGTGTGGAACTAGAACGCGCACAGCTTACTGGTTGTGAGAAGCTCTCCCTAATCCCTTCGTGGGATGTACCGAGAAACCATTTATTTTTTATTTTTAATCACCACTTTTATTCCAAAATATTTCAGAAACGGAACAACCCGATCGCTAAGTCGATCTTCAAACAAATCAGATCATTTGCATCGCTCCGATTGAACTAAAACTGCAAGTTAAACTGAAATGAGCTCTAGTTCACTGTTAAGCTGAAATGATACAATGAACTAGTGAAGTAAATTAGTGAACTAGTTCATTCCGTTGAGCTGAACTAAAAAGAGCGCTCACTCGAATGAACTAAAATTCGCAACTCTACTCACTTCATCTTCAACTTACACACGCATTTAGGAAATTTTATGAATCACTGACTGAAAACTAGTACAAAAATGTAGCTACACACATGCAATTTTGATGGTGAATAATCTGTCCTTGTACCTCTTTTATTCTCTTGCTCTCAATAAAGTAAATAGTGCAACAACCACAGCTGTATTTGTATCCCAAACACAGCTATGCTTAGGTCACAAACACATAACGTCGCTGCGCCAACGAAAAGGGTTATGTGTAATATTTTCAAAAAAAATTTTTGTTGTTCGGTGGGAAACCATTTGTATTTATACATACTCTCACGCATCTCTTTCCTCATGTTTGCCTCGGCTTCGAAGTTTATGATACTGGCAAAGACAGAGTTGTAGAACAAATGTACTAAGAAAATTTTAGTTTTTTTGCTTTCCTGAAAAGATAATGAAAAACACATAGCTCTTTTCGTTGGCGCAGCTACGATATATTAAAACATATTTATCATTGTGTTTCCAAAATGTAATATTGAAACATGTTGTGTTTGGACACAAGTATATTATATTTGCGACAAGCTCCAAACACACGTTATCCAAACAACAAAAAAGGCATATTTTTTAGCGTGTATATCTATATTTGTCTTTTAAATAACCCCAATTTGTTTGATCTATCAAATACATTATAAATTGAGTTACTACCCCTTTTGTTTGATTCTTTCTATAAGTGTCAATCAGTTTTAATAGTTTTTTCTTTCGTATGACATAAATTTTGTTATTGAAAAATCGCATGTTTGACAGCATTTTAAGCGAGAGCGTGAATCGTAGAAATGTATATGACCGACTATCACGGTGCAGCACCCCGAATACGGGAAATTTAATTATATGTTGTAAATCGTAAATCTAATTTGATAGCTCCAACAGAAAATAACTTAATTTCAACTGCAATAATATTAAATACTCCACACATCCAATACATATGTATGTGTTTGTCGGAGACAGGGACTTCTGCGCAAATATAAAATGGGGGAAACTATAGAAGAAAAAACCTGAAAAATCAAACTGGAAAAAACGCAAACTTGACATGTGTGTAATCATGTTTATAACTGCATTGCGTGTAAAAACTGAATTAAAATTGAAAATAGAAAAAATGCTGGCGAAGCAAAACACATACAGAAAAAAAATAAAAACATACATATAAAACAAACTACTGGATCCTCGGCTCAAACTCCTCTTTCACATGAATGAAACTTTAATTTCTACAGAATCACAAGAACGTTGCCGTCACCGTCACTATCATCGTCATCGACAACGAAACGAACAAATGCTTTCAAGCGCTTCGAGGCAAAAAAACAAAAAACTAAACTCAAATAAAAGAAATGAATCTCTGCAGTTTAAGCTTTGCTGTGAACACTTAATTAGGAAGAAATAAACAAGTTAATGAATCTACAACTGCTGGCTACCGTTGGTGGAAAGCAGCACAAGTGGAGTCGGATGGAGGATGGAACAATTTGTAACAAAAGTTTGCCTCTATACACCTTTATTTGATTTGAGTTTCTTTTTTCATTTAGCACTTCCGAAACAAACATCAAACGCATATCCTTATTGTGTTTTTTGTTCATTCTCAATTCGTTTGTTTCGAATGCCAAACGAAATTGAAGGAGATATCCTTTCATAGTAATCCAGAAGAGGATTGCCATGTGTGTTGTTTTAGGTGATAAATGTCAAGATATTGTACAATTAAATACGGTGATGACATATTTGATAATTGTATGTTGAAACAGTGGTTTCTTTAATGAAACTGTCAGATTACAATTCGTTTAATTCAGACAATTTGTGATCTCGTATTTTATATTGCGTGCTCTCTTTTAGATTTGAAGCTATTGCAGGAATTACGTACATTTTGTTTGAAATGACAGTACTTTTCAGTGTCTTTCTTTACAAACAATACAGACTCGAAAAAAATCACATAAGGTGTCATGGGACGCCCGGTTGGAACAAAGTTCCTTTCGCTATATATTATGTACTATTTAGTTAGTTCCAACACGCCTAAGGCGCCCGTTGAAAAATACGATAATTTAAATGGATCTTTAAGAAAAGATACTTTTTGTAAAATGATAAACTTTTTTTAATAATTTTTTTTTTTAGAATGTAGTTTTTTGAAAAATATATTTCTTGGTAATTTTTGTAAGAATATGTATTACATTTTCCCGAAAAGGTAATTTTTTTAAAGACTGTTACTTTTTTTTATGTTTTTTTAAGAAAACGTACTATTTTTAAGATGAAGTGCTTTCCCTAAGAAAAAGCCTTAAGGGTATAATTTTTTTTACAAAGAAGTACTTTTTTAAGAACAGGTACTTTTTAAAGAAGTGGTACGCTTTTTGGGAAAAGGTTATTTTCTTAAGAAAATATACTTATATTTTTCAGAAATTCTACGTATCTGAAGAAAAGAAAAAGTATTATTTTATTTTTTAAAAAAAGGTACTTTTAAGAAAAGGAATGTTTGTAAGTAAAGGTATATTTTAAAAAGAATTTCAAATATATGAAAAGAAATGGGAATGGGAATTTTAGACTTGCTCCGTTTTACAAGAATAGGTACTTTTTAATGAGTAGGTAGGTAGTAGGTTCCACAAAAAATGTACTCTTTAAAGAAAAGGTAGTATTTTAAGAAAAGGCAATTTGTTGTAAGAAAGTTTACTTTTTTAAGAAAAGGTACATTTTTCTTTTTCGTGAGTTTTCTTAAAAAAGTACACTTTCTTACAACAAATTGCAATTTCTTAAAAAACTACCTTTTCTTTAAAGAGTAACTTTTTTGTGGAACAAAATATCTTTTCTTGAGATAAGTACCTGCTTTTAAAAATTTACCTATTCTTAAGAATTTACCTATTCTTGTAAGTCTAAAAAAATTACCATTTCTTTGAAAAAATAACCTTTTTTTCAAAAAGATACCTTCTCTCAAAAATATACATTTGCTTATTTAAAAAATTACTTTTTTTAAGAAAAGGTACTTTTTGTAAGAAAAGGTACTTTTTGTAAGAAAATGTAGTTTTTTTAAGCAAAGGTACTTCTTTAAGATAAGGAATTTTTTTTTAAGAAAAGGTACTTTGTTAGGGATATGAATACGTAGTTGTTGAGAAAAATTGTCTTTTTTAAGAAAAGTTCTTTTTTTAAGAAAAGTTATTTTTTTAAACTTCTTTCACTTTGGATTTTCTAAATTTACATTTTATTGGGTTCAAAACGTCAATATATACTAAATATGCAACTTGACTTTTCAACCAGAAATGCCAACCCAATTTTTTGACGTAGTTTAGAACCCTAATTAAAAAACCAGCAACCAACATTTTGGAATGGTACTTTTTTTTAAAATTTTTTTTAAAAAATTTATTGTTTTTCAAATAGTACGTTCATTTTAATTGAATTTCCTAAGGATTCCTTCATCGATTTTCTGGAAATTCATCTTAAAAAAATGTCCATAAAAATATCTTTAAAATTAGTGCAAATATTCAGAATGCTTCGTTGAGAACTTATTGAATTTAACATTTCATATTTTGCATTTTTTTTTTTGCAAAAAATCAAATATTTTTCATTTATATTTTATCATAGAAAATAAAAAACAAAGAAAAATATATTTTTTTTTATTTTCCTATATAATACACAGGACTGTTCTTCAAAAATGAAGATATATACCAAAGAAATCCATAGAGAAATCCAAGAGTTATAGCCATTTTAGTAGATTAACCCAAAATATTTTTTTTAATTCTTCGCTCAAAATACCAGACAGTGTCAAGAAGTTGTCCAATGTAAGCATTTCAAACTGTCGTTAGCCCAGTCAGGGTGTATCCATGACACAGCTGATCGACAATGTAGTAGGAAATTGATAGAAAACAGAGTGGGTAGGTGAGAGAGCGATAACTAACCAGACGTAAACCATACAGCGAACTAAGTTTAAATAGTACTTGATTGATACTAATGACAGCCAAATTATATTTTATGTTGGTTGCAATGAACGAACACACGGATTTCCTTTTATTTCTGTTCCTTTTATGTCCAACCAAAGAGTAAAATTCCACAGCAATTCGAACTCGATTAAATGGTCTACTACCTCGTCGTTATTGAGAGAACATAAAGAGAGGTATAGAAACTCTTATGTACATAGTACATCTTTAAACACATCTTGCATTTTCGATGTTTTGGGTTTCAGTTATTTTGGATTTTGTTTCGAATTGAATGATCTCATAAATAATAGTTTGTTTCGTTAGCAGTGAATTTGAATCATTCACTTTTGAAGTGAATGTGTTAATCTGTCATTGAAGACATTCATTGCAGTACAAGAGCCGGCAAATGCATTCAGCAAAATGTACGGTTGGAAATGAAAATACACATTTTATTTTATTGCTGTCAGTTTTATGTCCAACCAAAGAGTCAAATTCAGCAGCTACTCGACTAAATAACCTACTACCTCATCGTTATCTAGAGAACATAAATAGACTGATAGGAAAAATTGTCTATTTATCTATAATACACCTCTTGCCATTTCCAACTGAATTATGTACCCTGTTTTGCTTCTCTCCTGAAATGTCTTGATGTATTAAAATGTTTTGGAATTCACAAGAACACACCGAGTACACCAGGGCATTTGATTTTATCCAACGAATTTAAATGTACAAGATTGCATCAAAAACACCATGTGCCGATCAAGATTGACATTTCGTCGTACACAACACGAACAATAATAGAAATTAGAAGAGAGTGTTAACGAAAACTCAATGCATTAGCTAATCCACTGACTAATACGAGTACTTATAGTAGACCTAATAGTTTTCTCACCAAATTGATGACGCTTGGCCTGGTGTGATATTTACGTTCGATGTTGAAAAGAATTGTTTTACTAATACCAGATAGAGGCAATGGTTCAAAACAACGAACAAAATAACAACAACGGCATTTCGATTTGTGTGTTAAAATTATTGTGTTAAATACAACACAAATGTATGCTAATAATAACAGTCAATAAAAAAGTTTAAATTTCACAGTTTTTCACCAAAACGACATGAAAAATTAAAGCAAGAAGTTATTGTAATTCCACCTGGTGTATACCAGTTTTCGTCCAACATCTCTCTATCACACCGATCGCATCACGAAGAGTGTGAAAGGAAACGTCAGATGAGCCAAATATGTTCTCTAGTAAGATTTACTCTATGAACTATTCAGCTTTCAATAATGAAGGTGTGTGATAATTTTTTGAGTGAAGTGTGTGAATACCCATTTCAGTGTTATCTGAAAGGTATTACTTTTATTTTGCTTCAAATTGTTTTGATGTGCCAGGGATATCCATGACACCGCTGATCGGGTGTGTAGTAGGAAATTGATAGAAAACAAAGCGAGAGAGCGATAAACAACCAGAAGTAAACCATGCAGGAAACTAAGTTTAAATAGTGTTTGACTGATACTAATGACAACTAAATTATGTTTTATGGTGCTTCCATTGAACGAAAATACGCATTTATTTCTTTCCTGTCATTTCTCTCCATTTTCTGTCTACCCAAAGTGTTAAATTCAAAATTAAATTATTTCTGCGCCGTTTTTTGTCCAACCAAAGAGTGAAATACAACATCAACTCGAAATCGATTAAATGGCGTACTTCCCTCGTCGTTATCCAGAGAATGTATAGATGGGGATATAGACTCTTGTTATTGTATTGTTAACTAATATTCACAGCATAATTTTTAAAATTGTAATTTCCAAACTTTATTTTTAAGTATAAATTGTATTGAAAATGTAATACTTACACTCTGAAATATACTACTTACTTACTTATCCGGTCTCGGACAACCCCGGGGGGTCAGGGACCTTACAAAACGAAGATAACATATTTCGCCAACCAGTTCGATCTTTTGCTTTATCTCTCCAGTTGGCAATACCAAGTGTACGCAGGGATTCGTCAACCTGATCCCTCCAGCGGAGTCTTGGTCTTCCTATTTTTCGTCTTCCTTCGAGTTCGGTTTCGAAAAGCCTTCGCGCTGGTTCATCTTCATCCATTCTACTGACATGGCCTAGCCAGCGCAATCGCGTTATCTTGATCCGCTTAACTATGTCAATGTCAGGATAAAGCTCATACAGCTCATGATTCATGCGTCGCCGATACTCGCCGTTGTGCACTATAGGGCCATAAATTTTTCTGAGTATTTTTCTCTCGAAGACTCCTACAGATGTTTCGTCTGCTTGCGATAGGACCCAGGATTCTGCGCCATAAAGCAAGACAGGTTGAATGAGAGTCTGGTACAGCTGGACTTTTGTTACTCGAGAGAGGGCTTTATCTCTAAAGTGCTTGCTTAGCCCAAAATAACATCTATTCGCAAGCACAATTCTCCGTTTGATCTCAAGGCTGACGTTGTTGTTTTTGTTCACGGCAGATCCGAGGTATATAAATTCGTCCACTACCTCGAAGTTATAACGGTTATCAACGTTCACGCTTTGGTCTAATCGCGTGGAGGCCCTGTTCGTTGAAACCATTAATTTTGTCTTGTCCTCATTCACCGTCAGACCCACTTTTGCTGACTCCTTCTCAATTCTCGAAAAAACCGCAGTAACTTCTCTAATTGTGCGCCCAATGATATCTATATCATCAGCATACGCGAGCAGCATGTGACTTTTGCTGCTGATGGTTTTATTCATATTGACTGCAGCTTTTCTCATAATGATCTCCATTAAGATGTTAAAGAGATCGCACGATAGGGTGTCGCCTTGCCTGAGGCCTCGCTTAGTTTCGAAAGGTTCGGTAAGATCCTTACCAACTTTCACTGCGGATTTGGTGTTCGTCAAGGTCATCCTGCAAAGGCGTATGAGTTTTGCAGGAATACCAAGCTCAGACATTGCTTCATAGAGTTTCTCCCGTATCGGACTATCGAAGGCTGCTTTATAATCGATAAATAGATGATAGGTGTCGATTTGTTTTTCGTGTGTCTTCTCCAGGATTTGGCGTAGCGTGAAAATCTGGTCAGTTGTCGATTTTCCAGGCCTAAAGCCACACTGGTATGGTCCAATCAGGTCAGCGATAATTGGTTTTAGTCTTTCGCACATTATACTTGATAGAACCTTATATGCTATGGATAAAAGGCTTATTCCACGGTAGTTGGCACAAATACTCGGGTCACCTTTTTTAAATATGGGACATAGTACACTGAGACTCCAATCGCCGGGCATGCATTCATCTAACCAAATTTTGCTAATGAGCTGATGCATGCACCTTATCAGCTCATCGCCGCCAGCCTTAAACAGCTCCGCCGGTAATCCATCGGCTCCTGCGGCTTTGTTGTTCTTAAGCCGGGCAATAGCTGTTCTGACCTCGTCTTGGTTAGGAGGGGGGCAATCGACGTCGTCGTCCATAGTGTGATCGATTGTCCCATCGTCATCGGATATCTCAGGTACTAGTAGCGCGGAGAAATGCTCTCTCCATATTCCCAACATGCTCTGCACATCTGCGACGAGATTTCCGTCTTTGTCTTTACAGAAGGGGGGCCCTGAACCATGTCCATTAGTTCCGTTTTTAACTTTTTGGTAGAATTTTCGGGCTTCGTTCTTCCTTCTGTATGTCTCAATTTTCTCACTCTCGCGTTTTCTCCACTGCCGTTTCTTACGCCTAAAGAGACGGTTTACCTCCTTTCTCTTCTCCCTATACCGCTCAGTTGCAGCTCGCGTTGCAATTGACTGAAGCATTACCATACGTGCAGCGTTCTTTTCGTCATTTGCTATGCGACACTCTTCATCGTACCACGGTTTATTGCGAAGCGGTTTTTCGAAACCAAGTACGGTTGTTGCGGCAGTTTTTATAGAGTCGGAAATGGGTTTCCACTGCCCATCAGGATCGTCATCGGGAGCGGGTGGGTTCTGTGCCAAAAGTTGCGAGAGCTTCCTTGAGTAGGCTGTGGCTACCTCTGGTAATTGCAGCTTTCCGATGTCCAGCTTCCTCTGCGTCTGGTTTCGCACGATTTTCGCTCTACTTAATCTTGTGCGAACCTTTGCTGCTACCAGGTAGTGATCAGAATCGATGTTAGCTCCTCTGATCACTCGTACGTCCATTACACTGGATGAGTGCCTTCCATCAATTACCACGTGATCAATTTGGTTCCTAGTTCTTTGATCAGGGGATACCCAAGTAGCCTTGTGGATGTCTTTATGCTGGAATCTTGTGCCACTGATGACCATGTTTTTTGCCGCGGCAAAGTCAATCAGTCTCATACCGTTGTCGGAACTGTCAGCATGAAGACTGAAATTGCCAATAGTTGGATTAAACACATTCTCCCTTCCTACTTTGGCATTAAAATCTCCTAGTACAATCTTAATGTCATGGCCAGGGCAGCGGCCATACGTTTCCTCTAGGAGCTCATAGAATATGTCTTTGGCATCATCATCTTTCTCTTCTGTCGGGGCATGCACACAAATTAGGGAAATATAAAAATATTTCGCTTTTATGCGGATTGTGGCTATTCGTTCACTCACAGGATTGAACCTAGAGACTAGATGTCGCAGTCTTTTGCCAACTACAAATCCACAACCAAATTCATGTTTTTTTTCATGGCAACTGTAGTATATATCGCAGTTTCTTTTTCTTGTGCAGCCATGTCCTGTCCATCGCATTTCCTGGATAGCGGTAATGTCAGCCTTATAACTTTCGAGGACATCTGCCAGTTGGATACTTGCACCGGATCTATATAGAGTTCTTACATTCCAAGTGCATATCCGTAAATCGTGGTCCTTATAACGTTTGCGGGGGTCGTCAACAAATAGGGTTTGTTTATGTTTTCTGTTTCGTTTTTGTATTTTCACTGCCATTATGAACGGTGGCGGGAGGCAAACCCAGCCCACCGGGTTTTTGCATTTTACCTACTGCCAGGATATTTGATTGCAGCCGCCCATTATGGATCAGACGCTGACCAGGATGCGATATGTTGAACCTGGATTTTCTTCTTTTAGTTTCTATCCGCCGTTGGCCCGTATGTTTGGCTCATCCGCCTTCTAAGGACAAAAGAATATGCCCGATTGTTTGATGAGCTTCAGTGACATCAGTCACCTACTATACCTGATTTGATGCTCATTTGTTTCGCCTTCTCACTCTAGCTAGCTAACGGAGGTTTCCGAAAAGCCATTGCCCAGGACATACTGCGTGGAAGTAGTGAGCTGCTTGGACTGCCCAATGAAGGAATCATTTCTGGCCACTCCCAAGTGAATGGCAATCAGAAACTTTCCACCTCCACGGACAGTCCCATGTCCCACTCTGAAATATAAGGGTCTCTAAAACATATTCTCCTAAACATATTCTGCAGGAACCATGTATATGTTAGGAACACATTTCAAACATTCATATATTTGCAAGTCCCAAACTTTCTTGTATTTAAATGGAAACAGTATTATGTTTACTGACAAACATGTATGCTTTTTCGTGGAAACTTATGCGTTCTTCATCCCAAACATCCATATACTTACGTGGAAGCATTCGTGTGTTTCCTCCAACCCTACATGTACTTACGTGGAAACATATGCGAATTTCCTTCCAAATGTAATAATATTAAGAAACGAATTATTCTTCGATTTCAATATATATGTATTATTAATTATAATTAATTTTAACAATATAAATACACATTTATAAATAATTAATACAAAAAATTAATAGATTTAAAACGGCCCTTTTTGCATTTATTTGCATTGAATGCATTATTTGTTTTTTTTATGAGATGGGAATCTGCTGCTCTTTTGCTTCTCTTTTATTTGTTGTTTCTCAGTTTTTGCTTTCAGAAAGTTTCAGCTATGCGTTGGTTATAACTATGCGTTGGTACACGAACAAGATATTAATACACAAATCAAGTTCATGCAAGTCAAGCGTGGATTAATTACTTTTGATTTTTTAATTACATTTATTTAACAAATGATCCCCCGTTCCGATTTTGTCAGTAGAGGCTCGGAAACACAAAGGGTTTCACGTTGTTGCACTTTCCAGTTTCTTTCCTCAAACCGAACACAAAAACCAAAGTTACATCACAATTTAACCGTCCGAGCCTTGGCTTATTCTTTTTTCACTGATCAAACGCTTTTGATATCCTCTGTCCGAAGAACCATTGATGACTGAATACATGAAACTAAAACTTAATACATCAGGAAAAAAAAGAAACACTTCATCTGCAATTTACACGTACATTCAGGAATATTTATGACTCACTGACTGAGAGAGAATAGTGCAAAAATTCAGATACACACTTACAAGATAGACTCTCTCGTTGTTTTTCATTTAATCTCTTGATCTCGAGAGAGCATAGACAGTGCAACAAACACAGCTGTAATTGTATCATAAACATTGCAACATATTTATCATTGTGTCTCCAACATCAAACATGTAATATTGAATAGCAAACACAATATGTTTGGACGAAAGTATATTATATTTACGGCAAGCTTCAGACCCGCTTTATATTTGCATCTAAGAAAAAGAAAACAGATTTTTGAGCGTGTATATACTTTAATCCAGCTGATTAAACAAATTACTCTATGGACTTACTGTGTATGTTTTGTGAAAGACAGTTTCAAAAAGTTACTCTTGTTCTTTGCACAACTTGAGCCGTAGATCGAGCGCAATGATCTTATCGGGTTATGTGATGTGAATCGACTGACCAGTGAGGCTAGTCAAAAATAGCATTAAGTACGCTGGCAGCATTGACGCGGATGAGAATTGCAGCGAAGCACTCACTCAAGTGTGGACACTAAAACTAGTTCGTTGCTGCTATGTATATAGCGTTGACAGAGCGTGTGTTTTTCTCAGGGAGTGAAATTGTTCGCGATGTTCGGCGTGAGTTATGGATGTTGTGTGGGCTTAGGGGACTGGCCGGTTAGGGTATTGTGAGTATGTTTTCTTAAATTATGTACGGGCGGATTATGTCATCACGTTAGTCAGTTAGGAATCTTATTCATCGCAGAATGGAACATATTAATTTTCAACGAAGAAAAAATATTCATCGCAGCACTGAAACTCAAAATAAAATGTCCTATTAACCTAGCAATGAATGAAATGAAATACAGCAATGAAATGCTAAAGGGAACAGTAAAACTTTTTCATCATATTAACAATTAATCATCAGAAGAATGAAACATCTTCATCGAGTATTTGAAAAATGTGAATTGCAACAATTAAATATATTAATTGTATTGATGAATCTTTAAACGTTTACCGTTTTCATTGCGGCGATGAATCTGTAGGGCAGCTTAATTTTAATGGGATATTCGTTGGGGCAAAAAAACAATGATATTCATATGATAGAGTTCTTTCATTCTCCAGAATTCAATAATACTTCATATATAAAGGTTCTTTAATTTTTATATTGATTTTTTTTCGCTCAAGTTGTAATAATGGTAAATTCAGTTGTTTCTTCTTAACTTAAAGGATATTAAATTATTATAAATTTACACGTAACTTACCTAAAAAATGACCTCAAGTCCTATCCTTAGTTTGTATTTTTTTTACAGGTTCTTTCATTGTGAAGCTATTTTTGACCAACTTGTTATTTTCCTCGCATTTGAACAATTATTTTCATTTGGTCTATTATTGTTCTCTGGCAGTTTAAGATATTTTCTAATTACGTTGGCGAAATACCTACATATGTTGTCTATGTACACACACATCCCTGTTTTCCCAAACTTTGGCAATCCTATTACAGCAGCAACAAGATTTTGTTATGTTCTCATAGTAGTTGTATTTACTCGTTGTTGCAGTCAGGTGCTTTGGCCTAACATCAACAAAAGTATCAACACCAATAAAAACATGTCAACTTTGACAACATAAATACACAAGAACACTCAAACCGACGTACGTACTTTCACAAAGAGCAAATTAGAAGAAGATGTTGCATGAAACTCAAATAAAAAGAGAGAAGTGCAACAGACAAAGTGTAGCAACCAACATCATATTTTTTCTCTGACAACATAATTATGAGGGAATTTCACACATAAGACCGACCCATTCAAAGGCAGCCATACAAGTTTATACAGGGTGGTACAAAATAGTTACGCGTATATCCTCTTTGTGAAGGAGTTACAATCAATGTGTGTCATTTAGTCTGTGTTAGCCCTGAAGTACAATTTCTTATTCGTTCAAGTTATACAAAATACATGTTCGTACTTTGAAGGGTTAAAAAGGACATCGCTACAGGCCACGTTTTGAGGAAATGGAGTTGAGGACAAAGTCACGAATGAGAATGAGGTGAGGTTGAAGATAATGTATACCTAGTGTCCGTTCCCTTTAGATTGGAGATAGGACTGATATGCGATTCAGGGTTACGACAGGACGAATATTTGTCATAAGCACTATGGATTGGTAAGTTGAATTCCGGGATTTGCAACATTCATTGGATGTGGATATATACACTTTGTCATTGCGTTGACAAACTTTGAAGACGATCTTGGGACCTTCGTCCCAACAGGCAGTTCGTTAATGAAAACAGGAAAAATTGGTACAGACGAATCGATACATGTACTGAACCAACCTCTAAAATTTTGTCTTTTCCGGCCATTTGATACGATAAATGGTGATCCAACCAAAACGCACGAGGTGAATTGTAGATAAAACAAAAAGTTTTCAAAGAATTATCTTAATTGTTTTTTATTATGATAGAAGTATCTATGACAATTATGTGTGAAACAAAATATCGGCCAAATGCTCGTCACGGCTTCGGTGGCGTACCTCTATCCGACGGTCTTTATTTTCAATGACTCTAAGACATAATTGAGGTTCAATGTCGGTAATGTGCAGAATTATCTCATTCTTTAGTTCTTGAATTGTTCTCGGCTTATTGACGTTCAATTTTCCTTTTAAATATCTCCAAAGAAATGAGTCCAACAGTGTCAAATCACATGATCCTGGCGGCCAATTATCGTCGCCACAACGTGAGACCGTCCCGCAAAAGAGGCATTATTTCGTTGGCTGTGTGGCAAGTGGTACCAGCCTGTTGGAACCACATATCGTCTAGGTATATATCTTCAATTTCCGGCCACAAGATGTCCGTTATCATGTTGGCCAAAAAAGTCACGAAGTGTACGAAATGAATTTTGATTTGAACGCCCATTTTCGCAAAAGGCAATCTTAACGCGCTGCTCAATTATGTACCTCTCCATGGATGAATTTGTCAAACACTGAAACTTAACGTCAAGGTGTGACTCACAATTAACGTCGTGCATTATAGTTGGACCACCCTTTGTTGGCCCTTAATTCATTATAGAACATGTTAATAATTGGTTTGGTGCACCGAACATGTATACTTGCTACTATAAATGTAGTGCATTGCATCGCCCTCACAGTGGGCGTGGTCGCAGATAAAGTTAAAATTCAATACCCATAGAACCAAAAACATCAAATTCTCACATTCGTGTCATTATTTTTGGGTCTGTTATGATTTATTTTGGGGGGTGGTGCAATAGTTAGTGTACACGACTCTTGTACATGACAATGTGGGTCCAATTCCTGATCTAAACACCTTACACTTTTTATCTCGACGATCACCTCGCTTTGTGATGGCGACACTATCGAGTAATTGCCATGACAGAGCTTCTCAACTTACCATTCGAAGCCGGTGTAAAACTGTAGGACCCAATCAGTGAGTGTCAATCTAGAAAGCATATAGCTTTTTGATTGTGAGAAGTTATCACCAATCTCTTCATGGGATGTAAGGGGCAACCATCTTGGAACGAAGTTCCATATCGCACGTTGCGGGATGGGGGCTAAATGAAAAAAATTAAACAATTTTTATCCAACACTATTATGCTACAAGACAGTATTATCAACTATATTGGGTACTTTACTTTGGTTTGTGTCTAGACCTACAAATGTTGGGAAATTTCTTGTTAAATGGGTAAGGTTTCTAGGTGGAGCTTTGTAACCAATATTTAGTATATATTGTAGTTTTGAACCCAATAAAAAGTCAATTTAGAAAAACCAACGTGCAATAAGTTTAAAACACGAACATTTTCTTAAATAAGTGAATTTTCTTAAAAAAAAGTAAATTTTGTCAAAAAAGAAAATACCTATTAATATTCATAACCAAAGTACCTTTTCTTAAAAAAAAAATACTTTATCTTAAAGAAGTAGTACATTTGCTTAAAAAAGTTAAATTTTCTTACAAAAAAGGGCCTTTTATTAAAATTTTTTTTAAATAAGTATCTTTTCTTAAAAAGTACGTATTCTTCCAATAAATTGCCTCTTCGTAAAAAAGTAAATTTTCTTTCAACACATTGTCTTTTCTTAAAAAACTACCTTTTCTTTAAAGATTACATTTTCTGTGAAACCAAATAACTTTTCTTGAGATAAGTACATACTCTTAAAAATGTACCTATCCTTGAAAAAAGGACCAATTCTAAAAAAATTCCCATTTCTTAAAGAAAAAACCTTTTCTCCAAAAAATACCTTCTCTTCAAAAAATGTATTTTCTTACAAAAGTTCATTTTCTTAAAAGTACCTTTTCTTAAAGTACCTTCTCTTAAAAGTACCTTTTCTTAAAAGTACCTTTTCTTGAAAGTACCTTTTCTTAAAAGTACCTTTTCTTAAAAGTACCTTTTCTTAAAAGTACCTTTTCTTAAAAGTACCTTTTCTTAAAAGTACCTTTTCTTAAAAGTACCTTTTCTTAAAAGTACCTTTTCTTAAAAGTACCTTTTCTTAAAAGTACCTTTTCTTAAAAGTAACTTTTCTTAAAACTACCTTTTCTTAAAAGTACCTTTTCTTAAAAGTACCTTTTCTTAAAAGTACCTTGTCTTAACAGTACCTTTTCTTAAAAGTACCTTTTTTTAAAAGTACCTTTTCTTAAAAGTACCTATTCTTAAAAGTAAATTTTCTTAAAAGTACCTTTTCTTAGATGTACCATTTCTTAAAAGTACCTTTTCTTAAAAGTACCTTATCTTAAAAGTAAATTTTCTTAAAAGTACCTTTTCTTAAAAGTACCTTTTCTTAAAAGTACCTTTCTTAAAAGTACCTTCTCTTAAAAGTACCTTTTCTTAAAAGTACCTTTTCTTAAAAGTACCTTTTCTTAAAAGTACCTTTTCTTAAAAGTACCTTTTCTTAAAAGTACCTTTTCTTAAAAGTACCTTTTCTTAAAAGTACCTTTTCTTAAAAGTACCTTTTCTTAAAAGTACCTTTTCTTAAAAGTACCTTTTCTTAAAAGTACCTTTTCTTAAAAGTACCTTTTCTTAAAAGTACCTTTTATTAAAAGTAACTTTTCTTAAAAGTACCTTTTCTTAAAAGTAAATTTTCTTAAAAATAAAATAATACCTTTTCTTTTCTTGAGATAAGTTGCCATTCTGGAAATAAGTACATTTTCTTAAAAAAATAACTTCGTTGTAAAAAAACTCCTTACTCTTATAGCTTTTACTTTCAGAAAGTACTTCTTCTTAAAAATAGTACTTTTTCTTAAAATAAAACATTAGCTTTTAATAAAAGAAGTACCTCTCTTTAAAACAGGACCTTTTCGGGAAAATATTATACATATTCTTACAAAAAGGATCTAAAAATATACTTTTTCTAAAAAACATACATTCTATAAAAAAAAAAATCCAATGAGTGTTCGAACTCACGGGCGATGTGTTAACACCTTGTTGCTACACGGTACCTGTTCGATTTCTATGAACACATTCGTAAATGTTACATTGGAAAATAAAATCATATGATGACGTTTCATTTAAATAATATTAATACTTAAAATTATTTAAAGACCCAGTGCAAGCACATGTGTCATTATTTTCTTGCTCAATACTTTTTGTTTTATTCCCACAAAAGTCAAAGAATGCAAAGCAACAGACACTTGTACATACATACATACATTGTTATATTCCTACGATATAACCGAAGATCAACATAAAATACTTTTTTAATATTACTCCAAATTAAAACACTTCAATCTCGGCTCGCCGATATCGGATCGCCTTAATTTTTGGAATAAACTCTTCGTCGAAACCCGCACTAGCTTTTTAATCCAAAAATTAATAAAATCGGCTATGAATTTCCGGAGAAAATTGCGTGGGAAAATTATATGAAAATCGCTCAATAATCACTTTCAATACCGACTGCCAAGCAACGAACAAACAAACGATGATTTACTCTTACAAACCTAACACTTGCGTATGTATTAAATTTATAGTTTACTGCCCTAGAGGCGCGCGTATAGATGTTAACACATCAAAAATTTTTTCGTAAAAAAAGTTTATCATTTTAAAAAAAGTATATTTTTTTAAAGATCCATTTAAATTATCGTATTTTTCCACTGGCGCCTTAGGCGTGTTGGAACTAACTAGTACATAATATTTAGTGAGAGGAACTTCGTTCCAACCCGGGTGTCTCCTGACATCACTTGTGAGTTTTTGTTAATGATTTATTTGTATAGAGACAAATTTGATTTATAGAAAAATGGGTAATGCCACGCCCCTTTGCAAAAGATTTAAAAATTTCTGTTTATGCCAAAATGTGATTTAACTGGATGCAGGTCAGTGTATGGTCTCTAGCCATACAATGATGTTATAGGGCAAAGGTGGTATGACACCTTTAATTGGATCCATGTATTAATTGTTGGGGAAGGATATATACATAAGTATAAAAATTGACCCGGCTGACCTTATGGCAACCATTTGGAATTTATTAAATTTATCCGATTTCAACACACTCTCCTGTTCTCTAATACATCACTTGTAATACAATTGAAGGTATAATTCAGGACATGTTCATTTTATATAAAACTACAAACGTACTTATATGATTGCACTCAAACATATGTTATTTGTAGAATTGAAATAGCACTTTCTACTTAATATGATTAACCCTGTCGATAAATTGATAATGACAAATATTATAATTTTAAGAGCAAAGAAGAGTTGTCATATCAATCAACTTACTTGTTGAAAGGAGTTGACCAAAAACATTACAACAAATTCTTGATGAAAGATATTCTTTATATCAACATGCAACACAAGTGGGACACTAACATTTGCTACGCCACAAATATAAAAAAAGCTTGAATTTAGTGGCATTTCATTTGCCAGCAATACAATCCCTGTGTTTCGTTCCACATACGACGTCAGGATAATGTTACAAATGCACACATGAGGCATTTCATATTAAACCGGAGAGAAAGAACAGCAATGGCTTACATTTATCTGTAAACTTTTGAAACTATTTTATAAGATATTTAGCAAACATTTTTTAATTGATGATAAATGTTCATCAATTGTTCTTCAATGAATTGATGACAAATTTCATTAATTCAATGAAAAAAGTTCCTCAATTTGAAGATTGTGCGTTTCATCAACTAGTACAGCTTCATTGAATTGTGTAGCTCTTTTACATTAATCTTCATCATTGGAATTTAGATGTAATTAGTGCGACCGATTCAAATTATGGTCGTAGTATTGAAAAAATATGAAGAAAAACAAACTAGAAAATTGCCAGGAAATTCAAAATAAGTGCATAATAGAAAACCGTGCAATGAACAGAAAACATTATCCACGCTATGGGCAGTTTTCATGTGGTCTGATAAACATTTTTTATTATATCATGTATTTTTTAATAAAAAGTTTATTTTTAGGTCCTTTTTGTAAGAATATATATTGTATTTTCCAAAAAGGTAATTTTTAAAGACAGGTACTTCATTTATTAAAAGCTAATTGATTTTTAAGAGAATTTTTAAGAAGAAGTAATCTCTGTAACATAAATCCATGAGAGTATGCATTTCTTTTTACAAAGAAATAATTTTTTTTCGAACAGTTACAGGTATATTTTTGCAAAAAATTACCTTTTTGCGCGCCTCTTGTATATGAGGTCCTGGGTTGGATTTCTACTCTGACCACCTTAAATTTCTGTCGGCTGCGGTCACCTCGCACAGCGACGGCGACACTATCGAGTATTTAGCCATGAAAAAGCTTCTCAAAATATCGTTCGGAATCGGCTTAAAAACTCGAGGTACCAATCAGTGAGAATAAAACTAGAAAGCTCAAAGCTCATAATTTCTTCATGGGAGTAATGGTTCTTTTTAAACTTTTTTAAATTTTTTGTGTTCAAAACTACAATATATACTAACTACTGGTTACAGGCTCTCCCTACAAAACCACCCATTAAACAAGAAATTTCCCAACATATGTGAGACATCTAGTTAGTCTAGACAAAAACCAAAGCAAAAGTAAACAATATAGTTGATAATGGTGGGTTGTAGCATAATAGTGTTAAAACAAAAGTTGTTTAATTTTTTAGACCTTAGTTTTAACCTTTTGATAATACAAAAGTAATGTTTTTTTTGAATTTTCATTACAATAAAAATAAATATATTCTTCTTCAATGAAACAATACTATACTCTTTTGTAAATACAAATCTACTTTTATATGAGTTATACTCGAGAGCCCGTTTTGGGGACTTTGTATATATTGTAATTTATTGTTAACTATTGTTTATTATAGTTTAAGATTGTTATGAATTACAAAGTAATAAACGTCAAAAAAAAAAAAAAAAAAAAAAAATTAGTCAACTAGTCGAAGAGTTGTCAAAAATTTTAAGAAACTGTGTCGGTTAAGTAAGTAAGACAGTAAGACGTCTGTCCGCCAACGTACCGGTCGGCCTGTTGAAATATTTGCTGCTGTATACGAGAGTGTTGCCGAAAACCCGAAACCATCAATTCGGCATCGTTCTCAACAATTTCAAATTTCACGAAGAACTACGCTGCGAATTTTGACAAAGGACCTCCACCTTCATGCGTACAAAACACAGCACACTATGAAAAGCACCGGCAATTCGTTCAATGGGTAATGGAGCAAACTGAAGTCACTGCCAATTTTTCAAAAAAATCATCTTCTCCGATGATGAGGATTTCCATCTGAATGGCTTCGTGAATACACAAAATTGTCGAATTTGGGGCTCAGAAAATCCTCATGCAATCCATGAGAAACAAATGGACCCACAACGAGCAACTGTCTGATGTGGGTTTTGGTCAGGCGGCGTGATTCGGCCTTACTTGTTTGTAGATAAGGCGCAAATGTAGTGACTCTGACCGGCATTCGTTACAGGAACATGATAACGCAGTTCTTGTGGTCTCAACTGGACGGCAAGGATCTGGACGAAATGTAGTTTCAGCAAGATGCAGCTACCTGCCACACCGCGCATGAAACAATCGACTTGTTGCAGCAACTCAACTGGCCACCAAGATCATACGATTTATCGCCTTGCGATTTCGTTTAGGGTTTATGCGAATAAATCAGAAATAGTTCCTGAGTTCAATTGCGAGATCCATCGCGTCATCGGTGAGATACAGCCACATCTCTGTGAAAAAGTCATAGAAAATTTCATGAAAAGAGTAATGGCCTGTCATCAGAGCCGTGGGGGCCATTGGATGGATATTTTATTCCATACTTAATCGGAACATGACTTCTTTACAATCCAATAAAAAATCACAACTGTCTCAATAAATACGAGTTTTTTGATTTTAAAATGAAAAAATGCATTATTGCATTAAGAATCATTCCCAGGTAGTTCATATGTTCCAGAAAGTAGTTTATTGAGATCTTAGGTACATTTTTGTTGTTGATTATTTCCTTTAATGTTGAATGGACCTGTACAGTGGGTAAAAGGTAATCAAAATTGAATTTTTTGATTGAATTTTTTAAAGTTTTTTGCGATTTTCACCTAGAACATGAAGTTTTATATGTTCACAGTTTTTGTTCTTTATGACAAGAGCTACAACTTTCCCTCAGAAAGTATATCAAAATTCCGAACAATTTGCAAGATATGAGCCTGACAAAATTATCACTTTTTATAAAAATGACACCGAGGCCCCAAACCTTTGGTGGCCCA
Organism: Phaonia tiefii; assembly: GCA_963931995.1. NCBI lineage: Eukaryota > Metazoa > Arthropoda > Insecta > Diptera > Muscidae > Phaonia > Phaonia tiefii. The sequence continues at coordinate 23,095,188 of OZ008368.1, forward strand.
TAAAAAAAAGGTGCATGACTTTGGGCAAAACTGGGAGACACGGGTCTTTTTTTTGGTCTTTTATCATGTAGTGGTGTCCGTATATGGTTATATTTTTTCGTGTTGCACTGTGTTATCTGAATACTTATTCTTTTAGAAAATGTTGACTTTTGATGGAACTGATACACTTGGAATAGGAGTCGTCATAATTTGGACGACTCCAACTGTGACTCCGACCAGGAAAATATCCCAGATTCCGACTACAACTCAAACTCCGACTCTACAGCACTGACAAAAATAGATGCCATGCCATCTGATTTAAAAAATACACTTTAAAAAATAATGAATTAATAAATGTTTCTGCTCTTTAGTCCCATTTTCTTATAGTATTCTCAATGCTGTTTAAAAGAGATATCATACACTAAGATTATTCCAACCAATTCCGAAATAAAACGATTTTAATATACACATGTTGTCAGGATGTTTAACATTTTTATCGTATTTCAAATACCTTACCTCTGTAAACTATTCTTTCCTAAGGCATAAAGTTTAAACTTTTTAAAGTTGTTAGAGTAATGAAATCCATGTGTGTTTTTGGTGTTGCTGTCCTATTTGCCATGGAGTGACTCACATGTGTGCTTTTGTGTGTTTGGCTTAATGTAAATCGCACACACACATCTACCATTTCAAAGTTATTCATTTGCTGCTAACTTTGGTGAATGGATGGATGTGTGCGTGCGATTCAAATGAAATTGTTGCAATTTCCTTTGCTCATAATTCCTGTGAACGTTTTAAGCACTCACCCGTCCGCATATGTATGTGCTTGACTGTTTTCAGGACGAACGTATGTGTAAGTGTGCGTGCATGATGAGTTTGTTTCTTTTAGTCAGATATGTTAGAAAACTCATTAGATGTTTAAGCACAGTTTTTCTGCCATTTTATAACTTTCTTCTGTCTCTTTCAAACTACAACTGCACTTACATCTCTACGTAGATGCAGCCACATGCATACATATATAAATACATATGACAGTATGTAGGTCCTTGCATCTGTGTGTTTGTACAATCCTTACCATCATTACACTTATCATTTTGTGTTAGGTTTTTTTGCTTGTCGCTGTATTGTGCCTTAGTTCTATTGCTGCTGCAACTATTTTTTTATTTTTATAGGCTAAGGCCATTGAGCAAAAGGGTATTTACCTTCTCTGTTGCTAAGACCGGGTGTTCTCAAATAACAAGTGGGTGTCCTTGTTTCAACACACAAATGTACATATATACAAATATGTGTTAGAGTATTTGAGATTTCTGCAGCAAGTTAAGTTTGTATCCCAATACAAGCGAGAGGCTCCCGGGGAATTATCATGTGATAACTAAACAATGATTTATCGGGCTTTGCTGTCATTATTAAATTTATGGTTTTTTATATTGATTTCTTTTTTTATTCAATATAGTATTCCTATTTAACACACTCAGAAAAATCTATCTTATTTGCTGTTGTTTGGGTGCAACTATAAGGTGTTTATAGCTTGTCACAAATATAGTATATTTGTGTCCAAACACATTGTGTTTGATATTCAATATTACATGTTAGGGGCACAATGATTAATAGGTTATAATATATGTATTTGTGACCCAAATGCTTCTTTGTTTGATGGAAACTGCTGAAACAACGTATCAGACCATGAAGGAACTAAAGATTACGAGAGGTGTCAGGGGACACCCGGTTGGAACGAAGTTCCTTTCGCTATATATTATGTACTAGTTAGTGTCAAACACGTCTAAGGCGCTCGTTGATAAACCGATAATTTAAATGGATCTTTAAGAAAAGATGCTTTTTGTAATATGATAAACTTTTTGTAAGAATTTTTTTTATAGAATGTATTTTTTTAAAAAAAGTTATTTTTAGGTCCCTTTTGTACGAATATGTATTATGTTTTCCCGAAAAGGTCCTTTTTTAAAGAGAGGTACTTCTTTTATTAAAACCTATTGTTTTTTTTACGAAAATTTACTATTTTAAAGAAGAAGTACGTTCTGTAAGAAAACGCCAGAAGAGTATAAATTTGTTTTACAAAGAAGTACTTTTTTACAAAGAAGTACTTTTTTTTTAAGAACAGGTACTTTTTAAAGAAGTGGTACTCTTTTTAGGATAAGGTTATTTTTTTTAAGATAATATACTTATTTTCAGAAAGGCTACTTATCTCAAGGAAAGAAAATGTATTATTTTATTTTTAAGTAAAGGTACTTTTAAGAAAAGAAATTTTTGTAAGGAAAGGTTTTTTTTTTACAAGAAGGTATTTTTTTGAAGAAAACTTATTTTTTTTATGAAATCGGAATTTTTTTTTGAATTAATCCTTTTTTCAAAAATAGGTACATTTTTAAGAGTAGGTACTTATCTCAAGAAGAGTTATTTTGTTTCACAAAAAATTTACTCTTTAAAGAAAATTTAGTTTTTTAAGAAAATGCAATTTGTTGTAAGGAAATGTACTTTTTTACGGAAGGGCAATTCGTTGTAAGAATATGTACATTTTTAGGAAAGGTACTTTTTAAAAAAAATTATTTTTTTTAAGAAAAGGCACTTTTTGTAAGAAAATTTACTTTTTTTAAGCAAAGGTAATTCTTTAAGATAAAGTATTTCTTTTAAGAAATCGTACTCTGTTTACGAATAGGAATGGGTTTTTTTATTTTGAGAAAATTTACTTTTTTTTTAAGAAAATGCACTTATTACATGTTGTTTGTTAAACTTCTTGTACTTTGGCATTTCTAAATTTACTTTTTATGGGGTTCAAAACTACAATATATACTAAATATTGGTTACAAAGCTCCACCTAGAAAACTTCCCATTAAAAAAAAAATTTCCCAACATATGTTAGTGTAGACACAAACCAAAGCAAAAGTACCCAATATAGTTCATAATACTGGATTGTAGCATAATAGTGTTAGACAAAAGGTGTTTAATTTTTTTTCATTTAGTCCCCATTACGCAACGTGCGATAACGAACTTCGTTCCAAAAAGCAGCAAATCTTGCTTGCAACCATATAGTACGTGGTTCCAGCAATATGTTGCAGGGATAATTTTTTTCAGCACGTAGAGGCGGAATTCAAAATAATTATTTGCTAACCATATACCGGTATTGAATGCAGCCACAGATACACAATGAAGCTATTGGAAAATTTCTCAATCTGAATTCTGAATGTATCCAATGGACGCTGCTCTTGTACATGAGGATGTGGGTTTAATCCCCGCTCTGATGATCTTTCATTTCTTTCGCGGACGTTCAACTCGCTTGGTGACGGTGAAACTATCATTAGCCATGAATCGGTGTAATAGTGTAGGTCTCACTCGGTGAGCCTACAAATTCACTGAGTGAGAGCATCTCCCCTATATCACCATGGGATGTAATGGGAAAATAAGTTTCAGCTAGAAATGCATCAGTATAGGAAATGCTGTAGCATACGAGTATACGCTGAAAAATAACGGCCTCTCTAACATATTCTCCTAAACATATTCTGCAGAAACCATGCATATGTTTGGAACACACTTCAAACATTGATATGTTTGCAAGTCCCAAACTCACTTGTGTTTACATGTAAACAGCATCATGTTTACTGGCAAACATGCAGGATTTTACGTGCGAAAACATATGAGTATTTCCCCCTTTCTTTGTTTTCTCTCACATTTTTGTTTTCGGAAGGTTTCAGCTATGCGTTGGTTACCATAAAAATCTGGTTCATGCAAGCGAAGCGTTTATTTCACAAATGGTCCGCCGTTCCGATTTTCTCAGTAAAGGCTCGGACAGTCAAAGGTCTTCACGTTGTTGCCTTTTTCAATTTCTTTCCTCAAAGTCGTTTCTCACTTTGGTAGCAGACATACATATATACGAAACGCATACACAAAAATCCATTTAACCGTCCGAGCCTTCGTTTATTTGTTTTCACTGATCAAGCGCTTTTGTTATCCTCTGTTCGATGAAGCATTGACGACTGAATATACGAAACTAAAACCCAATACATCAGCCAAAACAAGAAACACTGACTTCATCAGCAATTTGCACGCACATTCAGGAAGATTTATGACTCACTGACTGAGACAATAATGCAAAAATACAGATACACACTAACAAGATAGACTCCCTCGTTGTCCCTCTTTTATTCTCTTGCTCTAGAGAGAGCACAGACAGTGCAACAAACACGGCTGTATTTGTAAAACAAACATAAATATATATTGGTCGCAAACACATATATTATAACATATTCAACATTGTGTCTCAAATATGTAATATAGAATAGCAAACACAATATGTTTGGACACAAGTATATTATATTGTCGCAAAAATCTCCAAACATTCTTTATATTTGCACCCAAACTACAAAACTAGATAGATTTTTTTGCGTGTATAGTCACGTGAACTATTTCCAACTCCGATTTATCTTTTTTAATAAAACCTCTTGAAAAGTTCAGGTAAAGCTTCACGACTACCCATTACCCACAGGGTAATGCCGTTGGACCAATTTATGAAAAAACCCTTAGAAACTAAACAATTTATAGTTTTTTTGATTGGACACTCCGTTTCCGAGATACGGATATTGGAACGATTTAGTGATTTGTTATTTGAAAAATTTTCGTTTTAACGATTTAAAAAAAAAAACAAGTGATGAAGTGATTGAAGACATTCAATGGTTAAAGCCAAAAAATGTATTATTTTTGCGATTCGACGCATCATTTCCGAGTTAGGCCACTTTTTTATTTTATCGATTTTATTTTTATATTTTTGGCGATTTTTGAAAAGTTAGAGAAGTTTATGAAAAACCCTTAGAAACTGGCGAAAATTTGCTATTTTTCCGATTGGACTGACATTCCGTTTCCGAGATATGTTTTCATATTATTTTCACATTTTCGATCTAAAATGGGGATGTGTTACCCTGGTAACCCATTACCTATCATCGTGGGTAGCTGCTACCCATTATTTTGCCCATACCCTGTGGGTAAAGGGTAAACTGTCATTACACTTTCCCCACGGCGATGTGTATGGGTTACACATGGGATGGTAAATACGAAGTCTGGTTGCAACCGAATTGATACCTAGTTCGATGGTTGTAAAAGAATTGATGTCAAATTCGGTTCTTGCAACCAAATTTGTACCAATTTCGGTTGTTGCAATCAAATTGATTCCACATTCGGTTGTTGCAAACGAAATTAAAGAAAATTTAGTTTATGGAACGAATGTAATTGGAAATGCAGTTGCCACAACCTAATCAATTATGACATGAGTTTGTTTCAATCGATTATCTATTGTAGGGACTAAATTCAGTCGTGGCAACCGCAAGTCGGTTATGGCAACCACAAGTCGAGGGTAGCAACTGTATTTCCGGTTGCCAAAACCTCTTTTCAAAGAACTACTTCTGTGAGTGTAGGTACTCATGTTAACAACAATGTGCTCCGAATTCTAAAACTAGGCTGAGGATATTTCTCAGTTGATTCGCCCAAGTGGTACATCGTTACTGGGCTAACTATTTTTTACGCATAACAAAAAGTTTGATATGTGCATCACTATAACATTTGTACTACTACAAGTTTTAACAAATTTCTAACATACATACGTCCTTAGAAACTCACAAATACTCTCGCATTCAGAGACCTAAAAACATAGATACCTCAGTTGATGTAGCGGTGTGTGCATAATGCATGCAAGAAGGACATTTAGTGTAACATTTTTACTGTTCATCCTGGTGTGTGTACATTAACTCATTGACAACAATGACATCAAAACGACGATGATGAAGATGTCATATTGATGTCGTTGGGCGTGGGAGGTGAAGCAGGAGGGCAGAGAGGATACTACACATATTATAACAGTTGCCTGTGTGTGTGGGAGAGAGGAAAATCCTGGTAATAAAATTATTGTCATGCAGCGGCACATAGTCGCGGGGAAATTTGTTTCTGGGCATTTTGAAGTTTTATGCCACAATTGTTGATCGATTTGAAAAATCGTTTTGTAATATTACAGGTACGAAATGTCCGAACAGGACGAAAGGATTTTTCTTAAAATAAGTATAAAATCTTTACAGTTACATTGAAGTTTTTGGTCAAAGTTGACAGCAAAACATTTGGCTGAATTTTACGATCTTGGGGACACGCGCTGGAAAAAAACTGAATATGCAGTTTTGTTTGACTTGAGCTCCTGAGTCGGGAACAAGTTGTCCGAATGGGGGAAATTGCTCCTCAGGCACAAAAAAAATCGAAAAAAACGGGCCCCTGAACTTACAGGTAAGTGTTGGTATTCAAACGAAAGGAAATCGATTTCCTTGGTACCATTACTTTTCACATTCGATGGCTGTTAGTCGCCAAAAAATTGCGCCAAATTCGACTTAAGGTACAGAGGGAATTTGAACCCTCCTACCTGAGATGGAATAGAAATTTATCGATTTTCAAATAGGTTTAGAAAGCGGTAGGAGCAACGTAGGTAGGAACCAATACCGTGAGAAGATTTCCATTGATTTGAGTACCCATACATGCAAATTTGTAAAAGAAAAAAATTTCGATAAATTTTGTGTGTAAATATAGAAAAAACAGCTATAACTCGACTCACAGGCATCGGATGTGAAAAATAATGGCACCAATGAATTCCCTTTCATTGGAGTACCAACACTTACCTGTAAGTTCAGGGACCCATTTTTAGATTTTTTGGGCCTTAGGGGCAATTTTCCCCTTTCTGTACTGAACTGTACTATATTCTTGTACTGTATTCTGAAAACAATTCAGAAGAGGATGCAATTTTTGGGTTTTTTTCCAGCGTGTGTCCTCAAGGTGGTAAAATGTTGCCTAATATTTTATTAACTTTCAATGAAAATATTTTTTGCCATTCGAATTGACTTGAGATTTTCAAATGCCAAAAAACACATTTTTCGCGTACTGTGTGGTGGATGGAATAGGATTACATATAGTAGTCATTCCCTACACGTTGGAAAAAAAACGGTGTCTGTAACATATTTTCCCAGTAACATTCTGCAGGAACCATGTATATATTTGGAACACTCTCCAAATATTCACATATTATATCATCACTTATATTTAAGTGTAACTATTGGCATTTTTACTTGCAAACGTTCTTCCTTTTATGTGGATCTCATCTCAAACATCCATGTACTTACATGGAAGCATTCGTGTGTTTCCTCCCAAACCTCTATATACTTACGTGGAAGCATATGCGTGTTTCCTTCCAAACATAATAATGTTTAGATCAAATTCTTTTTCGATTTCAATATATATATAATTTATTGTAAATGATTTTACCGATACAAATCTAGATTTATACCCAATTAATAAAAAATAAGAAGTCTTAAACCGGACATTTTAACATTAAATAACAGGGGTCGTCGGTGGTGCAATGTTTAGTGTGCGCGCCGCCTGGCATCATGCATTCGATCCCTACTCTGACCCCCCTTATATTTCTTTCGGCGGCGGTCACCTCACATAGTGAAGGCGACACTAGCGAGTATTTAGCTATGAAAAAGCTTCTCAAAATACCATACGGCATCGGTGTAAAAACTGTAGGTCCCAATCAGTGGGAATGAAACTAGAAAGCGCACAGCTTACTGGTTGTGAGAAGCTCTCCGCAATTCCTTCGGGGGATCTAATGGGAAACCATTTGTTTATTTAGCAGTGAATCTATTATTTATTTTTCTTTTGAAATGAGAATCTGTACGAGCCGTGATTTTTACGCTTTTACACTGATCACAAATATGTTCTATTAAAATAATTTTAAGAAATACAATAAGATGACCTCGAGCTCAAATTATAATATTTCTTAAAATTGTAGGAAAAAGGTCGACAAATATCAATTTTTTTCTACTAATATTATTTTTTTTCAGCGCATACTTAAGCAATCAAGGACATTTGCTATACTGTCCGATGAACGATTGGTGACTGAATGTATGAAACTAAAACGCAGGAGATCAGTCAGCATAAGGAAATGGCGGCCCCAGCAACATATTGCAGTAACGATATAAATGTTTGCAAGCATTGTTTCCATGAATTGTAGATGAGCTGTTTCTTTGTTGGTTGTCACGTTATTGTTTTCATCAGTTATCAACAAACAAAGCCACATTTGGATCACAAAAACATATATTATAACCTATTAATCATCGTGGCTCAAACATGCAATATTCAGTAGTAAACACAATATGCTTGGACACAAGAATAATATATTTGCGACAAGCTACAAAAACACGTTATATTTGCATCCAAACAACAACAAAGTCCAGAATTTTCAGCGTGTATATATTTAAATATCATAGCTGGTTGCTTCTTCTCTACTATACAAAGGACAGTGACAGTATTTTCCTTACTGCTGTTCCTCACATCATTGGCGTCCCTAAAAGCGTTGTTATCCTTTAAAGTATTCCTGCTGTTGTTACAATAAAAACATAAATATTTTTTATTATAGAAAAGAAAAACAAGATACAAGTGTTAAATTAACAACATAAACAAGTGCCAAAAGGTATATTCTCTTATGATTCTCATGATGACTTTGCTTGTCGTTACGTGGGAGGGGATAGAACGGTGATTGTAAAGGAACACGACGCTGGTTGGCGTTGGTTGTAATGATGATGACACATGTGCAGGAACAAGATAAACTAATGTTTCCTGTAATGGTGGAGTGTTGCAATCATACGTTATGCGGCAGAATATTTAAAGGAAACATTGAATTGGTGCAGGTTACTACACACTACCAAAAAAGGATAATGAAAACAAGGGGGCATGGTTATTACACCCATAGGTTTGAAAATTAAAATAAATATTTGGTCGTCGATTAGTATTTCAGGGCGTAGGATATTAATCACAATGAAATCAAGGTATAGGTTAACAAATCACAAATAAATTCAAATCATTGGGAAAAAATCTCAAAGCAAAAAAAAAAAAAACAAAAACAAAATCATGAGGTGTCAGGGGACACCCGGTTGGAACGAAGTTCTTTTCGCTTTATATTATGTACTAGTTAGTTCTAATACGCCTAAGGCGGCCGTTGTAAAGTACAATATCACAGTGCACCACGAAAAAATATACCCATATACGGACACCGCTACGTGATAAAAGACCACAAAAAAAAGACCCGTGTCTCCCAGTTTTGCCCAAAGTCATGCACTTTTTTTTATGGGCCCCCAAAGATTTGGGGCCTCGTGATCATTTTGTCAGGTTCATATCTTGCAAACCGTTCGGAATTTTGATTTGTAGCTCTTGTCATCATGAAAATTGTGAACATACGAAATCAAAACTTAATCTTCAAGGTCAAAATCGCAAAAAGCCTTAAAAATTCGTTTTTTTTTCACATGTTCAGGTCCATAGTTAGCAAACCGTTCAAAATTCAAGGAAACAATCAACTACGAAATGTACCTAAGATCTCAATAAACAACTTTCTAGAACATATGAATGGTTTCTGGGAATTATTTTTTGGGGCCTCGTGATCATTTTGTCAGGTTCATATCTTGCAAACCGTTCGGAATTTTGATTTGTAGCTCTTGTCATCATGAAAATTGTGAACATACGAAATCAAAACTTAATCTTCAAGGTCAAAATCGCAAAAAGCCTTAAAAATTCGTTTTTTTTTCACATGTTCAGGTCCATAGTTAGCAAACCGTTCAAAATTCAAGGAAACAATCAACTACGAAATGTACCTAAGATCTCAATAAACAACTTTCTAGAACATATGAATGGTTTCTGGGAATTATTTTTTGGGGCCTCGTGATCATTTTGTCAGGTTCATATCTTGCAAACCGTTCGGAATTTTGATTTGTAGCTCTTGTCATCATGAAAATTGTGAACATACGAAATCAAAACTTAATCTTCAAGGTCAAAATCGCAAAAAGCCTTAAAAATTCGTTTTTTTTTCACATGTTCAGGTCCATAGTTAGCAAACCGTTCAAAATTCAAGGAAACAATCAACTACGAAATGTGCCTAAGATCTCAATAAACAACTTTCTAGAACATATGAATGGTTTCTGGGAATTATTTTTAACACCGTTTAGGTAGCGCTTAGGTAGCATTTAGGTAGCCAGAAAAGTGACAAATTTCCCGAAAATTTTTGAATTTCATTTTCATTTAGATTATAATTTAAATGGATACTTTTAGTAACATGATAAACTTTTTTTAACAACAATTTTTTTTTTATAGAATGCATTTTTTGTTAAAGAAACAGTATATTTTTAGGTCTTTTTTGTAAGAATATGTATTATATTTTCACGAAAAGATCTTTTTTTTAAAGAGATGTACTCCTTTTATTAAAAGCTAATGTTTTGTTTAAGAAAAGGTACTCTTTTTAAGAAGAAGTACTTTCTGTAAGAAAAAGCCATAAGAGTTTGATTTTTTTTTACAAAGAGTACGTTTTTTTAAGAACAGGTACTTTTTAAAGAAGTGGTACTCGTTTTAGGAAGAGGTTATGTTTTTAAGAAAATTTACCTATTTTCAGAAAGACTACTTATTTCCAGAAAATAAAATGAAATGTATTATTTTAGTTTTAAGAAAAGGTAGTTTTAAAAAAAGGAATTTTTGTAAGAAAATTTATTTTTTTTAAGAGAAAGTAGTTTTTTGATGAAAAGGTTTTTTTTTAAGAAATGGGATTTTTTTTAGAATAGGTACATTTTTAACAGTAGGTACTTATGTATCTCAAGAAAAGTTATTTTGTTTCACAAAATGGTACTCTTTAAAGAGAAGCTGGTTTTGTTAAGAAAAGACAATTTGGTGTAGGAAAATGTACTTTTTTAAGAAAAGGTACTTATTTATAAAATGCCTTTTTGTTAAGAAATGGTACTTTTAGTACGAAAATGTACTTTTTTTGAGCAAAGGTACTTCTAAAAGATAAGGTATTTTTTAAGAAAAGGTACTCTTTTTAAGAAGAAGTACTTTCTGTAAGAAAAAGCCAGAATAGTATGATTTTTTTACAAAGAAGTATGTACTTTTTTAAGAACAGCTACTTTTTAAAGAAGTGGTACTCTTTTTAGGAAAAGGTTATTTTTTAATAAAATGTACTGGTTTTCAGAAAGGCTACTAATCCCAAGAAACGAAAAGAAAATGTATTATTTTATTTTTAAGAAAAGGTAAAGGGTTATCCATTTCGTGGTTTCAAAAGTATAGGGCTGGAATTCGACATCTGTCAAACTAAGTTGTTAAACTAATTTTTTTTCTTTTCAGTTGAAAGTCTGACATTGACGAAAATGGATCGCTTAACTATCACACAACGCATAAAAATTATTAAAACCTACTACAAAAATGGTGAGTCTGGCACAGCCACATACCATTAGACTTTTTTTTGAGAGGTTACGCGAAAGACCGTGATTATGCAGATAAACCTTTAACTCTTGAGCACTTAAGAACCAACATTCGTCAAGTTATGGCTGAGATACCGCCCAATATGTGTCAAAAAGTGGTCGAAAATTACCTCAAAAGAATCAATGCTTGGAACACTTCGCGTGGTGGTCATTTAAATGATGTAGTGTTTCACACTTAATGTCAACGTTCAAACTTTATAATAAAAAATAAATATCATGAAAAAGAATAGTTTATATGTCTTTTATTTACGTTTACTTTTGAAAGCGCAAAATGGATAACCCTTTAGTTTTAAGAAAAGGAATTTTGTAAGATAATTGATGTTTTTAAGAGAAGGTAGTTTTTTGATGAAAAGGTTTTTTTTATGAAATGGGAATTTTTTTTAGAATTCGTCTTTTTTTCAAAAATAGGAACAGTTTTAAAAGTAGATACTTATCTCAAGGAAAGTTTCACAAAACAGGCGCTTTTTAAAGAGAAGAAGAAAAGGCAATTTGTTGTAAGAAAATATACTTTTTTTAAACTCACTTCTTTAAGATAAGGTATTTTTTAAGAAAAGGTACTTTGTGTAAGAATATGAATAGGTATTGTTTTGGAGAAAATTTCCCTTTTTTACCAAAATGAACTTATTTAAGAAAATTTTCTTTTTTTAAACTTCTTTCACTTTGGCCTTTCTAAATTTATTTTTTATTGGGTTCAATACTACAATATATACTAAATATTGGTTACAGGCTCCGCCTAGAAAGTTTCCTATTAAACAAGAAATTTCCCAATATATGTGAGACATCTAGTTAGTTTAGACACAAACCAAAGCAAAAGTAAACAATATAGTTGATAATAGTGGGTTGTAGCATAATAGTGTTTAATTAATTTAATAGTTGTTTAATTTTTTTTTGAATTTAGCCCCCATCACGCAACGTGCCATAAGGAAATTCGTTCCAAAAATGGTTTCCCATTACATCCTATGAGGTAATTTTGGAGAGCTTCTTACAACCAGTGAACTTTGTGCTTTTTGGTTTTATACTCACTGATTGGGACCTACAGTGTTTACACCGATTCCGAACTGTAGTTTGATAAGCTTTTGTATGGCTAAATACTCGATAGTATCGGCGTCACTATGAGATATGATCGCCGCCGAAAGAAATTTAAGGAGGTCAGAGCAGGAATCGAACCCACCATCTCATGTTCAGGAGACGGGAAAACTAACCAATGCACCACCGACGGCCATATATTTCGAAACAAGAGAACAAAACCGAACACGAAATAGTGGGAATATTTTCAAATTTTCGACTGGCAGCAGAGCATCTAACGTTAAACCTAAAGAGATTTTAATATTTTTACACTGGTCACACACTTAAAGCCTAAGTCCAATTATAATGTAAACTAAAACTTTAATTGTCCACTATCGACTATGGATTTCTTGACACGAAACATCGTGATATTCATTAAACTTCAAAGGTGGTATCATATTCAATATAAAATTCCAAACTATTTACCAATCAATATTACTTAATATCTTTTTAAAATTCATTGAACATGTGTAAATTATTCATAACTTGTACACAACACGTTTTAATATTTGGTCATACAAACGAAATTCCATATTAATCACAATTATATTTTCAATTTCTATAATATTTTCAGATACCAAATGGCTCTTCCCCCAATGAACAACAGTATCAACATGGAGCTTCACCAACACTGTAAGCTCTGTTAGGGAAGTCATAAAGTGAAAACAAAATAAACAATCCGTTTCCGTTTCGCTGCTATTCATCATCACAGCAACGAAAGTAACGAAATCGCAAATATAACATCGATTATTTTCCAGTTTTGAAACAGTTTTGATTGTTGGATGGATTAACTAACAACTACGATTCCCAATTCCACTAACGCCCCACACAATTAATAATCTCTCGCTGGAGGAGATACAAGCAAAAACCAAAACGAGAGCAGTACATAGGGAGAGGAATCGAGAATATCCAATTTAGACGAAAAATAATCGAATAAAATAATAGAAATCATATACAATCATCACTTGCAACACAAGTTTATTCCAAGGAGACATCAGCTGCAACGTTTCATTTCGTTTTGGTTTCGTTATTTTGTTTTTTATTTTCATTCAGTCGAAAAAGAAAACGCTGCTGAGAGAGAATAACAACGCAATACAATGTTAAATTGTTCACGTCTTAAAATGGAAACTAAACCAAAAATACAGCAGCACCAGCAACAACAACAACAACAGCAAGAAGCAGCAACAATTGCAATTGCAACTGCAACGTGGAGACGCGATTGCAAGTCGCATGCAACAACGCATAAATGTCGTTGTCGTACGGCATGTACAACAAATTGCGGTATGCTACTGCTGCAAGTCTTTCTTATATTGACACTGTTCGTGATTGGAAATTTAAGTGCCTGGCAGGAGAATATAAGACCCAAACTATATGTGGAATTAGGTAAGTTCTTTAAAAAACAACAATTTAAAGAAAAAACTATTTAACGATATGGATTGAATTTGAATACCCTACCCAGGTTTAACTATAATATTGAAATTCTCAATGAAATACAACACGCAACGACTTGTACAGTAGGTTGTACTGAATACAGCGATTTTTGGAATTTTCAATCGTGGCGGGTTGGGGTCTCAGAAGATGCTTATTGAAGAGCTGATTACGGGAACGTTGAAGTTTCGATTCCTAGTGTATTTGGGATGTTTCTGTCAATATGGGGCTGACACGACGAGTCATAACGATTATAATTTGAAAACTATTTTTCCACAAGGTTGACAGAGCATTTGTTTCCGCGGCAGCATTTTGAAGTATTGAACAATCATATTTTTTTCCGAATTTTGCACGAATTTCTCTGTGTAGTTTGCGAATTAGCTTTTAGTTATATTTATTGTATATTTTTGACAGTATTTTTATGTAAAATTTAAAATACAAAGTAAATTGAAAATTTAATTGGAAACTTCGGAAGAAAAAGTCATAGACTAATTACTATACTAGAGTTAACATTTCTCTCATCAAATTTCTGACATTTGGTCTGGTGTGATATGAACGTTCAATAATACCAGCTAGAGGCATTTGTTCAAAACAACCAACAAAATAACAACAATGGTGTTTCGTTTTGTGTGTTAAAATTATTGTGTTAAATACAACACAAATGTATGTTACTCGTAACAATAACAGTCAACTAAAAAGTGTAAAACACATTTAAATTTTATTTCGAAAAATTCTCAAATGGCAAAACCCTCATTAGAACGTGTATACCATATTTTATTAACTCCATATGGTGGTTGGTTGATTCACGTGGTTGCTAAAGATACTAGTTAGCATCAATTAGTGTCTTGGGACACCGTTTTGCAAACCACATCACTCCGGACAGTCTAATGTACAGTGTCTATATCCAACCTGCCAATCGGAGATACCTCATTAGATCTCCTAGATCTATCTCGTGTATCTCAGTGAGGTTGTGTAGGAAGGGACGACCTATAGTCTTTATGCGTCTATTCATTAGAGCCGGACAACTGTAGTGGAGATGTTCCACCGTCTCCTCCTCTTCCGCATCTCCGCAGGCACGGCGGTGGTCATTATATGGAAGATTAAACCGTCTTACGTGATTACCGATTGGCCAATGCTCACTCAGCACTGCAAGTTGCCATTTCCCCCGATTTTGGCTAATCACGGAGTTAGTCCAGTGAATGTTATATTCTGGCCATGTGTTTCTGAATATACGGCACGTTTCCGTTCTATCGCATCTGGCCTTAGCTTGTTTAAGGTAATACTGGAAAATACCTCTTTTGACCGATCCTATAGGCATTGCGACTGACACCATATTGAGTTCGGTTGAAGAGCATCCTGCCCTGGCTAGTTCATCTGTCCTTTCGTTCCCTAGGAGATCTGGTGCCCTGATATCCAAGTAAGAAACACATTGACCAGCCGAACTAGCTCGTCAAATTTTTCCCCAAAATTCACTAACGAGTTTAGATGCAGTGTTGTTAGATGTAAGGGATAGGAGAACCACAAGGCTGTCATCAAATATTCCAATGCGCTCTGTTCTCCGTTGTAGTATAAGTTCGGCCGCAGGCTACCTTGATGGTCAGTACCTTCGCTTGGGAAACGCTGCACTTGTCTGGGAGTTTGAATGATAAATTGAGGCTTGCCTCTTCGGGGAAGACACCCGAGCCCGTTCCACATTCCATTTTGGATTCGTCCGTGAATACTGTGGTGTCAAAACCTGTCAGTGTTTCTTTCGTCTTTATCCCACTCTATTCTTCTGGGAAACATGACATCGAATAGGGTATCGAACATCAATGAGGGGGTGCAGTAATCGGTGGTTATATTGAGTTCTCTTGGGATTGTCTAGTATTCTAGCATGTCCATATGCGTTACTCTTCCAGATTCTCAGATCATTTAGTCGGGTAGCAGTCCAGGCCGCACTAACTGTTATGTGAAAGTCACTTGGTATAATACGAAGCATTGCATTAAAGGCTTCAGCTGGACACGTCCTCATTGCCCCTGTTATTCCGATGTAAGCTGATCTCTTTACTCTATATACCAGTGTCAGGGTGGACGTCTTCCCCGCGACAGCCCCCATACCATTGCTCCGTAGGAGAGCATAGGTGTGATTATACTTGTATATTGGTATTTTCGGTCGGATACATTTTCCGATAAGCGTAGTGCAGTTGCTTTCTGTGCGTGGTGGTCTATGTTACGCTTTAGTTTAGGGTGTGCAATCTTACTGACCTGCAAAATAGAGACAAAATAAACCGATTACTAATAGAAAAAAGTTTTTACATTTTGTTTGTGTTGCACGATTCGCTGGTTACCCTGTACATGAAAGTTCTGTACTCTATACAACAGTTTCATGGTGGACGTCTTCCCCGCGACAGGCCACCATACTATTGCTCCGTAGGTGAGTATAGGTCTGATTATACTAGTGTATATCAATAGCACCATTTTCGGTCGGAAACCCCATCGGCTTCCGAACATTTTCCGACAAGCGTAGTACGCAACGGTTGCTTTCTGTGCGCGGTGCTCTATGTTACGCTTTAGTTTAGGGTGTGCAATCTTACTGACCTGCAAAATAGCACGATTCGCGGGTCACCCTGTGCACGAAAGTACGTTTACCTCTTGGAGTAGCGAACCTTAATGGTCGATGTTACCAACAGCTGTCAATTTCTTCAGTAGCCTTTCAATATATGTAATTTCACTTAAGGAAATGGATTTTTATACTTAAAATTTAAATACCAATAGTGTGTGCGCAGATGTTTTTTTTTGTTTGAATAAAAAAAAAGAAGTAAAAATAAAAATAATTTATTCCAAAATTTATGGTCATTTCCTCTTGTATGATTGCATTTCGGTTCCATGATGTTGCCGCTGCTGCTCACCTTATGCCATATGGGGATAGTTAAAATTGTTATGGTGCCTGATGACGTTACATGGGAAATGACCTTCTCGTAAATATTACTAGTGACAGGTTACATGTGTCATTTAAACGTGTTTCCCTCACTATGTGCGGCATGACTCGCTCCATACATGTCGGTGCATCACCTCCTCTTGCACCTTCATCGATGACACTCTTACTTATGTTTTTTTCATGAATATGGATGTCCGTCTTCCAAGTTGCTTACACGGTGCGGCAGGCAGGGAAGTAGGGAGAGAGGTGAGTGTGCCATCAACGGAATGCTTAATGAAATCACAATTATATTGTAAAATGAAAATGAATATAACGCAAAACGAATGAATGAATGGAGGGAAGAACAAAAACGAAAACAACACTGATTTTAATGAACATTTTCTTACATTTATTTTTATGCTCAAACATGGTTGCCACATACAACACATGAGCGTGATAGCACTATATGTATCGTACATACTATAAACATTCATTCAGCCATCCATCCTACTTGCAACACGTTAGGTGTGTTCGTTTGATGATGGGAGAGAGAGAGAGAGAGAGAGAAGGCCAGAGGGAGCTAGAGCCACTGTAGTATAAAAGCCATAACGAAAATAAACCCAAAATGTAATTAACAGTTACATCCTGCGCCTTGTGCGGCAAGTCAAGTAAACATTTCACCCAGCCAGTAGACAATCAGCAGTGTGTTGCATGCTACATTCTGCCACATACAAACGGTTACAAAAACACATGAAATGGCACTGATGTCCTCCTCATGGTACGAGCGTAACCTCATAAGAAATCTTGCAACTGCGACACACTGCCTTACAATAAATTCTCTAGTTGCGGCAGTCGCTATTTGTTTGGTTGTTGCAAGCAACTATGGCAACATTGAAAGACATTTTTATGGGATTGCAATTTTTATTGTGCCAAAATGCCATAAAACTGTCTTGTTAAAATTTAAGAAGATCTTGTTTTTTTGTTTGTTTTTTTGGTTCTCTACACTTTACCGAATTCGGAATTTTTACACAAGATTACAAAGTGTAATGGAAAAATGTTTTTCCATTAAAAAATTAGGGATGTTTTCGTGGCAAAACCAAATGGTGTTAAGTTTTAAGTGGCGAATTTGTAGTAGTAAAGTAATTTAGTAATTTATGTTGGCGCGGTAATGGAAGTATCTACTGTTTATGTAGAATGTTCCCTCATGCTTAAGGAATTTATAGTACAGCATGAAATTGTTGAAAATTACGCCATAACTTGAAAATTCCTCGACAATATATTATATTACAATTCATTGTCTGAGATTTGTAGCTTTAAGAAAAAATAGTACCCACCTTTATTTACCTAAACAACACCAACTGTTTTCTTGTAAATACAATAAAAAAAACATCTTTCAAATCATCCGAGTTGTTGCAGGAAATGTTTAATCGCGATTTTAAAGGACTCCACTTGCTGTAGTTTCTCCAAATAAGGAACCTTCTGGTTTCAAACCTAATTGCCACATAATCCCAAGATTGCATATAAAAACATGTATACAGTGACAAGCAAAATTGTAACAGGTTTTTCATAATGGAAGTTTAAAGCTTTAACCGCCTTATTTATGAAATGTTGTGAGAGGTTTGAGAGACGATTTTTTAAATGTTAAACTATATTTCAAACCTCTCACAACTTTTTATGGATAAGGCAGTAATTTTTTTGCAGCGTTTAATGTTAGAACTAAAAAATTTTTTTGAATTTTACTTTGTTATTGTCTCTTTCATAATGAACATTTAAATATACAACAATTGTACATATATTTTTAAAAGAACGTAATATGTAAACAAAACCCAATGTTACAATTACACACTCTCTGCAATGTTACAATATTGCACTCTCTGCAACTCGTTAAACATCGAGATACTCAAATGTAACTATCACGTAGCTCATAAATTTGAATATCATTTCTTCTATTACTCATTATTGTCCATATAAATAAATTAATAGGTTCCCATTAAACCTATGCAATGAACGTCTTGAATGGCACTCCAAAAGTGAGTGCGTCAAACACTACAATCACTGATAACAAAACAAACTAGTATTTATAAGAACATTCAAAACATTCAACATTCAAAAGATGTCTAGAGTAATAGACAAGAGTCCCTATCCCTCACGCTGAAATATAAAGGCCCCTCTAACATATTCTCCCAATCATATTCTGCACGAAGCTTGTATATTTTTGGAACATACTTCAAACATTCATATGTTGGCAAGTCCGAAACACACATGTATTTAAAAGTAAACATTATCATGTTTACTGGCAAACATGTACGCTATTACATAGAAACATATGCGTTCTTCATTCCAAACATCCATATACTTACGTGGAAGCATTTGCGTGTTTCCCCCAAACCTGCATATACTTACGAGGAAACATATGCGTAGTTCCTACCTAACATAATAATACTTGGAATCATATTCTTCTTTGATTTCAATATAGCATTATGTAGTATAATTAATTTTATAATTAATTAATTTATAAATAATTAGTACAAAAAATTAACAGATCTAAAATGTTCCTTTTTTACATTTACTTGTATTGAATGCATTTTTTCATGAAATGAGAATCTGCTGTTCTTTTGATTCTCCTTTCTTTGTTGTCTCCCAGGTTTTTGTTTTCAGAAGGTTTCAACTATGCGTTGGTTATCACTATGGGTTGGTACATATACAATATATTTCTACACAAATCTAGTTCATGCAATCCAGGCGTGGATAAATTACTTGTGTTTTTTTTTTTATTATACTGATTTAACATATGGGCCGGCGTTCCGATTTTCTCAGTAGAGGCTCGGACGGACAAAGGAATACACGTTATACGAAACGTATATACACGAAAATCAAAGCAACATCATAAACCATTCCCACCGGCGGAATTATTTTAATTTTATTTTTGTTTAACAAAAATAAATTAAAGTAAATCCCTTCTAAGGCCTTCCTCTTTGCATGCCTTCTAAGGCTTTCTTTAGGCAATAGTCAAGGAAGTCCTTGCCTCCCAATCTTACGCAAAGTTAAAAAGAAAGGAGGAGGTAATGTATAGGGAAGGCCTTCCGTATTTTAAAGATCGCCTGTTTGGTCATGATTTCAGTCCTTTCAGGTATATATAATTTTCAAGTTTGTATGAAATTTCCCAATTAAATTACGGTTCACAAGAATCGAAAACGAATTTTCTCAAAATTGTAAAAATCTTCTTCTTGGTCAAATCTAATGAAAAAATGCGTGCATTCCATTCCGTAGGCCTTATTTAAGGAAGGTATTACAAATTAAGTACATTTTCTTAAAATAATAACCGTTTCCTAAAACGAGTACTACTTCTTTAAAAAGTACTTATTCTTAAAAAAAGTACTTCTTTGTAGAAAAAAATCATATTCTTATATATTTATATTTTATATTTTTTTACTGAAGGTACTTCTTCTTAAAAATAGTATATTTTCTTAAAAAAAATATTGGCTTTTAAGAAAAGAAGTACCCCTCTTTAAAAACTTACCTTTTCGGGAAAATATAATATATATTCTTACAAAAAGGACCCAAAAATATACTTTGTTTTTAAATAAATACGTTCCAAAAAAAAATTTTTCTTAAAAAAAGTACATCATTTCACAAAAAGTATTTTTATTATTTAATTTAATGTAACAAAAACCGAAAAAAACGGTTCCACCTTTTTTTTGGCATAATTACGTTGTTTATCATTTTACAAAAGGTATTTTTCTTATATAATTTAAATCAAAAAAACCGGGAATTCCGGTTCCACCGATTTTTTTTGCCAAAATTTAAAACCGAAAACCGGTTTCATGAAAAACTGATTTTTCGAATAAGCCGAAATCTAATTTTTAAAAAATTACGGTTTTTGGACACTTTAATTGGCATGGAAACCCCTATGACTGTTGTTAGTAAAACGACAGCTGTTCGTCCAATGTTGGCATGTAATCGTTCGCTTCGAAGCCAGTCGTTGCACGCTTCGTTGTTCGCTTTCGAAGCGGCAATCATCTGATTTGATTTCCACTCACACACATCCGGACGACCATTCGAATGTATTGCGAATGCTGTTCGACGTTTAGCAAGAGAGCGAAAGCCTTCGTTTGAGATTTAGAACTCGTTTGAACGAATCATTGGTCTGATGATAGCCGTTGGCTAACTTTCCGCTGTGAATTCCGGGGTAAACGTTGAAAACTTGATACTGCGAATTCGTCTTCAAATTCCACAAATTTTTTTTTGGCAAAATTGAGAAGTAAAACGACAGCTGTTCGTCTAATGTTGGCATGTAATCGTTCGCTTCGGAGCATGACTGTTGTTAGTAAAACGACAGCTGCTCGTCGAATGTTGGCATGTAATCGTTCGCTTCGAAGCCAGTCGTTGCACGCTTTCGTTCGCTTTCGAAGCGGCAATCAGCTGATTTGATTTCCACTCACACACATCCGAACGACCATTCGAATGTATTGCGAATGCTGTTCGTGGTTTAGCAAGCGAGCGAAAGCCTTCGTTTGAGTTTTAGAACTCGTTTGTACGAATCATTAGTCT
Source organism: Phaonia tiefii (assembly GCA_963931995.1). NCBI lineage: Eukaryota > Metazoa > Arthropoda > Insecta > Diptera > Muscidae > Phaonia > Phaonia tiefii. The sequence goes on from OZ008368.1 coordinate 23,116,428, forward strand.
GATGATAGCCGGTGGCTAACTTTCCGCTGTGAATTACGGGGTAAACGTTGAAGACTTGGTACCGCGAATTCGCCTTCAAATTCAGCACTCTTATTGTGGCGGGTAAATTAGTCCTCTCAGGTTTAAACAAATCTCAGCTTAATGCACTATTTTTATATTGCACGACACAATTGTTTATGACGAAAGCTGGTGAATTTAACTGCCATTTAGATCTATCCCACCTGATTTCACAATGATGAACAACCTCGTAAGGAGTCAAATTACAGTGTCGCGTTTCAAAAGTATTTTATATTTACCAAATTGTTGGAACAAATATTGTCCTCCGACTACAACGTCCTTTCCAAATATCCTTCATGTTTCCATTCATTACTTGTCATTTAACAAATTACATTTTATATTCTGCCAACTAAGAGCGCCATATATCTCTCAATCATAAACTCTAATTTTATGAGAAGTTGTTCACCAAAGGCTTCTTGCTCCTTCTAGCCGTGTTTCCGAGATGATAGCATTAAGCTTTCAAGGAACATTTTCGGTGACAATATCAACATTTTCAGCTTAACTGATATTCGTCTCCTTATCTAATACACGTGTGTGTGTATCAAAGTGGAAAATTGTAACCGCAGGAAATGCATTTTAATGCTGCAGCAATTGCTACGTGTTTCTTTGCGAGATTACCTGGCGGCAACTTCATCATCATCGCTTCTATCGTTATCATCGGAAGCACCCACTCCCAAATCATTTACCTTTTGTCTACATGGCCAGGGTACAATGTTGGTGTACTGGGCTTTTCCTTAAAAAGTTTAGGTAAGACAAAAACAGTTATACACAGTGTGTTGAAATGAACTTGTAGGCCACCTAATGTCTGCCGTTATATTCTTACCTCTTTGAGTTGGCGTACCCGCCCCTTTTGTCATGCAGCCTATTAACGAAAACTAAACTCCTCTCTCTCTCTCTATCTGTCTGTCTCTGACCCTTTTTTTGTTTTGGTGTGGGAGTCATATATAGCTAGACATTGGGACAGCTATAATTACATTTAACGGAAGTACACATAATTTCAAGTCAATTGTCTGTTTCTGGTTAACTTGAGCCAGCCAAGAGGACGGTGATGATTACTACGTTTTTCTACATTTTATACTAAGGAATAGACAACTTCCTCTTGTGCAACAGTCACCCTCCCTTGTATGGTCTTTAAAAATGAAACTTGGCTTTTATGGCATGTGGCATGAAGAGGGGCATGAAAGGGGTTGTCACTTGTGCCCATAAAAACCACCATGTGCAAAATTGTGCAGAAAATTTCATTGTGATTTTACAAGAATTGTAAAGTTCCCTCATAGAGGAGCATCAGGCATAGATACTTTGGAACAGACAGTCAAGCTGGATGGCTGGATAGCTGGCTGGCTGACAACGCCAGGTCTGGCACACGTACATATGTTGCGGCTTTAATAAAGCGAAGTACGAGTTGCATTGTTAAATTAAAAATGTTGTATTCTGCCCCTTGTGCCTTTGCTTGTCTTACACTCATTCGTAAATTTCCAACTTTATTGATCGTTGTAACATTTAATTGCTTGTAATTGTTGCCGGTAAAAGAGAGAAGGCAGGCAGAGTTGTTGCATTAACACACACAAAAAAAAATTAAAAACGAAAAGGAATGCTTGTTTTCAAGGTGTTTTGTAGGTGACATGCAAGAGAGGTGGTTAAGCTTAATTAAGCTTTAGTGCAAATGTACGATGTCATGGCAGAGGTGTTAAACATCTGGAATTTATTCGAAATGGAAACATTTCTCAAACCAATAATGGTCAAATGAAGTGTTGGCAAAGATGACATCGAGGTTATACTCGTATAGTAATAACATGAGTTTTTGTTGCAGCGGAAAGCTGGAATTGCAATGAATCTATTCAATAAACGAAGTCTGGTAACATTCCTTGAAGGAATTGGAGAAAGTTTCTCTGAGCAATCTATGGTAAAAAGACTGATCGCCAGATTTTCACTTTCACAATTGATCCACAAAATCGTTAGCTTTAACTTTGGATGTGAATGAAAAAAATTTTTAATTTTTAATTTAAATTTTTCTATCTATCGTTGGGTAAATACTTGGTAGTTGAAGTCTGCACGCTGAAAAAAAAAACGTTTCCAGCAACATATAGAACCATGTATATGTTTGCAAGCATTATTGTCATGAATGGAAGATCTGCTGATATAGTGCTTCTTTGTTGACTGTCCCTTTTTGGTTTTAGCAGTTTTCAACAAACAAAGCCACATTTGGTTCACAAAAACATATGCACTCCGGTTAACTCATTTAAAGGCACTAAAAATTCCATATTCAGCAGCCTGTATCTTTTGCAATTTGGAACGGATTGCAGAATTTTAAAATGGAAATGGAGGGTAGACATCTTGAGATATAAAAAAATGACGACAATAGTGGTTTCTTAACTAAAGAACTTTCTTTGAGCAATTTATAAAAAAAACGTCCAAAATGTGCTATTTTTTTTTGATTCACTTGAATAAAGGCACTTTATTTTTTTTTATTATTTTTAAAGTAAGCAATGATTTTTTGTAGGCAGCGTTTGTTTTTATTACAATTTATTACATCTTAATCATTTTACGAGTCAAAATGGCAAAACCAAAAAATTTTAAATCTATCGGAAAAACTAAAATCGATGTTTATCGTTCTGAAGGATATTCTAAGCGCGCAATAGCTAAAAAAATTGCACGGAGCCCAACAGTTGTCGGCAATTACCCCAAGGACCCCGAGGGGTATGGACAAAATTTTAAAGGCAGGGTTTCATTGTCTTTATCTGCGTATGAGAAAAGAAAAGTCATCAGAATTATTTCTAATTCTGCCTTATCCTTGTCAAAAATAAGAGCTCAAGCTGGAGTGGAAGCGAGCAACTCATCAGTACGCAGAGTAATTAAGAGCTGTGAGTATCTTCGATACCTGAAATTCCAAAAAAAAAACGCGCCACTTAATGCTCCTCGCAAGGAAAAGCGGCTTCAATTCTACAGGGTATGGGATGTGCAGCCAAGGGGTCATGTAACTGACTGGAGAACCGTTGTATTTACGGATGAGAAGAAGTTTAACTTGAAGTTTAAGAAGTTTAATTCGTTTTTTGAACCGACATCACAGCCGAGAGGGCAGCGTTATGGTGTGGGGTGCTATTACGTACTATGCCACCATCGATCTTGAATTTCAAAGTGCAACAATGACAACAATGACTTTTCTGATGTTCAGTAAACTATGTGGTCCCATATCTTGAATATTAAATGAAAATAAATGATTTCCCATTACATCCCATGAAGGGACCGGGGAGAACTTCTCACAATCACTGAGCTGTGCGCTTTCCAGTTTTCACTCACTGATTCGGACCTACAGTTTTACACCGATTCCGAACGGTATTTTGAGAAGCTTTATCATGGCTATATACTCGATAGTGCCGCCGTCACTATGCGAGGTGACCGCCGCCGAAAGAAATTTTTTTTGAAGGTGGTCAGAGCAGGGTTCGAACCCAGGATCTCATGTACAAGAGCCGCGCACACTAACCATTGCACCACCGACGGCCACAAGATATAGCAACAGGATAATGCCCCTATACACAACGCTAGAGTAGTAAAGGACTTCATTGCCAGCGAAAATGTTAATATTCTTGACTGGCCACCCTATTCGCCAGATCTAAACATTATCGAAAATGTCTGGGATTGGGAACCTCGTACGGTATATGAAGGAGGTAAACAATTTGATGGCAAGCAGTCACTAATTCAGGCCATTAAGGATGCTTGAAATCAAATTTCGTTGGATTACATAAATTATCTCTATCTCTCAATGAAATCCCGTATATTTGAAGTTATTAAAAACAAAAGGGGTTGTACCCATTACTAGTAGTTCTTAAATAAAGTAAAATAAGTTTGAAAAAAAAAACAAAAACTGTTTTTCATTAAAATTACTTAAAGTGCCTTTATTCCAGTGAACCAAAAAAAAAAATAGCACATTTTTGGACTTTTTTTTATAAATTGCTCAAAAAAAGTTCTTTAGTTAAGAAACCAATATTGTCATAACTTTTTCTATATCCCAAGATGTCTAGCTTCCATCACCATTTTAAAATTCTGCAATCGGTTACAAATTACAGAAGATACAGGCTGCTGAATACGGAATTTTTAGTGCCTTTAAATAGGTGAACCGGAGTGTATTATAATCTTTTAATCATTGTGTTTTCAACATGTAATGTTTAGTAGTAAACACAATGTGTTTATATGCAAGTATAATATATTTTCGGCAGACTACAAACACATTATATTTTCGTCCTAACAACAAATATTACAGAAGTTGTAAGGGGACACCCGGTTGAAACGAAGTTCCGTTTCGCTATATATTATGTACTAGTCAGTTCCAACACGCCTAAGGCGCCTGTTAAAAAATACGATAATTTAAATGTTTTTTAATAGAATGTTTTTTAGTAGAATGTATTTTTTTTAAAGTATATTTTTAGGTCCTTTTTGTAAGAATATGTATTATATTTTCCCGAAAAGGTAATTTTTTAAAGATAGGTACTTCTTTTATTAAAAGCTAATATTTTTTTTAAGAAAAGGTAATTTTTTTAAGAAAAAGTACTTTCTGGAAGACAAAGCCACAAGAGTATGATTTTTTTTTACAAAGATTTACTTTTTTTAAGAACAGGTACTTTTGAAAGCGGTGATACTCTTTTTAGGAAAAGGTTACTTATTTAAGAAAATGTACTTATTTTCAGAAGCGCTGCTTATTCCAAGAAAAGTAAAGAAACGGTATTATTTTATTGTTAAGAAAAGGTACTTTTAAGAAAGGAATTTTTCTAAGAAACGGTATTATTTTGAAGGAAAGGTTTTTTTAAGAAATGGTATTTTTTTAAGAATTTGTGCTTCCTTTCAAGAATAGGTACATTTTTAAGTACTTATCTCAAGAAAAGATATTTTGTTTCACAAAAAAGGTACTCTTTAAAGAAAAGGTAGTTTTTTAAGAAAATTCAATTTGTTGTTAGGAAATGTACTGTTTTAATAAAAATTACTTATTTTAAAAATTTTACTTTTTTTTAAGAAAATTTACTTTTTGTAAGAAAATTTACTTTTTTTGAGCAAAGGTATAAGGTATTTTTTAAGAAAATGTACTTTGTTTAAGAATATGCTTACGTATTTTTTTGAGAAAATGCCCGTCTTTTTTTTAAAAAAAGGCAGTATTTAAGAAAATTTTCTTTTCTAAAACTCCTTAAACATTGGCTTTTCTAAATTTACTTTTTATTGCGTTCCAAACTATGATATATACACAATTTTGATACAAGGCTCCACATGGAAAACTTCCCATTAAACAAGAAATTTCCCAACATACATATGTTAGTTTAGACACACACCAAAGCAAAAGTACCCAATATAGTTCATAATACTGGGTTGTAGCATAATAGTGTTAAAAACAAGTTGTTTAATTCTTTTGTATTTAGCCCCCATTCAGCAAGATGAGATAAGGCACATCGTTCCATAAAGCTAGATTTTTCATAGTGTATATATTAACGTTGGTATGCAGCACCAAAATACGAGACAGTCCAGAGCAATTCGGGACAAACCCACCAAATGCGGGACGGTTGGTCAGGTTACGTATTACTTATAATCCTTTATTTACAGATCTCAGGGATTTTTACTAAATCCAAAGCTATTGCATTTTCGCGGATGGAATTCGGGTTTGAACCTCTGTGCCCCGCATTTGGCCCGGCTGTGGTCCAAATATAAGGTCAAATTTTCGATCACTTTTTGCAGCATTAGGGTACTGAAATCGTGGTCACCAATCCCAGCTGACTTATCGGCGCAGACTAGCGATTGCACATACCCCAAAGAAAATAATCCAGCTGTGTTCAATCGCACGATTTTGGTGCTCAATTCATATGTCCCAAACGGGAAATTATCCGTTGTCCAAACATGTCCAAAACGGGAAATTATTCGTTCTCCAATCATGTCTTTTTTATAGCACTCATTATGTGATACATCAACACGAGTCTGTTCCGTAGCGAAGATGTGACTGACCATTGCTCTATAGCGGTCCCCATCAAAGATGACAGAAATACCCTACATGGTGCATTCAATTACACTGTGTGCAATTTTTAAAGTCATGGAAATATAAACATATACGGACACTACTACGTGATAAAAGACATAAAAAAAAAGAAGAGCCGTGTCTCCCACTTTTACCCAAAGTCATTGACTTTTTTTATGGGCCCCTAAAGATTTGCGGCCGCGGTGTCATTCTTGCAAAAAAGTGACAATTTTGTCAGGCTCATTTCTTGCAAGGAAGGAAGGAAGGAAGGAAGTTTATATCTTCTATAAAGTTGTTTATTGAGATCTTGGGTACATTTTTGTGGTTGATAGGTTCCTTGAATTTTGAACGGTTTGCTACATATGGACGTGAACAAGGGGAAAAAGGTAAAAAATCCATTTTTTTAAAGTTTTTTACGATTTTCATCTTGAAGATGAAGTTTTTTTGATTCTTTATGTTCAAAATTTTTGTTCTTTGTGTCAAGAGGTACAACTTTCCTTCAGAAAGTAAATCAAAGTTCCGAACGGTTTGGAAGATATGAGCCTGACAAAATGATCATTATTGCTCATATCTTGCAATTCATTCGGAATTGTGATTTACTCTCTGAGGGAAAGTTGTAGCTCTTGTCATAAAGAATAAAAATTGTGAACATATAATGAATCATTCCTAGGAAGTTCATATGTTCTAGATAGTTGTGTATTGAGAACTTAGATACATTCTTGTAGTTGATAGTTTTCTGAATTTTGAATGGTTTGGTACCTATGTACGATATTTTACGATTTTGATCTTGAATATGAAGCTTTTTTGATTCTTTATGTTCAAAATTTTTGTTCTTTATGACAAGAGCTACAGCTTTCCCTCAGAGAGTTAATCAAAATTCTGAACGGTTTGCAAGATATGAGCCTGACAAAATGATCACTTTTTTGCAAAAATTACACCGAGGCCCCAAATCTTTGGGGGCCCATAAAAAAAGTCCATAAATTTGGGCACAACTGGGAGACACGGATCTTTTTTGGTTTGGTCTTTTATGACGTAGTGGTGTCTGTATATGGTTATATTTCCATGACTTAAAAAATTACACACAGTGAAATTAAAAAATGTTCGGGAAATTTTTCACTTTTGCGGCTACTTAAACGCTACCTAAGCGCTACCCAAAGCGGTGTTAAGAATCATTTCTAGGAAGTTCATATGTTCCAGAAAGTTGTTTATTGAGATCTTGGGTACATTCTTGTAGTTGATAGTTTCCTTGAATTTTGAACGGTTTGCTACGTACGGACCTGAACAGGGGAAATAAGGTAAAACAATAAATTTTTTTAAATTTTTTTGCGATTTTGACCTTGAAGATTAAGTTTTTTGGATTTAATATGTTGACAATTTTTGTTCTTTAGGACGAGATGTACAACTTTCCTTCAGAAAGTAAATCAAAGTTCCGAACGGTTTGCAAGATATGACCCTGACAAAATGATCACGTTTTTGCAAAAATGACACCGAGGACCCAAATCTTTGGGGGCCCGTAAAAAAAAGTCCATGACTTTGGGAAAAACTGGGAGATACAGGTCTTTTTTTTGGTCTTTTATCACGTAGTGGTACCCATGTGTGGTTATATTTTTTCATGTTGCACTGTGTTATTCACCAAAAAATCATTTTTACTTCGATTAAAATAAAATATTGGTAATTGAAAACATATTGCTTGTTATTTTTTGAAATTTTTTTTTTTCCATAGCTTGTTTTTTCAATAGCTTGGGGTTTCAGGGAAATTTTAATTCCACCATTCCCGCACCATCTAGCAAATTTCCCTTGACTATCAAATCCACCATTTATATTTCATCATCTAGGGTTTTCTATAATCTTTGGTCACCATTGACTGTAGCATTTTGGCCGGCATCTTTTTTTTAAAGAAGCAAGGTACTTGGACGTGGTATCACAAATCCCCGCTTGGTTTTGTCCCTATTCGTCATAATTTTTTTTACACGTCGAAGAAAATTTTGGAGGTAGGTCAGGGCCCTATTTTAGAATTTTCTTCACTAAATCCTAAACAACTTCAAATATTGCATTACAATATTGTAGCTATTTGCCCATTTCACAATTCCCTCTAACATATTTTTTAGAAAAAGTACACTGCTAATCGATTGTTTCGCGAAACGTCATGAAAAATTGCACATATTTTATATATTTTGACATTTCTTGTCTAACGGTAAATAAATTGAGGTAGTTCTCTTCAAAAGAATTGTAGCTAATAAATCTCTTGATAATTTTTCTAAATACACTCATCAACAAAAAATCATATTTAAAGGACCATAATTGGTGTAGAAATGCTGTGTTTAGCCATATTCTTTAAATATTCACCTATATGTCTTCAATTATGGTCCTTTAAATATGATTTTTTGTTGATGAGTGTATTTAGAAAAATTATCAAGAGATTTATTAGCTACAATTCTTTTGAAGACAGCGACCGCAATTTATTTACCTTTAGGCAAGAAATGTCAAAACATATATAATATTTGCAATTTTTCATGACGTTTCGTGAAATAGTCGATTAAAAGTGTACTTTTCTTTAGAAATATATTAGAGGGAATTGTGAAATAGGAAAATAGCTACAATAATGCCAAACATTGTAGTGCAATATTTCAAGCTGTTTTGGTTTTAATGAAGGAAAATCTGAAATAGGGCCCTGACCCAACTCCAAAACTTTCTTTGGCCTGTAAAAAAAATTGTTACGTATAGGGGCAAAACCAAACGGGGTTTTGTGATACCACGTCCAAGTACTTTCAGAATATTTTGGTTTGGTTGGGGCCCGAAACCTACTGTTGCACAGTGTTATCTTTATTATACACACGCTGACAAATCTGTATTTTGCTATTTTTTGAATGCAAATATAACATGTTTGTAGCTTGTCGCAAATATAGTATTCTTGTGTCCAAACTAATAGTGTTGGCTACTCAATATTACTTGTTTGGAACATAATGATTAATAGGGTATAACATATGTTTTTGTGGCACAAATGTAGCTTTGTGTTTGTTGTAGAAACTAAAAAGCAGCAGATCTTCAATTCATTAAAACAATGCTCGCAAACATATGCATGTTACCTGCAATATGTTTCTGGGGCAATTTTTTCAGCGAGCATTTCTTTGCATTGGATACACATGGACATTTCACCCATTAATCAATATAGATACTACAGATTTAATGTTCAAATTTTTAGTGTAATGTTTACAAATGTATTTCATCTGTAACCATTTATTATAAAATGCATATTTACATAAAAGTGCAACTATTCTTTTCCCTTGATTTTTGAAATTGCTTATATCAAACCTATGGCTGATTTGGTACAATGTACTATAGAAGTGCACAACGAATCAAACGCCAACTATAAACACAACCAACATCCATTCAACCCATTCCCCCAGTGGCAGTGAAATCATTCTCATCTTCATCAACAGTATCCTTTAGTATATCTCTTTTATCATTTTGGGTTTTAGTTAAAGGATATCCCAAAAACCAAAATAATACATCATCATGCTCTAGTGTAAGCAATTTTGTGTGGTTCACAATATCATACACCCCCGGACATCTCATTTTGGACCATGATTGGATGCATTTACTCTAAAGTAATTTCCTGTACTTTAAGTTGAAAAAGCGATTTTGTTCCTTTCCTGGCTACCATTGCACTATCACCAACCTCATTATGGCAAGTACAATTCTAAACATATTTTCAAATCCAAAAATGGTACCATCAAGAGATGAAAGACACACGAACGAAGAACGTTGACTTTTGTGTGTAATCATACATTCTCTGGCAAATAACAAAACTAGCAGCAGCATGTTGCATGAAGGACACCCATACAAAGTATAAAATCTGAATCCCTTTTGGTTCGCATTAGTGATGGCAAAGAATCAGTATTCAATGAGGCAGAAGCAGCCTCATCAGTTGTATAAATGCAGGGATGTGCTGTATGCGGCCCGAGTTTGGCTGATACTTTACCCAAATATTTGGGCTAGAGGTTGTGCAGAGTAGTATGTTGTGTGCATATTTAGGTAACTAAATAGCCAAACCGGTGTAAAACAGTAGATCCCAATCAGTGGCAGTACAACTAGAATGCGCTCAGCCCCTCCTGGATGTCGTGTATATATTTTAACTAAACTGTCCCAAACCCTAGTCCGTATATAGCGAAACCAAAGCTCGTTTCCTCAAATTGTTTTCATTAAAAATTTTATACTTCTCATTATGTTTTTTACTTGGAGAAAATTAATAATTATTTACTGGCCCAATACACGGATAGCAAAACTCTTTTTCACTGGAGTGAAATCGTTCGTCCCCCAACGAACATGATTTCATTAAATGAAACAGTTGTGTCCCTGCAGTTTTATTTAATGTTTAACGACGAATAAGTTTCATTGCTTCGATATATGTGCTGTAACGAATATGTGTCATTTCTGCGATGGAAATGTTTCATTATTGCAATGAATATATTTCAATGCTATACCAAGTAATAGTACACGCTGGTAAATTTTTATTTTTGTTGTTGTTTGGATGCAAACATATTGTATTTGAACCTTGTCGTAAATATAGTATACTTGTGTCCAAACACATTGTGTTTGCTATTCAATATATCATGTTTGGGACACAATGATTAATAGGTTATAATATATGTATTTGTGACCCAAATGTAGCTAAGTTTGGTGAAAATTGCTGAAAACAAAATCTTTACAAACAACAGAAAACAAAAACTTGCAGATATTCAATTCACGAAAACAATGCGTGAAAACATGTACATGGTTTCTGCAATATTTTGCTGCGGCCGATATTTTTCACCGTGTAGTGAAACATATTTTGCATGGGATCCTATAAATCAGCGAGCAAGAACTGAAAATGGCGCAAACTGTGCCAAACCCGGACTGCGAAGGCTTTGGTCCAACAGGAACACGCCAGACTGAACCAGATGGTGAGGAGAAGCGCAGGGGCAGATAAAAGGATAAAAAGCTATGAGGCGAGCGAATTGTGACTAGGGCGGATACCTATCGTGGCCGAGACCTCTTCTAGTCAGTGCGGCAATTAGCGGACTCCATACTCTCTACCACCAAACCTTTAATGGACGGCAACGGGGAAATGACTACTTCGATGGGGAAACGGATCAGGATATGGGAAGTATACTACCGAAAACTTCTCTCCGCACCACCTCAAGCATCTGTGGCAAACATATGCAGATGCCTTCAATACCAGGAGAACAATCAATTTGACTCCACATGCCTGAATTCCTCCGGAATATCATTCGCGATTTCATCCCTGAAGTCGGGCAAGGCGCCTGGTCCTGACGACATACCTCAAGAGTTACTGACAGTAGACTGCGTGCTTAGCGCTAAACTCCTGCATCCGAACATATCAGACTTCTCGGATGGCGAAATACTGCCGTTGGAAATCATGGAGGGGATCTTAACTCTGCTGCCAAAGAGCGGCAACATCTCTGATTGTAAGAATTGGTGAGGAAACACGTTATTGAGCATGGTGAATGAAATAAACACGCAGGGAGAGCAGACTGCATGCCTAGAGTAGAACTCCTACATCCGATTATATCAGACTTCTGGAATGGCGATACACAGCCGTCGGAACTCACGGAGGGGATCATAACTCTGCTGACATAGAGGGACAGTATCGCTGATTGCCAGAATTGGAGAGGAACATGGCGAATGGGATTGATATTGAGCATGGTGATTGAAATAAACGCGCACATCTGAGATGAGCGGCTGTCAGATCATGTGTCACCTACTCTGGGAACGAGAAGGCTAGTTTTAGAGCAAATATAACATGCACATTGCGCACAATAGTGGGTCATTCCGTCCTTTGGCGCACACCTCTCTAACTGTGCTTTATAGATTTCGGGAAGGCATTCGACACTATGAACTACAATTTTATATTGAAATCACTAGAATGCAAAAGAGTCTAGGGCAAAATCATCCGTCCGACCAGAAGCAAGTACGATGGCGCCACCTGCCGAATACGACACGAACGACAACTAAGTTGCCGAATTCTAGTGGATAAAGGTGTGTGTCAAGGATGTGTCCTATCATCACTGGTGGTCCGTGTATCTCAGGATAACATACGAATTACGTGGTGACTTCAGGGTAACCTTGGAGATCTAGAATATTCCGATGACATCTGCTTCCTTGCACATGGGCATACGGATACAACTGGTATGCTGGCCAATGTCAAACGGCATGGTGCGTTAGCAGGGTTGTCACTGGACATACATGAGACCGGGGTAATTCACGCGAACACGATTAATAACAATTTCCGTAGGTAACAACCCAATGGATAGCCTCATTGCTGCTAAAGCTGGAACAGCCGAAGGCATCAGATGTCGAACTAGTAAAGGGCGTGCAGCATTCAGCTCCCTTGACAAGCTGTAGAGATCCACATGTATCGCAAGAAACACCAAAATTAAGCTATTTAATGCTAGCATAACATCTGTGGTTGTTTACAGCTGCGGGACATGAAATGCAGCCAACAAAAACTTGCAGGCCTTGCAACGTTTTAGAGCGCATCATCTCCAACGCAGGTTTATGTCGCGCCACCCACCACGAACCAATGGCTTTGGAAATCCGAAGCCTCAAGTTGATGTGGATCAGTCATACCCTAAGGAAGCCCCAAGAAGATATCACACACTTGGCTCTCGATTGGAATCCGAAGAGCAGTTTTAGAAGATGAAGACCAGCTAAAACGTGGAGGCGACTGGTAGACGCAGGAGCATTAGAATCAGGCTATACCTGGCATGAGCTTTAGATAAAGTAAAATGGAAAGAATTTGTTGTGGCCCTATGCTCCTCCCTAGAACTATGGGAACTATATACACACGCTGAAAAATAACGGCCCCAGCAACATATTGCAGGAACCATGTACATGTTTCCAAGCTTTGTGTTCGTGAATTGAAGATCTGCTGCTTTTTTTCTCTACTGTCTGTCACGATTTTGTTTTCAGCAGTTTTCAACAAAAAAACACATTTGGGTCACAAATACATATATTATTACGTAAAAATTATTAAGTCCCAAACATGAGTTATATTGAATAAAAAATACAGTGTGTTTGGGCACAAGTCTAATATATTTGTGACAAGCTACAAACATGTTGTACATGTTTCTAAGTTTTGTGTTCGTGAATTGAAGATCTGCTGCTTTTTTTCTCTACTGTCTGTCACGAGTTTGTTTTCAACAAAAAAAACACATTTGGGTCACAAATACATATATTATTACCTATTAAACATTTTGTCCCAAACATGTTATATTGAATAGCAAATACAGTGTGTTTGGGCACAAGTCTAATATATTTGCGAAAAGCTACAATAAAAAAAATACCAAATTTTTCATCGTGCATATACAGGGTGATTCAGAAAGTTTCGGACAAATTTCTCCAGCGTATTTCTTGGCTCATTTCATGAAGAAAAGTCCACTAGGACCATGCCCGAAAATGCAAGGGTGCGAAATGGCAGCGGGTTCAAAATTTTCGGATTGGTGGTGGGAGGGTAGTAGGGTAAAGTTGCTAACTTCTGAGCCAGTGGTCGGATTTGTTTGTTTTTGAGCTTGTTGGAAAGGTCTTTAAGAGGCCTTTCAGAAAGTAGAAAAAAGTCAAATCGCTGAGATACAGAGCTTTCATCAAATGTAATTAACAAAAACAAATAAATGTGTGCTGTTATTTCGCTTCCAAAAACAAAAACAAACATTTTTGCATTTCAGTAAAATGGTCATAACTTTAGAACAGTAAGACCTCTGGGCTTCGTTTAGGTCATTTTGGAAAGGTAAGAGGAATGGCTAATGGCATAAGTTACCTGTCATCTGGCTGAGCAAATTGAGGGTATGTGAATTTTTCTTTTCCATTTTTTTCCGAAAGCTCTGTACCTCGGCGATTTGACTTTTGACTTGACTCGGCGATTCTACTTTTTTATTATTGATTCCGAAAGGCCTCTTAAAGACCTTTCCAACCAGCCCAAAAACAAAAAAATCCAACCACTGGCTCAGAAGTTAGTAACTTTAACCTACTACCCTCCGACCACCAATCCGAAAATTTTGAGCCCGCTGCCATTTCGCACCCTTGCATTTTCGGACATGGTCCTAGTGGACTTTTGGACTTTTCTTCATGAAATGAGCCAAGGAATACGCTTGAGAAATTTGTCCTGAACTTCGTGAATCACCCTGTATATTTTGCACAGCGTATATAGTGTCCAAAATTGAAATCGAAAGGCATGTGAATCCGTCTCCTTTGCTACAAACCGTGTGAATTTTTTTTAAATCGTCAATTTCTAACAAACTGAAAGCCGGTTATTTGAGATTATTTAGCCGGCTTTTACTCTGTGTTAAATATCCTTCAAAAATAAAAAAAAATCAACCAAAGAATATACGATTTTCAAAATTTTCGCATTGAGATCGTTAACCGATCTCGAAAGAAAAGTATTTGAACGAAAATCAACAATATGGGTTCCTCAAAGTTGAAATTGTGGTTCTATTGACTCTTTGTTTGTTCTCAAAGATGCAAGAGGAATCAAAATTTGTACAGAAATTTTTATGTTTTCATTCGACTTGAAATGACTAGATTGTGGAACCCAAATTAACTTTCTTTCGACTAGAACACGAACGAAAGCTTTTGTTCGAGATCGAGTAACAGGCTGTATTTGCTTTTCAAGTAGTATGAAAAAGTATGAAAATGCAACACAGAGGGGAACTTTAATTGCGTTTTTTGACACACTACGGGGGTTTTAATATGCAGGGACACATATATATATTTTTAAATTTTATAATTAAATTTAATACAATTTTTATACACGAAAATCTCTTTCAAAGTGGAAAACGACTTGCAAATTTAATCGAGTTTAATACGAGTTTGAATTTGAATAACATTTTTAAATTTTATATTAAACGCGCATTTCAAATTGAAATGTAATTTGAATTTAAATTTAACATTTTAAAGTTATTCACCTTTATTAAGGTTGTCGTCGTCCACGTCGTTGTCGTTTTTATGTCAACATCACTTCGTCTTAACATCGTCATCAAATCAAAACTGTTTCGGTATTCTGTAACTATCTGTAACATAAACAAAGTTGTCAATCGTAGTGAATTAGATCAGGAAGAAGAAGAATATTTTGTACTTCTTTGTACTTCTATTATTTTATATAATTTGGTCAAAGTTATTCAAGTTCCTAAAAAGTGGTTAGCTTTCGTAACGAATTGGACTCCAATTTTGGAAGTTATTGGAAGTAGACGTCCAACACCACCACGAATTGAAGCGGCGTATTGAGTGGAGCTCCCGATGGACGCACATTCTGCCTTTACTAGCCGCAGAGCTGCATGTATTGGCGAGAATGACGAAATAATTCCATCACATTCACCTTGGGCTATCTTAAAGGATTTGAACTGTACGTACCGTTAGCAACTGATTGTTTTCAAGATATCAGACTAAAATGAAAACTACATCAATTGTATAACCGAAATCGCACAAAGCTAGCATTTGTGTCACAACATGAAAACCATCTCATCTGGTGGACACTTGACACTGAATACACCGAAGCCCGTAGTTCTAAGTGATCCCTGAATGTACTCAATTCAAGCAGCTAATGTTTGATTCAGGGCTGTGGCCGTGTTAACAGCTCAGAAAACAATAATTACAATAGGGGCATTGGGGTAGCGATTAGCGAGGTCAATAAAATACCCAATATTATTTTTCATTCAACTATTTGTTCAAATTATTCAAGATAGGGCCAATAAATTACCACTAAAATTAACTCTTTGTTCATTGAATTTACCGTCAGACAGACAATCGCACTTACATACTCGCTATACGTACACGCTGAAAAATATTGGCCTCTGTAACATATTCTCCCAAACATATTCTGCAGGAACTATGTATATGTTTGGAACACACTTCAAACATTAATATATTTGTAAGTCTCAAAATCACTTGTGTTTAATTGTAAACAGCATCATGTTTACCTGCAAACATGCTCTTTCCAGTTCGATTCTCAAAATCGTTTCAATGCAAAAAACACTTACAAGATAAACTCTCTCGTTGTGCCTCTTTTATTCTCTTGCTCTCGAGAGACCATAGACAGTGCAACAAACACAGCTGTATTTGTATCACAAACATTAATATATGTGGGTCGCAAGCACATATATTCTAACATATTAATCATTTGTGTCTCAAACATGTAATATTGAATAGCAAACACAATATGTTTGTACACAAGTATATTATATTTGCGTCAAGCTCCAAACATACTTTATATTTGCATTCAAACAACAACAAAACGACGGAATTTTCAGCGTGTAGCTTTGAACATAGAGTCATTGTTTTAAGAGAGAAAATTTGTAACATCTGACGTTTCCTTTCACAGACAGATTTTTCATGTAGCTTTGAGCATTGAGTAATTCTTTAAAGAGAGAAAATTTGTCCCATCTGACGATTCCTTTCACCCTCTTCGTGTTGCGGTCGGTGTGATAAGAGCTGGTCAACTAACATCAGGTGGAGTTACAAGAACTGTTGACTTAAATGTAAACATGTCGTTTTGGTTGAGGACCGTGAAATATAAACGTATTTTGGACTTTTTTGTTGACTTTTACTGTTAGTATACATTTGTGTTGTATTTAACACAATAATTTCTAGACCCAAAACGAAATGTCTTGGTTGTTTTCTTGTTGGTTGGTTTGCACGATTGCCTCTACCTGGTATTATTAAAGCAATTCTTTCCAACTTGCAACGTTCATATCACACTAGGCTAAATGTCAGAGATTTGCAGACTGAAATGTTACATGAAACATGTTATATTGAATAGCAAGCATAATGTCTTTGGTCACAAGTATAGTATATTTGCAACAAGCTACAAACACGTTATGTTTGCATCCAAACAACCGAAAAGGCAGATTTTTCAGCGTGTATATATGTATGTATAGCCTATGGCTTTGAATATTTTTTTTGTGGGCCAAAGCATAGCGATATTCGTGTGGTATACAGTTGAAGCGTTTGGTGACGTTTGAAACTCGCTGACAACAAAAACGTGACTGACAACAAAGAACAGAAAATCGAAAATGTAGCAGATTCTCATTTCATAAGAAAACAAACAATGCATTAAAGGCTATTGGATAAACTGTGGATTTATATTAGTAAATTGAAGTATAAAAAATAATATATAAATGAAAAAAATCCAATGAGTGTTCGAACTCAAGGGCGATGTGTTAACACCTTTTTGCTACACGGCACCTGTTCGATTTCTATGAACACATTCGTAAATGTTACATTGGAAATTAAAAAACAGCGTTCAATCATATGATGACGTTTCATTTAAATAATATTAATACTTAAAATTATTTAAAGACCCAGTGCAAGCACATGTGTCATTATTTTCTTGCTCAATACTTTTTGTTTTATTCCCACAAAAGTCAAAGAATGCAAAGCAACAGACACTTGTACATACATACATACATTGTTATATTCGTACGATATAACCGAAGATCAACATAAAATACTTTTTTAATATTACTCCAAATTAAAACACTTCAATCTCGGCTCGCCGATATCGGATCGCCTTAATTTTTGGCCTAAACTCTTCGTCGAAACCCGCACTAGCTTTTTAATCCAAAAATTAATAAAATCGGCTATGAATTTCCGGAGAAAATAGCGTGGGAAAATTATATGAAAATCGCCCAATAATCACTTTCAATACCGACTGCCAAGCAACGAACAAACAAACGATGATAAGACAAAACCGAAGATCAACATAAAACACTTTTTTAATATTACTCCAAATTAAAACACTTAAATCTCGGCTCGCCGATATCGGATCGCCTTAATTTTTGGCCTAAACTCTTCGTCGAAACCCGCACTAGCTTTTTAATCCAAAAATTAATAAAATCGGCTATGAATTTCCGGAGAAAATCGCGTGGGAAAATTATATGAAAATCGCCCAATAATCACTTTCAATACCGACTGCCAAGCAACGAACAAACAAACGATGATTTACTCTTTCAAACCTAACACTTGCGTATGTATTAGTTTGATAGTTTACTGCCCTAGAGGCGCGCGTATAGATGTTAACACATCAAAAAAAACGAATGCTTCCACTTAAGTACATATATGTTTGGGAAGAAGCACGTAAAAGCATGCATGTTTGCAAGTAAACATGCTCATGTTTATATTTAAATTTAACTGAATGTGGTGTTGGCAAATGAATATTGTATATTTGAATATTGAATTGAATATTTGTAGTGAATATTTGGAGTGTGCTGCAAACATAGACATGGTTCCTACTGAAATATATTACAAAGGCTGTGTGTGGTGTTAGTTTTCCGTTTCCGCGTACCTGATATTTAACAACTCTGTATTTTCTCGAGCTGTGGCACAGTGCATTCATTGCCTCCGAAATAAAAAAAAAATCTAGCATTACTATCAACATTGTGTTGCATTAACATTTTACCATTATTCAATGATAAATTTTTTCAATAGCTACAAAATGTTGTTGTGTTGTAATGTTTACCTCAAATAAAGCAGCAATCGCACACACACACAAATAATGGTCCACTATTGGTGGTGGTGGTGGTGGTGGCAAGGATGATGACGGCTTCATGGGCGTCAAAGGTGGCGGCTAGGGCCGTTGGTGTTATCAAAAGCGTATATGCTGCAATAGTTGCAATAATGCTACGTTTGTGCTACATCAGTTGTGGCATAATCATCAACATCATCGGCAGCATCAGCTTCATCATTATTGACTTACAAATTTGTACAAAACAAATATAAAACAATACACATTTTCCCTTTTAAGAATATCAATAGAAGGTAGTGCGCATGTTTCGATCCATACCTTCTTGCTACTTATGTATGTGCCACCATCCTCCCCACTCAACGCCACCACCACCTCCAGGCAGCTGTTGTTGCAGGATAAACACAGCAGTGTGTGTGCTTGAGTATTTGTGTGCTCTACTGTGGTGTGGCATTGTACATTCATCTTATTCTTGTAGATTTGGACCTTTGAAGCAGAAGAAACAGAAGAGGTTGGGGAAAAAACCTACAACGTGCAACATCTGTTGTATATGAATTTGTGAAAGAAAGGACGACACACAGAGAACGAAAACGAAAAAAACCCTATGATGAAGGTTGTTTGTTGCATCAGCAATGGCAACAATCTCGTCAGCAGCAGGCAAGCAGCAACATTAAACTTGGTGGCAGGCACGTGATATTCATTTGTATACAAGAGACAACCACTCGAGCAACATCTCGATGAGAAACAACTAAAATATCCTAGAATCCGCAGTCATTTGTACACTGTACCACTGACAACTTGTATGTATGTGTGTGTGCTGGTTGCTGTGTTGCTAGAACCACTTTTAGAAATTGCCAAATACAAAAATGCATTATTTTATTTCATTTATTTTTTGTTTTGGTATTTTGTTTTCAGTTTCTCCCTAGAATTTCTCGCAAGTACTAAAAACTTTTCCCTGATTGCAAGGAAAACAAGTGGATTTTGCACTTCTTTTGCAAAAGAGAAGATATGTTGGGGGTTTTGTGGGATTTTTTTTTTGTAGTTGAAGCTAATAAAACGAAATGAAGTTTTGTTTCAATTTACTACCGAAAATCGTGGGCAATAATGTTAAATAACGTTATTACTTGAAATCATGGTTTTGAACGAACTACGAATTTCATTCGTAAGATACGTCATTCATCATATTTTTTCTTTAACTGGGAGTACTAAGTAGTTGAAAATAATAGATTTATAAATTAAAATATGATGGAAAAGGAAACACAGGCGACAATGCTGCCAAGTTTAAAAGTAAGCCACTACTTAGCTGGTAATGTCATAGCACACTGGAACATTTAGCATTTCATAGTTTTATAAGTTGTTAGTGGTTTAATGTTCAAAAGTCTGTAATTTTTCTGGACGACTGTCATATCCCCTACTAAAGTTGGATAGTCATTTAGGGTGTCCAAACATGACCCCCACGAACATAATCTACTTGACAGTTTATGTCCGGTCAATTTGACTGAACGCGGGCGAGAATTTGGAGACAGTCTATAAACTACTCGCTGAAAAAACGGCCTATGTAACATATTCTCCCAAACGCATTTTGCAGGAAACATGTACGTATGTATCTATAAGTATATGCTTGGAACGCACTCCAAATATTCATATATTTGCAAGTCCCAAACTCAGTTATATTTAAATGCAAACACTGGAACGTTTACCTGCAAACGTGCATGTATTTACGGGGAATGCTATGCATTTTTCATCACAAATATTCATATACTTGCCTTCATCGATCCGGCCTGACATGATGTGAACTGAATTGAATTGAACTTAGTTGAATAGAAGTTAATTAAATTGAGTTGAATTGAACGGAACTGAACTGAACTGAATTGATTTGAATTGAATTGAAATTAACTGAATTGAATTGAATTGTTATGAGTTGAATTGACTTTAATTACATTGTATTGAATTAAGTTGATTTCAATTTCACTGAATTGAGTTGAGTCGAATTGAACTGAATTGGAATGAATTGAGTTGAATTGAATTGAATTAAACAGAGCTGAATTTAACAGAATTGAATTGAATTGAACGGAACCGAATTGAATTGAACTAAATTGAACTGCAACGAACTGACCTGATATGAACTGAATTGAATTGAACTTAGTTTAATTGAAGTCAATTAAATTGAGTTGAATTGAACGGAACTGAACTGAACTGAATTGAATTGATTTGAATTGAATTGAATTGAATTGATTTGAATGGAATTGAATTGTTATGAGTTGAGTTGAGTTTAATTACATTGTATTGAATTAAGTTGATTTGAATTTAACTGAACTGAGTTGAGTCGAATTGAACTGAATTGCAATGAGTTGAGTTGAATTTAATTGAATTAAACAGAGCAGAATTGAACAGAATTGAATTGAATTGAACGGAACCGAATTGAATTGAACTAAATTGAACTGAAACGAAGTGACCTGATATGAACTGAATTGAATTGAACTTAGTTGAATTGAAGTCAATTGAATTGAGTTGAATTGAACGGAACTGAACTGAATTGAATAGAATAGAAGTGAATTGAGTCGCGGTGAATTTCATTGAATTGAATTGAAATAAATTGAGTTGAATTGAATTGAATTGATTTGAATTGAATTGAATTGAATTGAATTGAATTGAATTGAATTGAATTGAATTAATTTGAATTGAATTGATTTGAACTGGAAAGAATTGAGGTGAGTTGAATTACAAATTAAATACAAAATTTAAACAAATGTATGGCTCGACATGTAAAGTATTTGAACCTGGGCTACTCGATAGGTAACATTTTCTAGTCGGATGTGCTAGATCTATGACACGTTCCCCTTTTTTTTGTATTCATGACATTAATAATTTGTTTGCATATTCCTTAGATCTGTGAGCGTTGTTGTGCCTTTTGTCTTTGTTGTGCGTTGTTGTCCTGTCCTGCTCTTTCACTATGTTTCGCCTGCTGGTTCGCTAAATTAGTTGGAATAAATGTATAAGACTGTACTTTTTAAATTTAGTATAACTTTTTTTTTATGCAAGTGACAACTCTGAAATTTAGCAGCTGTCACATATGTTTATTCCGATTATTAAAAATGTAGCGCTTTACAAAAGAACAACGCGTTAAAATTGTGAAAACTTATTAAAAGAATTTGGAAACTCGTAAACTTCGAACAATTTTCAGTCGAGAAAGTGCACCTAATGTGTCAATAATTCAAAGAATGGTCAAAAAATTTTAAGAAACTGGGTCAGTTATGGACATTATTACTGCTGTGCGTCAACGTACCGGTCGCTCTCTTGAACACATTGCTGCAGTAAACGAGAGTGTCGCCGAAAACTCGGAAACATCAATTCGGCATCGTTCGCAACAACTTCATATTTCACGATGCACTACGCTCCGAATTTTGACCTTCATTCGTACAGAATTCAGCTTACTCAGGAGCTCAAACTAGCAGACTATGGAAACCGCTGGAAATTCGTTAAAGAACGCATGGCAAATGAGAGACAGTCAGTCAATTTATCGGGCAACATTCTCCCCTGTTACTCGTTAAGAGGGCAGTAAATGTACAATTTTTGCACATTTTGATAGCAATAATCGCTGAAAAGAGCATTAAACCTTGAAGTAGGTTTGTACTTTTTTCACAAACGATCATAAAAAGCCACTTTAAGGGCAAAGGACAGTTATAATGATGCATTTGTGCTCAGAAACGAAACCACCATTAAGACTAACAACTCGTATTTGTAGACAGAGCTGTTTTTGAAAATCGATTGAATAATATATAATTTGTTTTCCTTATATTTTTTCCCTCCTCAGGTATTTCCTTAGGAAAATTTCACGTTCCATTAAAGACAATTTTCTTTTTGTTATCAAACTTCACATCAGCAATACTTAGCATTTCTTGGCAATTGTATTTTCAAGAATCTAAAGTTTAATATAACCTAAATGCAAATTACATGCATTTTCCGCGAAATTGTGGTTTTTCGCAGAAAATGTGTTTCCGCCACCAACAACAAGCGCAACATGCATGCAACACGAACAGCAGCAACAATAATGATAACAACAACAAGAAGAAATTACCATTATCATTGTCTATTATTACAACAAACATATAAAGTTATTTAGGTAGAGAATGTCAACTTAACACCTTCACTCTCTGCACCTCCAAACAACTCTTTCCCTGGGAGTCATCAACCCAACACAAATGTTGCCTCATCTAGATGAGGACGAAGGAAGATATTGCGTGCGAGTGCCAAAATAACTTTGTGTACTTAGTTTTCAGTTCTACTTGGCGCTTTCCTTGGATGGTTTCCCATAGTGAATTCCTGGAAGACATTAGCATATGAAAAGCATTTACATAAAGAACAAGATTTTTCGTTCGCGTTGAACATTTTTTTACTCCCGCTTTATTATATACATTTCAGTATTTAACAACATATGCAAATATGTTGCCTAAAAAGGAGTTGCCAATAAGAGTTCTGAAAATTTGAAATAAGTATTAATACATATGTATGTATCTGTTGCCTCCAAAATTGCCAAATTTTATTCGTATTAAATTTTTTTTATTATATCGTATTCTATATTTTTTATTAAATTTTTGTGAAATTTTCTTTCCCATAAGAAGAGTGTGTATAAAAAATAATGAACATTTCGTGAACCGAGAATGAAGCTCAGTTTTCAGTTGCTTGGTATTCATTCAGCTCTGTGAAAAATTTCGTTAGCAAAATCTATTACAGGGTTGTTACGCAAAAGTTATTTCGTACGAAAACAAGTATTTCACAATTGTTTTGGATCGAAATTTTGACATTTCCATAATTTTAACACCCAAGGGTAACACCACATGCGTTACAAATAAAATGTAGTGCAAATAGGAATTATTCATTGAAAATTTGCTAGGTAAATTTAACACCGGTGGTAACTCTCCGCAATAAAGTTTTCCGTTTAGAGATAAATGACAAAAATTCTTATCAAAATTTCGCTACAAGTGAATACGGAGCATTAAATTTATATCAGCATTTTGTATCGCATTTGCAAAACAAACAAAAATAGAAACAAAATGTAGACGGCCTTTTTGGTAAACTATTTAGATCTATATTTTGTTTCACTTCCCAACACAGTAATGTGCTGGCAACTCCACATATGTGTGTTCAACGGCGGAGGGATCAGGCAATGCTGTGTTCTTAAATGTTGCGAACATAGATATCATCTTCGCCACAAACAGGAGAGGGCCTCTACTCTGTAGGGACTGGGTAGGTGTCGGTTATCTTAAAATAACATTAACAAAATCACGCTTGAGAAATTACGTTATTAAATGTTGATTTACTTGTGCTGTTTTCTCAACGAAATCTGAAAATAGCTTTGACATCGGTTTGTCTTCTTCTGAGGCGTCAAGTATCTCCGCAGGGATCGCATAGCAGTCCATATACGAGTATGTACATATGTATGTATGTGGCAACTGACTCGTGTTGCAAGTTGCAACATCTCAGACTGTGATGAAAAGGAACTTCGGGCATTGCAATATTAGGCAACATGGATAACAAGAGGGCACAGTGGGTGACAAAACTTAGTTTAAATTGAAATTTTTACATAGAAATAAATCTCAGTGCTGACAACTATAGATTTCTCTGTGTATACTTTTTATACACTAACAATCTCTATTAATTTGAATAACAACTGACAACATTGATAATTCCATGTTACAGTTTGATTGGTTGTTGCATTTTTCTTAAAATGTTGCTGGTATTGTGTGCGATCAACAACTAATACACTATCGGAAATTTGTCGTCCATATTTGGCAGCCAATCGCTTTTATGTATATGGAGTGGTTTTATATTTCACGCAAAATGTTGAATTTATGTCGGACCTTATACCTAGGAGATGCAGCCTGACCGCCTTATGCTCAGTTTCACAGTAGAAAATTCCGCATTTATATGGGCTTTAAATGCCTGACGTTTGTCATTTAATATCAAAATTTTCTGTTAACTTTCAAATTGAGCTTTTAAATGACGAGTGTGAAACTCGCCCTTATTCATTCAAAGTTGTGAGAGATTTGAGAGACGTTTTTTGTATGATAAATCGTCTTTCAAGCCTTTTATGAATAAGACCGTGAGAATGTAAGCTCGACTTACGAACTCTGTTGACGAGTGATCGCCTATAGAACAAAGATGTCGGGTTTGCATTGTTTTTGCTTTTGATCACTACCACACTCAACCAAACAATCATTATCAAAATGTACACCCGCTACGCGCATAGAGCAATTGATAAGATTCGCTTCTCTTTACGTTCTCTCGATGACGACGAGGTAGTCGGTAATTTTATGGAGTTCGAGTTGCTGTTGTATGTTACTCTTAGGTTGGACATAGACCGGACAGAAATAAAAAGTAATGCGTATTTTCGTTTGATGCAACCAATATAAACTATAATTTAGCTGTCATTAAAAATAAAAAATATATGGTTTCCCATTACATCCCATGAAGGGACAGGTGAGAGCTGACCGCCTTATGCTCAGTTTCACAGTAGAAAATTCCGCATTTATATGGGCTTTAAATGCCTGACGTTTGTCATTTAATATCAAAATTTTCTGTTAACTTTCAAATTGAGCTTTTAAATGACGAGTGTGAAACTCGCCCTTATTCATTCAAAGTTGTGAGAGATTTGAGAGACGTTTTTTGTATGATAAATCGTCTTTCAAGCCTTTTATGAATAAGACCGTGAGAATGTAAGCTCTACTTACGAACTCTGTTGACGAGTGATCGCCTATAGAACAAAGATGTCGGGTTTGCATTGTTTTTGCTTTTGATCACTACCACACTCAACCAAACGATCATTATCAAAATGTACACCCGCTACGCGCATAGAGCAATTGATAAGATTCGCTTCTCTTTACGTTCTCTCGATGACGACGAGGTAGTCGGTAATTTTATGGAGTTCGAGTTGCTGTTGTATGTTACTCTTAGGTTGGACATAGACCGGACAGAAATAAAAAGTAATGCGTATTTTCGTTTGATGCAACCAATATAAACTATAATTTAGCTGTCATTAAAAATAAAAAATATATGGTTTCCCATTACATCCCATGAAGGGACAGGTGAGAGCTTCTCACAATCACTGAGCTGGGCGCTTTCCAGTTTTCACTCACTGATTGGGACGTACAGTTTTACACCGATTCCGAACGGTATTTTGAGAAGCTTTTTCATGGCTGTATACTCGATAGTGTCGCCGTCACTGTGCGGGGTGACCGCCGCCGAAAGAAATTTTAAGGTGGTCAGAGCAGGGTTGGAACCCAGGATCTCATGTACAAGAGGCGCGCACACTAACCATTGCACCACCGACGGCCAATCAATCAAACACTATTAAAACTTAGTTTGCTGCATGGTTTGCTTCTGATTGCTTATCGCTCTCTCGCCTATCCACTCAGCTTTCTATCAATTTCCTACTTCATAGTCGATCAGCTGTGTCATGGATACCCCCTGCTACGCGAAAAACCAATGTGCGCAAAAGCAGATGCGTACCCATTTCGAACCCGTGACGAGTTCGTTAAAACTCTAAATCTGCGCTGTGTGAAATTGCGATTTGTTGGACACGTTTCGAACCACTAATGCATCCGTAAAAACAAATCAAAGCGAATCAGTGAAATTGCGATTAAAAGCATAAAAAAGCGATATAAGAGAGAATTGCAAACATTTATTGTAGAAGCCAAACTCGACCAAAACCACCCACATCTAATCTCCTGGTGGCAGACATTTTTGCGGCAAACTTAATGTCTGATATTCATATTTGCGTTGCTAAAACACAAAAACTTTGAGAAGAAATACTAAAGAGAACTAAATTTGGCTGACAACGAAATCCGAACGAATCCGTTTCGAATCTTCGAAAAATTGATGAAAGTGAATCTGTTTCGAGCCCTTTTTAGTTAAAGAAGAAAACAACTTGAAACGGATTCGAATGTGAAATTCGTTGCCAGTTCGAGATGGATCCAAAAAGTAGAAAAATGTAGAGAGGTATCAGTGGGACACCCGGTTGGAACGAAGTTTCTTTCGCTGGGTTACCCTGAGAGATGTCGTATTAAAGTCTTTCGTCGGTTAAAGCCTCCTACGGAGGTAAACAAATTATTATTTTGCGATTGGACGCACCTTTTCCGAGATTTAGCTATTTTTTAATTTAGCGATTTTTTTATTTTGGCGATTTTTAAAAAACAAAGTCTTCAATACGAATTGGACCACTGTATGAGAAACCCTGATATACCCGCAAAAATTGGTTATTTTTTCGATTAGACGCTCCGTTTCCGAAATATAGGGATAAGGGTATTTTAGCGACTTTTTAATCGAAAAATTTTAGTTTTTAAAAAAAGTGATGTTGGTGTGGACATCTGTTGCTTAAAGCGTAATTTATTGTTTTTGCGATTGGACGGCATATTTTTTAAAAAATTTGGCTTTTTAAAAAAAAAAACTTTGGAAGCATGTACAATGTACATTGTACATATTAGTTATTTTTATTATAATAAAGTTATTATAATCACAAGGGTATTATAGCGATTTTTTATTCGAAAAATTTAAGTTATAGCGATCAAAAAGAAAGTGACGCCGTATTAAAGACATCCAGTGCTTAAAGGCTCCTATGGAGTTAAACAATTTAGTATTTTTGCCGCTTACCCGTTCCCCATGTGTATTTTCCCATTATTTTCCCTATTACCCCATGGTCGTTTTATTTAAAAAACTTTAAATTTAACAATTTGTTTAAAAAAAATGTGATGCCGTATTAAAGACCTACATTGGTTAATGCCTTATTATCTTTGCGATTGGCCACGCACCGTTTCCGAGTTATACCAATTTTTTTATTTTAGCAATTTTCTTATTTTGGCGATTAAAAAAAATTCAGAGCATTGGACCGTTTTATGAAAAACCCGCAGAATTTTGGAATGATTAGTTATTTTTTCGAGACAGAAATTTTTTCTAATTTTTTCATATTTTCGATCAAAAGTGGGGATGTGCTACTCTGGGTATCCTATTACTCATTGCCGTGGGTAATGGGTAAAGGACGCTTACCAATTCCCTATGTGTAATGGGTAATCGTGATGGATAATTCCCCATCGTCGTGGGGAAATACCCATTATTTCCCCCATTACCCTGTGACCGTTTGAGCGATTTTATTTGATAAACTTCAAATTTAATGATTTGATTTTTAAAAAAAATTTTATGACCTGGCAGATGAACAAATTTATTATTTTTGCGAGTGGAGGCACCGTTTCGGAATTATGGTCATTATGTTAGTTTATCGATTTTCTTATTTGAAATTTTTTTTTAAAAAATCCTTCCATACGAAATTGACTACTTTATAAAAAACAATTGAAAACACGGAAGAATTTTTTTTATTTTTTCGATTAGACGCTCCGTTTCTGAAATATATAAATTTTTTCTAACTTTTTCGTACTTTCGACCAAAAAAGGGAATGTAGTATTTATTTATTTATTCAATCATCTACAGACCCGTCACCCATCGCCATGGTTAATGGGTAAAGGCCAACTTACCCATTATCCGTGTGTAATGGGTAATCGTGATGTGTAATTCCCCATATTCGCGGGTAAATACCCATTATTTTCCCCATGCCCTGTGGGTAATGGCTAATCGTGATGGGTAACACACCATTGTAGTGGGTAAATATCCATTATGTTCCCCATTGCCCTGTGGATACTGGGTAATCTTGATGTGTATTCCCCGTTTTCGTGGGCAGCTACGCATTATTTTCCCCTTACCCTGTGAGTAATGGGTAGGCGATCATTACCCATTCCCAACGGTGATGTGTATGGGTTGAACATGAGGGGGTAAATAAGAACTCTGTCGAATAACGACAAACGAAAACACGAATGCAGCGGAATTCTCAATAAATACAGAATACCGATAAAGAGAATCTGAATAAATACTGCCCCAGCTGCCTGCCCCCGCTTTGAGCAGTGTGTGAGAAAGAGAGGGACATAATAGACTAGCATAGTATATGCTACTGTGGCCCACCCTTTCCGAGTGGTGGGGTGAGAAATAGAGAGAGAGAGAGAGTGTCGTGATGGCTTGAGATGTTACACTTTTTTCGGCCTAGCCTCCACCCCGTAACGTTTGATACGGAACTTCGTTCCAAAAACAATCGGATTTGACCGATAAATCATATTTTCTAAAGAGGCGCATTTTTGTCTCCGCGGCTATGTGAACAAACAAAATTGCCGCATCTGGGGATCGGAAAACCTGCAGAAAAAAATGCATCTACGGAGAGTGACAGTTTGGTGTGGATTTTGGAATTGTAGCATCATTGGCTCATTTTTTTTAAAAAATGCTGCTGGAAACGCCAATTTAGTCAACGGCGAGCCCTTCAGTGACATGATTGCAGACTTTTTATGGGCTGAAATGGTAGATATCAACTTGTATAATCTTCAGGATGGATAATTCAGCAGGATGGCGCACCATGTTACACAGATCATCAAACAATTGATCTTTTGCGCACTGAGTTCTTTTATCGTGTTTTCAGCCGTTTTGGCGATGTCAATAGATCACTTCGGAGCTGCGATTTGACTCTTTCAGACTTTTCAAATCCCAACAAATCGTCAAATCCCCAGATCAAAAAATGTATCGTCATTATTATAGCTAAAACATGAAATTTCGGATAACTCCCCTAAGCCGGCACCTCTAAATCTATTCCGAAATATCATCTGTTCTGATATTAATTAGAAATTTTTTTATATTGTTCAGAGAGAGATTGTTTGATATTATACATTTTCTGCTAACATATTGATTCTCCACACGCCGTAAAAAACGGCATCTCTAACATTATCCGTGAACCATGTATATGGTTGGAACATACACGCTGGAAAATCTGTCGTTTGTTGTTCTTTGGATGCAAGTATAACATGTGTTTGGAGCTTGTCGCAAATATAATATACTTGTGTTCAAACACATTGTGTTTGCTATTCAATATAAGATGTTTAAGACACAATGATTAATACAACACAGCTGTGTTTGTGGTCCAGTGTATGCTCTCTCGAGAGCAACAGAATATAAGAGGGACAACGAGAGAGTCTATCTAGTAAATGTGTATCTGTATTTTTTGCAGATGAAGTCAGTGTTTCTTATTTTGACTAATTTATTGCATTTTAGTGACATGGTACTCAGTCGTCAATGGTTCATCTGTCAGTGAAAAAATAATAAACAAGGGCTCGGACGGATAATTGATTTGTAAATTTGCTTTGGGTTTTGTGTATGTGTTTCGTATATATGTGTCTGTTCTACCAACGTGAGTAAAAAATTTGAGGAAAGAAACTGGAAAGGCCAGCAACGTGAAGCTGTTTGTCTGTCCGAGCCGTTGCTGAAAAAATGTAATGGCGGATTATTTGTGAATTATAATAAAAAAAACACATGTTATTAATACACTCTTGGCTTGCATGAACTACATTTGTATATAAGCCAATTGTTTGTATACTAACGCATAGGGATAACCAACGCATAGTTGAAACCTTCTGAAAACAAAAACAAAAGAGACAACATTGCAAGAAAAAAAAATAATGCATTTAATGCTAGAAATTGTAAGAAGTGTCATTTTAAATCTTTTAATTTTTTGTATTAATTATTTATAAATGTAGATTTACATTGAAAAAATTAATTATAATAAATAACACATATATATTGAATTCAAAGAATATTTCGGTTTTAAACATTACTATGGTTGGGAGGAAATACGTATCTGTTTCCACGTAAGTATATGGAGGTTTTTGGGGGAAACACGCGAATGCTTCCATATAAGTATATGGTTGTTTGAGATGAAGAACGCATATGTGTTTAAGTAAGAGCATACATGTTTGCCAATAAACACGCTACTACTGTTTGCATTCCAATACAAGTGAGTTTGGGACTTGCAAACATATGTATGTATGTTTGAAGTGTGCTCCAAACATATACAAGGTTCCTGCAGAATATGTTTGAAAGAATATGTTACAGAGGCTGGGTTTTTCATGCATTGAAGATCTGTTGCTTTGTTGGTTCTTTGTCGTCTGTCACGTTGTTGTCTTTAGTAGCTTTCAACAAACAAAGCCACATTTGGTTCATTTTAATCAATGTGTCATATATTAATCGTTGTGTCCCAAACATGTTATATTGAATTGGAAACACAATGTGTTTGGACATAAGTATACAATATTTTTCTTCAAGCTACAAACACGTTATATTTGCATTCAAAAACAAAAAAAATGAATTTTCACCGTGTATATTTTTGATACAATTCATGTAAAGAATTGAAGATCTGCAGGTTTTTTGTTTTTTTCTTGTCTGTCAAGGTTTTATTTTCAGCGGTGTTCAACAAACGAAACCACATTGAGGTCACAAAAACATATAATATATACTATTAATCATTGTTCCTCCATCATATAATATTGAATAGCAAACACAATATGTTTGGACACAAGTATATTATATTTGCGACAAGCTCCAAACACACTTTAGTTTTGCATCCAAACAACAAAAAAAGACAGATTTTTCAGCATGTATTAATGTTAAGACACGATATTTCAAATAAATCCCCTAAACTGGCACCTCTAAATCCATTGAGAAATATCATCTGTTCTGATATTAATCAGAGGTTTTTTATATTGTGCAGAGACTGTTTGTTATTGTGCATTGCTGCTAACATACTGATTCTCTACACGCCGCAAAATAGGCCCCTATATCATTATGCGGGAACCATGTATATGTTTGAAATATAGTTTTCATGAATTGAAGATCTGCTGCTTTTTTGTTTCTGTGTTGTCTGTCACGGTTTTGTCTTCAGCAGTTTTCAACAAACGAAACCACATTGAGGTCACAAAAAATATATTATATACTATTAATCATTGTGCCTCCAACATGTAATATTGAATAGCAAACACAATGTGCTTGGACACAAGTATATTATATTTGCGACAAGCTCCAAACACACTTTAGTTTTGCATCCAAACAACAAAAAAAGACAACATTTTCAGAGTGTATTAGTGCTAAGACACGATATTTCAAATAAATCCCCTGATATTAATCAGAGGTTTTTTATATTGTGAAGAGATTGTTTGTTATTGTGCATTTTCTGCTAACATACTGATTCTCTACACGCCGCAAAAAATGCGCCTATAACATTTTGCGGGAACCATGTATATGTTTGAAATAAAGTTTTCATGAATTGAAGATCTGCTGCTTTTTTGTTTCTGTGTTGTCTGTCACGGTTTTGTTTTCAGCAGTTTTCAATAAACGAAACCATATTGATGTCACAAAGATATATATTATATACTATTAGTCATTGTGCCTCCATCATATAATATTGAATAACAAACACAATGTGTTTGGACACAACTATACTATAATATTTGCGACAACCTACAAACACGTTATAATTGCATACAATTAAGAAAAGATACGTGTTTTTCAGCGTCTACTGGAGCATGACCACAATTCCCCTTAAAGTATGCTACCTTTTTACGCACATTTCTTAGCTCTGCACGTGCATACATAATCCTTTAAATTTCGATTTACATAGAACTACAATTTACACAAATATGTAAATATATGAGACGTTTCAAAATAATCTCCAGCACTTTTACATGATAATATTGTAACATGTTACAGTTTTCATCCACCACTAACTGAACATCTCTTACATCCCCTTCCGTACACCCAAAGGAATCGCCCTACATACATTTATGTCTTGCCTTTGAGAAGCATTACGGAGGGAATACCTCGATTTTCATTTCTAAAACAAAATGAAAGTGTGAAAATATGTCACTAGAAAATACAATTCAAACAAGGAGAAAAGCGTAAAGGAAGTTAACACAAAAAAAAAAAACGAAAAATAAGAACGGAAAAGGAAGTAATTGTAACAAAGTTTTTTTTACTCCCTTTATACGTTCGCTGTTTAACAACGTGAACAAATTTTGCTGCAACGATAAAATTGTTGCAGTTACGCATGATGTGAATTACTTAAGAATCGTGATGACAAAAAGGAGAGATTCCTTGGAAGGGGAATACAATTATATGCAATACATATGGATAACATAGAGAACATGTAGAACACTTTCGCATTAATTTCCTGCTCCAGTTTAACATGTCTGTATTGACTCTCGAACCACATTCCCAAACTCTGTCTTAATGCTGCACGGAATGATGCATCATTGTGACAATAATTTATTTTCGCTTACGTTGCCTTGGATAAATAAATATATGTATAATGAATTTATGTCACTCATATCATTTGACTCAACAATCGATATTTATCATGATGAACTCTACTTAATAGCACTTAACCATAAGCCCTTCCCCTCCACGTAGGTGAACACCAGTAGTTCTTCAAGTGATTTCTACTAATATTACACCTTTTCGTACTGATTGCTGTTACAGCAACTGCCTCATCTGCAGCCACTGAATTTGTGGCTGTTGCTGATGATGATGATGATGATGATGATTGTTGTATTAAGTGTTGCATTGCTACAGTGCAAATTTCCTCATTGGTCACATATTGCAACCACTTAAGGTTGTCAGTCAATGCGAAATGCGGAGTGATGATTGTATTTTTGCGGCAACTTTTGAATATTGTTGCTATTATTATGTATCGAGTTGCGGTGAACACACACATAGATATTTATTTCCATTGCAACATTTTTATCCTACTCACATATTCCATGTGACTACAGATATAATTTGTATGTTCGAATGCGATAAGTGTAAATGTACGTATTCATAAATACTATGGTTGGTTTGTTATATATGTGTAAATACGAGGGATTGGTGAACATTTTATAGAACGGAAACAGAAATAGTGTCTACAACACACTTGTGAAAAGTTTTTGTAGTAAAGATAAATCATAGGGAAAGCGGCTTTACTACAGGGTGGCGCACCAATTATGCTACAAAAAGAAAACGTAAAAACGGTTTTTCTGTGTGAGTAATCGTTTTATTTTTTTTTGTAATTTTGCAGTTTACTATTTAGATTAATTAAAATGAATGCTTGGGATACCGAAAAGAAAGCGGTACCATGTACTGTAGTCTTTCATTTCCATTCAAAGGGAATTTAGGCGGAAGTTTGGCAGCACTTCCCCGAGTAGGTGGAGCATTATGAGGTGGGTGAACATGTTTGTCAAATCTGGAAGCATCGCACGAAGACCGTACCATTTAGATCCCTATGTTCGGTTTCAAGACTCAATAGCGGCCGTAGCATCGACAATTCTGACAAATACAAGCGATTCGACACGAAACTTATCTGCGCAAGTTGGAGTTAGCAGCAAATTTCAAGCAAATTAATCCCTCTGGATTTGACTATTCGCCGGGAATTTTGCCAAAAAATTATTGAAATGGCCGAAGAAGAAAACAACTTGATAAATTACTTGTTTATGTCTGATGAGGCCCATTTTGATCTAAACGGTAATGTAAACCAGCAAAATTTCCGAAAAACCATCCACTCTTAATATTACGAAATATGGCAAAGGAAACACACTAAATGACAAAAAGTCAGCCATTTTATCGGACAACATTTTCCACAGTGAATCGCTTTTAAAGCAGAAAATTCTGCAGTTTTGGTCTTTCTGAGTGCAATCTTCTCAGAAAATAACCCAAAACCATTTTTCGCAAACGAACTCGAAAAGGCACTTTTAGGCCAAAGGGCAGAATTTTTTTTTCATTAACGAAATCGCCATTATGTCTCTTAGTGAAATTGGTATTTTATAAATGTGTTTGATAAAAATCCAATTACATTTCAGAAGTTGATGGCAGTTTTTGGTAGCCTCTACCTTTTACGATTTCTATTTCACCTAATGTATAGGATTTGTTACAATAAAAAGATATTCCACAAAAGTTATTCATGGGTTAAAGTTTTTTTCATTTTATATGTTCACAATGATAAGAGCTACAACTTTCCCTCAGAGAGTTAATCAAAATTCCGAACGGTTTGCAAGATATGAGCCTGACAAAATGATCAATTTTTTGCAAAAATAACACCGAGGCCCCAAATCTTTTGGGGGCCCATAAAAAAAAGTGCATGACTTTGGGCAAAACTGGGAGACACGGATGTTTTTGTTTTGATCTTTTATCACGTAGTGGTGTCCGAATATGTTTATATTTCCATGACTTAAAAAATTACACGCAGCGTAATAAACCTTCATCACAAAAAATATACATTTTCGTCACCCCAACAACTTTGGACATCGAAAGTGAGTTGAGAACCTACAGTTCATTTCCGCTACGAAAATGTGTTCATTAACTGCAAATATTTCGTTACTGTGATGAAATTTGTGATTGTTGCTGCAAATGATATGTAATGAATTTGTTTCATTGCTGCAATGTATTTTGTTTATTGCTGCATTGAATTTGTTTTACTACTACAATGCATTTGTTTTAACGGCAAATTGATATTTACTTATACTCTTCTAACCTTCTTCTAAACTAACCTTAGCCTCCTTCTTTTTCGCAAATTGTTCGCAAAATTCCCCTTCGTTTTTTTCTCAATTTAGGCAGAGGGCATCGCTGACACCGCTGATCGACTATGTAGTAGGAAAATTATAGCAACCAGAAGCAAACCATGCAGCAAACTAAGATTAAATAGTGTTTGATGAATAGAAATGACAGCTAAATTTGTTTTATGTTGGTTGCATTGAACGAAAATACGCATTCCTTTTTATTTCGGTCCGTATTATGTCCAACCACAGAGTAAAATACAAAAGCAACTCGAAATTTCCTACTACCTTGTCGTCAGCGAGAGAATTGACTAGAGTTCATGAACTATATAGTTCAGTTAGGGTGACCAGATATCATCCTCACGAGCATAATGTTTGCAAGCATTGCAGTCACGAATTGAAGATCTGCTGTTTGTTTGTTACTTTGCCGTCTATCCTCCTAACCTACCTAACCTACTATTCATTGTGTGTCAAACATGTAATATTGAATAGCAAACGCAATGTGTTTGGAAACAAGTATAATACATTTGCGATAAGCTACAAACACGTTATCTTTGCATCCAAACAACAAAAATGTGCAAACTTTTTTCAGCCTGTACTATCAACGAGAATGCCCTACAAATGTTTAACGTGTTTGTAGTGTTACAAGAGTCTTCATCTGTCATATGCGGTTAGGCGATTCAAATAGTCACCAGATTCAGACTCAAGGCCTTTTACCCCCTTAAAATATCCGCAGACTAAGAACGTAATATAAAATTAGGGCTTAGCTGAAACAATGATAACATTCACTTGAAACTCCTTACTTCACCCTCGTAGTTATAGTTTATTGTGCATGCTATACGCCACGGGTAATACTTACTATTTGAAATGGCACTTTAAGTCATCATCATTAAATTATTATTATCATGCATTCGTTGAATCATGAGTGAATAGATTTAGGCATTCATGCGTTCATTAGTTCATTCATTCGTTCGTTGCCATCGAAGGATGCAACATATGATAGTGACATAAAGTATTAGATGGTATTCGGTACAGAAATTTAATCATCTGTAAAGCAGCAGCAACAGCAGCAGCAGCAGCATCAGAAGCAGTACTTATTGTTGGATGCCTAATGCAACTTATCCATACTTAGTCCCAAATAAACTAAACATGACGGAGACAGTAACGAAAGCAGCACAACCATTTGATAAAGCTGTATCAGCAATCTTAGCGGAAGGATCAGACTCATTATTTTCGTATTATGTAACTTGTTAATACAGAACTGTCACTAAGCTTAAGGTATGATGTGTCTTGTCAATGTCCTGCAAATTTGATAACAATTATTTAGAATTAGTTTGTTAACGGTTCGCAGTTGTTTAGATTAGAAAATGTTGAAAGTTTTTTGATAGATTATGAAATAATGCAATAAAGGCATTTATAGTCATAGTCTGTTCGACAAAGAATTGTTTAATTTTTAAAGAAACGGTGGCAATATTTTGAAGTTGTTGCTATTCCTCTTACCATTGCTACGAGGGTTGGATTTTATGTTTCGGGATTTGCCAACCCTAGTGTTGCAATCTGGCAACTGACAGCTCTATCGTAAAGTTGGACATTTTTGAGGTTATGCGTACTCAGAACGTTTTGACATACGAGCGCTATTTGTGTTGTTTACAGTAACTTAAAAGATTCATCTCGGCCCAAAAATGGAATTAAATCGCGAACATTTTCGTGCGATTATTTTTTACAACTTTCGACGTGGATTAACTCAGCAACAGTGCATGGATGAACTTAATTAAATTTTTGACGATGAAGCACCATCAAGGACGAGTGTTTATCGATGGTATGGCGAATTCAATCGTGGTCGTAGTTCTCGTGGATTAACTCAGAAACAGTGCATGGATGAACTTAATTAAATTTTTGACGATGAAACTCCATCAAGGACCAGTGTTTATCGATGGCATGCCGAATTCAATCGTGGTCGTAGTTCACTCCAAAACGAATTTCGTGAAGGTCGTCCAAAATCAGATGTTGTTCCGAAAACCATTGCTGCTGTGCGCGAACTGATTTTGCAAGATCGTCATGTGACCTATCGTGAGATTGAGACAACCTTTCTGGAACCAGCATACATTCAATATTGCATAAACATTTGACTGTCAACAAAATTTGTTCGCGTTGGATCTCACACAATTTGTCAATCGATCAAAAAATGGCTCGTGTCGATTGGTCGAAAGAAATGCTCCAAAAATACGATCGCGGTGCTTCGAAACATGTCTATGGCATCGTGACAGGTGCTGAATCCTGGATTTACGCGTATGAGCCCGAAAGTAAACAGCAGTCAACTGTATGGATGTTTCAAGATGAGCCAAATCCAACAAAAGTTGTTCGCGCTTCCAAGCAAATGGATGCCTGTGTTTTCGGAAAAGCTGGACATGTCCCAACCGTACCACTAGAACAACGCACAACAGTGAATTCTGAGTGGTACACAACCATTTGTTTGCCAGTTGTCTTCCAAGAAATCAGGAAAACCAACCGCCGAAGACTGATCACTCTTCACCACGACAATGCGAGCTCTCACACATCGGCGGAAACAACTGCATTTTTGAGCACCCAAAGCATCGATTTGATGGGTCATCCGCCGTATAGTCCTGACTTGGCACCGAATGAGTTCTTTTTATTCCCGTACGTAAAAAACAAACTGAGAGGTCAACGTTTTTCGACACCTGAAGAAGCGGTTGCTGCATTCAGAGATACCTCAATCAGAGTGGCACAAGTGTTTCGACAATTGGTTCAAACGCGTGCAAAAGTGTATAAATCTTCATGGGGAATATTTTGAAAATCAATAAAGTGATTTTCGATGATTAATATTTGTTTTTGTTCTCTAATCCCGAAATATAAAATTCAACCCTCGTATTACCATTGCTATTACTACTGTCATTGCTCTTGCTATTGCTATTGCTATTGCTATTGCTATTGGTGTTGCTATTGCTATTGCTATTGCTATTGCTATTGCTATTGGAATTGCTATTGATATGGGTATTAATATTGCTATTGCTATTGCTATTGGTATTGCTACTGCTATTGCTGTTGATACTGCTATGGCTTCTGCTATTGCTATTGCTATTGGAATTGCTATTGATATTGCTATTGCTGTTGCTATTGCTATTACTATTGGAATTGGTATTGCTATTGGTATTGGTATAGATATTGATATGGGTATTGCTATTGATATTGATATTGCTGTTGATATTGTTATTGCTATTGCTACTGGTATTGCTATTTCTATTGAAATTGCTATTGCTATTGGAATTGCTATGGATATTGATATGGGTATTGCTATTGATTTTGATATTGATATTGATATGGGTATTGCTATTGATATTGCTATTGCTGTTGATATTGTTATTGCTATTGCTACTTGTATTGCTATTTCTATTGAAATTGCTATTGCTATTGGAATTGCTATGGATATTGATATGGGTATTGCTATTTATATTGCTATTGCTGTTGATATTGTTATTGCTATTGCTACTGGTATTGCTATTTCTATTGAAATTGCTATTGCTATTGGAATTGCTATGGATATTGATATGGGTATTGCTATTGATTTTGATATTGATATTGATATTGATATTGCTTTTGCTATTGCTATTGCTATTTCTATTGCTACTGCTAATGATATTGCTATGACTATTGCCATTGTTGTCGCTATTTTTGTTGATATTGGTATTGGTATCGCTATCGCTGTTGTTTTTGATATTGCTATGCTATTGCTACTGCTATTGCTACTGTTATGGCTGTTGCTACTGCTGCAGCTATTACTATAATCGCCTAATTTATATCAGTTTACCAAATAGCTCCAATTAATAAATATACCACCCTCCCTCTCTTAATACGTACTATACCACCCTCATTGTCTTTTAATTTTGTTCTCTTCATAACATTGACGTTTCAGTTTAAGTAGCGGCAATAAAAGAGAACATGAAAAACGTTTCATCACAAGTATAACAAATTTATTAAGATGGAATGATGCGAAATTTGCTTCAAGCGCTTTTTCATTTGCTTGATAAATTCCCGTTATTTTTGATTTATAACTATTAATAAATATTAAATATCATTACCAGCAATAATGTTACTTTATATGTGTGTTGATTTTTATTTATTAGCACTTTTGGAAAACATCATATCACAAACGGATCCAAAACAAATATTCGCTAACTAGATTTCCGCCATCACCGCTATCTCTCTTAGTCCCCGTGCCGCGCATTCGGTCTCTAATTCCGTATTTTTACTCTTATTCCCTACGTTACTCTCTGTTAATGTCGTATATCCTTTTGTTGCCATTAGATATTAGCAACTGTTGTTGTGGTTACTGCTGATGTCTGTTGTTGTTATCCTGGTTGTCACATCAACCGTTCCCTGTTCTTTGTATGTCTGAAATCCATTCACCGGCTGGATTTTAAACGTTTTTTTTAGTCATTTATCAAAAGGAACTGAAGAAAACGTTGACTGTTTATTCATTTTCCTGTTTTGCTTTAATTTTGGTGCGCTCTCTCTCTCTCTCTCTTTTTATTATGTTGATTGTATTTGAAGCTTTAGCTGTTTGAAAAACAAGACATGACGGATGTACAAAAGGAAGAACATTTTTTTGCTTTCAATATTCAATGTCATAAAAAAAGACATGACAATATGCAAGAATAAGTGTTAACAACAGTCTTGAAATTAATCGGAAATTCGACCGAATTGTGACACAAAAAATTTGTAATTCGGTAATGGCCAGTGTTACAGTTAGTGGTTCAACTGTAGTTACACTGTAGTTAAACAGTAAATTGCTGTTTTCAACGAATGTTTGAATATACTTGAATCACTCAATATTGGCTGGTGCAGAGTGGATAGGCGAGAGAACGATAAGCAACCAGAAGCAAACCATTCAGTAAACTAAGATTAAATAGTGTTTGATTGATACTAATGACAGCTAAATTATGTTTAATGTTGGTTGTATAGAACGAAATTACGCCTTCCCTTTAAAATAACCTCCTCGCCGTCACCGAGAGAATGTAAAGAGAGGGAATGGCGACTTTTGTCCTCTTATCTATTGCACTATGACAGAACGTAAAGAGAGCAAGGTAATGGCAAAAATGGGAGCACAGTGATAAAGTTATAAAAAATTGATTTAAAATATAAGAGGCTAAAACGTTCACAACTTCTTCTCTATGTAGGCCGTCGGTGGTGCAATGGTAGTGTGCGCAGCTCTTCTGCATGAGAACGTGGGTTCGATCCCTGCTCTGACCACGTTAAATTTCTTTCGACGACGGTCACCTCGCTTAGCGACACTATCGAGTATTTAGCGATGAAAGAGCTTCTCAAAATACCGTTCGGAACCACTTATTTAGGAAAATTTTCTTTTTTTAAACTTCTTTCGCTTTGGCTTTTCTAAATTTACTTTTATTGGGTTTAAAACTACAGTATATCGTAAATATACTTCCCATTAAACAAGAAATATCCCAACATATGTTAGTCTAGACACAAACCAAAGCAAAAGTACCCAATATAACGGGTTTTTCAATAAGAGCGCTACAAAAGTTTTTTTTTTAAATAAAACAAAACCGGTTTTATACACCAATGAAATTCTATATTCCTGTGAAAGTACGTTCGATGCCATTATGTATGGAACTCGATTTCTTTTGCATGGCCACCACGGGCACGCTTGCAGAAGTCCAGACGCTGAACCCAATTTTCGACGGTTTTCAAGCATAAATCGGCCGATACTGCTGCAATTTCACGTTCGATATTCGTAAGAAGTTCATCAATCGTCGCTGGCTTGTTGTCATAGACCATAGACTTGACGTAGCCCCACAGGAAATAATCTAACGGCGTCAAATCGCACGACCGAGGCGGCCAATCAACTGGGCCATTTCGTGAGATAACACGTTCACCAAACTTGGTTTCCAATAAATTGATTGTGACATTCGCTGTGTGGCTTGTGGCGCCGTCCTGTTGGAACCACATGTCCTCCAAGACCATATTATCAAATTGGGGCCAAAAATTTTGGGTTATCATCGAACGGTAGCGATTCGCATTCACAGTAATGTGCCGGTCTTGATCATCACGGAAGAAGTACGGCCCAATGACGCCGCCGGCCCATAAACCGCACCAAACTGTAATTTTTTCGGGATGCAATGATGACTCACTCATGGATTACGTGTGAATTGCTGTCTGACCAATAACGCATATTTTGCTTATTGACGAAGTCATTCGCCAGAAATGAGCCTCATCGCTGAATATGATTTTCCGATGAAAATCCGAATCATTTTGAAGTTGTTGCTCAGCCCAATTCACGAACATACGACGCTTATGGTGATCAAGCGGCTTCAGTTCTTGCGTCAATTTGATCTTGTAAGGATGTAGGCCAAGATCTTTTCGTAAAATTCGCCACAACAACGTCACAGAGATGCCCAACGCTTGAGAACGACGTGTGAGAGACACATTTGGGCTTTCTTGAACTGAAGCCTCAGCGGCAGCAATTTTCTCGACTCTACGGACACTTCTGTGTCTCACAGGCACGGGAACATTTTTACTGTGCCTGTGGATTCAAATGTTTCCACTAGACGCTCAATTGTTGATCTGGTAGGACGATTATGACGACCATAAATTGGACGTAGCGCTCTTAAAGTTGAGGCCACTAACTCCATATTTCGGTAGTAAATTTTAATATCTTTCCATGATAAAATGGCAAACCTTACTGAAGAGACATGTCAAAAGAGCGAGAAAAAATATGGCGTCGTTTGCTGTCCCTATCGATTTACTTTTGTAGCGTCTCTGTTGAAAAACTCGTTAGTTGATAATACTGGGTTGTAGTATAATAGTGTTAAAACAAAAGTTGTTTAATTTTTTTTCATTTAGCCCCCATCCCGCAACGTGTGATAAGGAACTTCGTTCTAAATTAACACCAGAAGTAATACGAAGAAGGTACACTGTAACGCCAGTCTCATGGCAATCGTTGTTTCTAGTGTGAAACAACAATATCTATGCATTGACTTTTAATGAGTTTTTATTTTTGGTGCTGTCGCACTAGTAGGTGTTGTTGAAACAATTCTCGTTAATGTGAGAATTGGTTATACCTATAATGTGTGATGATATATCTAAATACTTGTGGCGGAGGTAGCTGCTGATGAGATTGACTGGGTAGGCATCGAAATAGCTATATACCCAACCATCCACCAAATTAATCAATTTCACTTCTTCTTTACAAACTTTTGGTGTTAAAAATTATTTTTATTTAGTTTTCTGTTAAAAGTAATTATTATTTTGAAAAATTACCTTGAACCGGATAATGATCGAAAGACGTAATAAATTTAATATAATTTTGTTTCTACTATTGTATTGTATAAATAGTACATTTTGTGTTTGAGCCAGTTTCTGTATAGCGAGGGTAAAATCAATTAGGGTGTTCACATGAGTGTCCTAACTGTTGTATGTGTCGTATGTGCTAAAGTTCTACAACAGTTGTACAACTGTACTAGATTTTGTCCACACAAAAGTGTTGTACGATAATACAACTTTTGAAGATATGTTTTTGCGGTGTACTAAGCGATCAGCTGATACCATTTGTTTACCATTTGTAGCAAGGCGTATTGAAGAAGGTGGTTGCACCAACACAGCTGAACGAGTTTGTTTGTATTCGCCTCACAATTACAGTAATCAAAAATTTAAAACCGGTCCACCGGTGGGGTAGAAGATATAATTTTAAGCTAAAAATTTAAGATACAAAAGTTTGGGTAAAATTCTATATTAGGAGTTATAGGCCTCCAAAGTTCGGTTTTCCTGGGGGTACTATGTATTAAGAAGCGTCTAAAGGAATTTTTCTGGCAGCGTTTTTGGACAACATAGGGCAAAATAAACAAACCAAATTAAATGGAAATTTTCGATAACTCGCTTTGTTACCGAAATATTGGCCGTTCAAATTTTGAAAAATTGCCGAAAATAGTTTTTACATTTTCCCAAAAAAAAATCCCGAAATGTAAATTAAGGAACAGAGGTATTTCTCCCCCTGGCCCCTGAGCGCGGCCGGACGACTCGAAATACAAAATAATCGGCCGAAAAAAACAAAATCGTGAGACAAAAACCCCCCTTTAGCCTGACTTTGGAGGCCCATATTTCCTAAAATAGGGATATCCCCCAACTTTTGTATTTAATATTTTGTGCTGAAAATCATGTGTTCTACCCCTTTCCCATAAAATTTTTGATACGACAACAAGACATAAAGTCGACCTGTTCCTAATTACTAGTAAATGCAAATATGTGTGAAATTTAAAAAAAAAATAATAAAAGGAATCATGAATTAACATAATTTATGTTTTTCCTGTAACAAATATTTCTATTTTTTATGTTAAAAATAACCGTTGCCACGGTGTTTCAAAAATTGCAGTTTTCGAAACAACTAAAAGCCCGGTTTCTGGGATAGGCGAATTCCTGAGTACTCTTCTCACAATCAGCTGATT
Source organism: Phaonia tiefii (assembly GCA_963931995.1). Taxonomy (NCBI): domain Eukaryota; kingdom Metazoa; phylum Arthropoda; class Insecta; order Diptera; family Muscidae; genus Phaonia; species Phaonia tiefii. The sequence goes on from OZ008368.1 coordinate 23,159,901, forward strand.
TTTACAATTTAATTAATTAGAAGTCGCCCAATGACATCTAGGGCAAAGTGTATTTATATCAAGTGGAAGCATTATCACAGCTGATTTTTAGTATTTTCATGACGTTGTACCTAGAAACTATTCAATTCATCAGTATTTTGGTTTTGTACATGCTTGTTTACGTTTATTGTTGGTATACATACATGCAGAGTTTGACACAACATCGATACGAAATAAAAATCAAATGCCTGTTGTTTTTGCCTGCAATTACAACAACGCCTAATGCTTCCACTTTATATAAATACTCTTTGATCGAGTGTCACCACCTTCTTCAATACGCCTTGGATTGTAGTATATGCATTTACGACAGGGTGTTCACATACGTGCTATTGTGGGTCTTGTATTTTCTTACAACCTACAACCTTCGTACACCTTGTGAATTCCCTAAATATATATATGTCATTTATTGTGAATGAAATTACGCCGTGCATCCTTATTTAGACAGATTACTAGTATTTGGAAATCGATATACATATGCATGTAAGTCTACATACTTAATTAGTTCTGGCGGAATATATGAATTGTATCTCACTAGTAAGTGACGTGAAACACCCACATGGTTCTTGCTCTTTTGCGTGCTTACGTTATCAGGTGGGCTTTTGGCCACAAATTTTATGAAGATAAGACACAAACTGCGTGTTTATTTTCAAATCCGCTTCATTGGCAACACGTTGAAAGTGGCAGCAACATTGAGACATCGTGTAACATTCAACCGAACAGTTTAAGTTGACAACAACATAACACAGCCACATAACAACAAAATGATAAATGCAAAACGATAAATCTTTGTGAAAATATACACAGGATATAGTCATACATACATAAAAGGAAACCTGCAATAGCTCTTCCAAGCAAGCCAGATGATAGTGAGGGTATTGCCTTATTATTCCATCAGCACCACCAACACCACCACCACAGACGCCATTTGAAAAACAAGTTAAACCTTTATGTTTATGCGCAACATTTATTTGCCGGGATCACTCACACCGTGAGCAAACAGCAACCACCTTCTTGCTACCCCATGTCAGCTACGATTTTCTTGCTAGCTTTTAAATCGGTTCAGACGGGAATTACGCCATTACAAACACTTGTGAAAATATCGATTAAGCGGGCTCTGGCATATATATGTAGAAGTGTCTGCAAATGTTGTTATGTGGTTGTATATGATTGTGTGTTGCCAGGAACTTTTACTTCGCTCTTACGTTCCATGGCAGTTTGTCTTGGGCTCGTACTATGCTTAGCGTCAAATCCAACTGCCATCGTAGCGGCTTTTCAGGACAACAAATTTGTTAGGCCGCCTGGCAGAGAATCGAGAAATCTCTTAACGACAGCTAAATGTCAAACGAAGTCAGTTCGAGTAAATGGAATATGTGGAAACCAATGAGGACGCTGCCGCTTGGCGAAGTGAACAAAAGGAGTTTTTAAGACTTTATTCTATTCTGCCAGTATTTTTAAGCAAACCCACCCCGCTCTCTTGATTTCTTTGGCAAGACGACAGGAAATGAATTGGTCCCATTTTCAGTTAAAACGTTGACTTACAGCCAAGATTATGTGTGTGGTGATGAGAGGTTTGTTGGGTATTGTTTGTCCTCTTGTTGTGTGTTATATTATTTGTATTCCTTCACACAGAGTATTTGTGGTTTCGTGAACAAATTCGTCAGGCTTAACAATGTGGAAATTTGGGAGAAAATCAAGTGTTTTGTTTCTATATTAGTCGCTTTAACGGGTTGCCTTTCTAAAGAGTTTCTTATATTTTGTATGATTTTTATTGTTTTATTTATTTAAAGCTTTTTGTTTCGTATCCTATTCTTTTGCTTTGATTTTCGGCATTTCATTAGTAAGAAAATATATTTAAACTTGAGCATTTGATGTGGAATTGTTACGGCACAATTGCACAATTTGACGCCAAACAATTGTAATAACAAAGGAAATATCGAAACCGGGCGACACTTTGTCGATCGATCAATGTCGTGCGATCTTTTTAACATCTGCATAGAGATACTAATTGGTAAGGCGCTGATATCATCACATATCTCTAAATCAAACACAGTTTTGTAGGGTATCCCCACACCAGCGCCAAATTGAAAGAAACAAAAGACAAAAGAAATATCGAAACCGGGCGACACTTTGTCGATCGATCGATGTCGTGCGATCTCTTTAACATCTGCATAGAGATACTAATTGGTAAGGCGCTGATATCATCACACATCTCTAAATCAAACATCGTTTTGTAGGGTATCCCCAAACCAGCACCAAATTGACTATCCTCACTTCCTTGTTGTTCGTCATTCTCTTCTTTGTACTCCTTCTTTCGCCAACACTGCATATGCAGTCAAATCACGCAGTTTTACTCGATGCAATATGTTGATGTTGCAACAACATTGCGAGTGTTACATGGATACATATACAGTTGCGGTGAAAATAATAGCAGCGCAAGACTCTTATAAATGTCTCATAAAGATTTTTTGTTTTGTTTCACGGTACCTGTTCGATTTCTTTCAACACATTAGTAAATATTACATTGGAAAATAAAAAAAAAAACAATAGTTTTTGTGCTGAAGGCTCTTTTGCTATTGTACTTTTTTTTTCTTACAACTGCTTTAACATTAGATGTAATATTGTTGAAATAAATAAAGCAATATTTAGTTCACTGAAATAATTCTTTTTGGTTTGTCATAAACAGAGCGACGACAAAAAGTATTGAATAGTATCGTGGTACAAACAAATGCTAGAAGCACTAGCTCAGCTGATTTGAAATTTTTTTCTGGAATGAGTTTTTCTCTTATGTCAAAGTTTGTTTACTTTTGTTTGTATGCAACCACCGGTCACCTACAATTGCTGTTCTTGAAATGTTTTCTAAGTAAAAATCACATAGAAACGTTTTAATTTTCAGACTTAAACACTTTCAATACATCGAATAAAACACACACATTTTGTAAATGACACTTTTTCCAATTTTGTATACATTTTCATTAGCAAAAATATACAGCCTGTTGTTTTTAATTTGTTGTATTTGTTTTTGTACTTCATCTACCATTATATTTCTACCATGTATAGTATAGAGAACTTATTGCACATTTTTTCCGTTCTCATGTAGAGAGCCTGAGTAGAAGAGCATAAACGAGTTTTATTCTCTTTATAGAATATTGCAAGATAAATGCACCAATTCGACAATATTATTACATAAAACAATACTTACTTTATTTTTATTGACTATTTTACAACCTCATGAGGTCAAATTAAACAAATTTCAACATATTCTTCCAACTGGCTCTATCCTTCGTCTTTTCTCGCCAGTTGGTAACACCAAGGATACGGAGCGATTCTTCTGCCTGGTCTTTCCAGCGGAGTCTTGGTCGTCATCTTGTCCTGCTTCCATCGGGTACGTTACCTTTCGCGCTGACTCATCTTCATCCATTCTGATAACATGGCCCAGCCAACGCAATTGGCCTAATTTGATACGCCTAGTTATGTCCACGTCAGAATATATATTATACAGCTCGGGGCGCCAACGACGTCAGTACTCGCCGTTTTCCCTAACAGGACCATATATTTTACGGAAAATTTTTCTCTCAAATACTCCCAGGTGGTTTTCATCCCCTTGCGATATGACCCAAGTTTCGGAGCCATATGTCAGGCAAGACAGTTAAAATGAGAGTCTGATATAGCTGGACTTTTGTCCGTCGAGAGAGGGCTTTGTTCCTAAACTGCTTGCAGAGCCCAAAATAGCATCTCTTTGCAAGGACAATTTTCCTATCTATCTCCAGGCTGACGTTGTTGTCATTGTTCATGGCGGATCCAAGGTAGACAAGTTCATCTACCACATCAAAATCAAATCGTCAACGTTTAAGTGCGGACCAAGTCGAGAGGTTTCTCTAGTCATTGACGCCATAAATTTTGTCTTGCTCTCATTAACAGCAAGACCCACCTTTGCTGATTCCTTTTCGATTCTTTAAAATACTGCAGTAACCTCTCGCAAATTTCGCCCAATGATGTCTATGTCGTCAGCATGCGCCAGCAACATATGGCTTTTCGTGTTAATGGTCTTGTTCGTATTTACTGCAGCCTTTCTCGATATTATCTCCATTAAGATGTTGAAGAGATTGCATGAAAATGTGTCGCCGTGTCTCAGTCCTCGCTTGGTACAGAATGATTCAGTGAGGTCTTTCCCCACTTACACTCCTGATTTGGTGTTGATCAACGTCATTCTACAAAGGCGGTTCAGTTTTGCCGGAATACCAAGTTCAGACATAGCTTCGTACAGTTTTCCCCGTATGGGGCTATCGAAAGCAGCTTTGTAATCAACAAAGCAGCTTTGTAATCGACAAAAAGGTGGTATGTATCGATTTGCTTTTCGTGGGTCTTTTCCAGTATTTGGCGTAACGTGAATATTTGGTCAGTCGTGGACTTGCCTGGTCTAAAACCACACTGATAAGTTCCAATCAGGTTTTCAATAATTGGCTTTAGTCTTTCACATAATACGCTCCACAAGACCTTATTCGCGACGGATAAAAGACTGATACCGCGGTAGTTGGATACGACACACGGATCACCCTTTTTAAATACAGGACATAATACACTGATACTCCAATCGTCGGGCTTAGATTCCCCCAGGCATATACCGTATATAAGTCGGTGCATGTGGGCTAGCAGTGCTTCGCCACCTGCCTTAAAAAGTTCAGCGCGTAGCCCATCCGCACCGGCGGCTTTATTATTCTTAAGCTGTAAAATTGCCGTTCTAATCTCACCTTGGTTGGGGGAGGGAGGAATACAATCTACACTATCTTCCACAATCATTACCTCCTGATCTTCAGCGGTAGAATCCGAGTGGAGTAGTGCTGAAAAGTGGTCTCTCCACATTTTGAGCACTCACTGCTTCGCATTCACCAGATTCGCATTCTCGTCCTTGCAGGAGGGAAGCCCATTATTAGGCCCGTTATTCGATCGTCTTACGCTCTGGAAAAACTTTCGGGATTCACCATTCATCCTGCAAATTTCGGGGTTTTCACTCTCTCTCTCTGCTCCCACTGCCATTTTTTCCGCCAAAATAGTTGGTTTTCGCTTCTTGTACCGCTCACTCGCAGCACGCGTTGTAACTGACTGTTTCGTTGCCATACGTGCAGCGTTTTTTTCATTAGTTGCAATGCGACATTCTTCGTCGTACCATGGCTTATTCTTCTGAGGTTTTTGCTAGCCAAGTTCAGTCCTTGCAGCGATTTCCAAAGAATTGGAGATGTGCTTCCACTGCGCATCTAGGTCCTCGGGAGGGAGGTATTCTGCCCTATCAGGAGAGAGAGCTTCTGACGATAGGACATTGATATCTCCGGTATTTGTGGCTTGTCAATATCCAGCTTTTAGTGTGTTCGGCTGCGTACGTTTTGCGCCCTGCTCAGTCTTGTGCGAACTTTCGCAGCCACCAGGTAATGATCCGAGTCGATATTGGCACCTCGAATCACATGTACATCTATTACACTAACAGATTGCCTGCCATCTATTACCAAGTGATCTGAATCTGGTTCTTCGTCCACTGATCAAAAATCATAAATGTTTCAAAAGACATCAATGTTTCTATTCTATACTATACTATTCAATACTCTTTGGCGATGACGACCTGCTTCTGTGTTCGTTGCCACTACATCAATACCATCATACTTATTTTCAGGCATAGGCTATTGTTGTACAACAACAACGTATGTGATGCTAACGCGGTGTGTTGTTTGCATGTGTTCACTTTGATAGATTGCCCTACCTGTGCCTATAGAAGTTAACACCTCAAAAATTTCCGAAACAAGTGAGGTTATCTACAATTTCTGGTTTGATTTGAAATAATTGTTTTGTTATTTATTTTCGTAAGTGAGACGAGGAAGCATTTTGATGATGTAGAAAGAATTCTTATAAAAATGTTAATATCTGAGGAAAATCATATAGGAAAGTTCAGAGTTTATTTAATTGTTCTGCAAAAATTATCAGAAATATCATTTTATGTAAGGGAAATGTTGAAACAAGTGACAAAGTCGCTGTTATCACCTGCAACAATTCGGCGAATAAAATGGTTTAGCACCAACAACCCATCAAAACGAGCCACCGAAATATAAGACAATATTTACCCATCTCTAAGTCATGAAACCGCCCGAAGCATAATACGTGACCATAATCTGTAGGCCACAAGTCGGAGAAAAGTCCCATTTTAAAGAAAGTAATTTTTCCCAGAAGATTGCTATATGCAAACACACGGCTGCAGTGGTCAACTGAATAAAAGATCGCTTAATAGAGTACAAAAAACTAAACAAAAAATGTTTTAATTTTATATCTTTATTCTTCATCTCTTTGTATTTTTTCAACGTAATCGCCATTTATTTCGATACATTTTTGAAGTCGATAAATCCACCTTGAAAAACAGTCTTCAAAATCTTCAAATTTGCACCTTCTTGTCTCCATATCATGCTTTTATGTTTGGTTTCAGAATCGTACTTGTGAAACCATGCTTCATCACCTGTTCCAATTTTCTGAAAAGTGGAAGACTTTCCGTTTTTGAATTTGTTAAGAAAATATTGAGCAAAATGCACACGTGCCTCTTTTTGAACTTCAGTTAAAATTGTAGGAACCCATCGTGCAGATTTTTTCGTGTATCCAAGATTATTTTTTAAAATTCCCGATACAGCCATGGCATTCAAGCCCAGTTCTTCAGCAATCATTTCCTGGGTCAATCTTGGATCTTCGTCAATTTTAGACTTCACCACCACTATACTTACATCGTCAGTCGCAGATTTTGGACGGTATTCTCGAGGTTCGTTCTCCACAGAAAAATGACCGGTGTGGAATCTCCGGCACCATTTTGAAATAGTCACAAGGGATGGCGCATACACTCCAAATGCTGTTTGGCATTCATTAAATATTTCCACAGGCCTGATCTTACGCCGAAATCCAAAAAGAATAGCAAACCGAATTTCTTGCTGCGTTGGCACGGGGATATCCACTGACACTACTTCACTAATTTTACGTTTTCTTGTCTGCATTTTGACCGATCTTTCTGAAAATTAGAGTGATATATCGTAAGATTATAACAAACGGTATTTAGTTTTTGATTTATTAAAAACTTATAATATGACAGCAACTAAGCGAACTTTTGTTAGCCCCCCCTACACCACAAATATATACTAACAATAAAATATGTCAAAAAAGTCCTAAATACTTTTAAATCTCACAGTTTTTCATCAAAATGGAATTTTTTGTAATTCCACTTAGCCAATTTACATCAAATAACTGTCTGTCGCACCGACCGTATCACGAATAGTGTGCAAGGAAATGTCAGATGAGAACAATGACTGCTCTATACGTCATTACTCTATGACCAAAACCCTCAAACCTGGAGGATCAAATATAAAGGTTTGGGAGCGTTTTTCAAATTATGGGGTTGGACCAAAAGAGTGACCTACTATTACCATATTACCATATTACCTACTATTACCATATTTATTTATCATCCAATATTTAGAAATACTACATGTGAAATGCCACTTAAGTGGGCCTCAGAGCAGAACAATGACCCAAAACAAACAGCCGACTCGCAAAATCCCGGGTTGATCAACAAAAATATCGATGTTATTATATGGGCCGCGCACGTGTTTGAAGTCAAATTAAGAATGGCACAGTATTATCTATAAAAATTTTGTTTATCGATATTTTTTATGTGTTGGCACTGCTATTTTTTTGACCGCAGCTGTAAATACAAATGTGTGTTTGGAACATTTTATAATGTTGTTGCTATAATCACAAGTAGTGGCGTTACTTTATATCGCCTCCATGTTATTGTTGTTGGCGTTTGGTTGAATGTTTATAGCCATAAACAAATTTGTGGCGCCTTATATTAAACCGTAGCGATTTATGAACAGCCGCTTATTGTCAATGATTTATGCGATATTAATAAGCTGCAACTTTAAAACGAGTTATTTTTTGGGTGACGCAGACAAACACATGCGTTTGCATATCTATACGTTTCGTTAATTTATGGCTAACACGGTAGTTGTTGGTTTCACAGCCTTAATGCGGCTCTTTAATGGATGCTACGTGATGAGGATGTGATTTTGCATTGAAGCTTTTAAACAGTGTATCGTGTAAAATTCACGGAGAGATAGAGCCAGACGATCAAACAACTTACATCATTTAGAAGCAAACCTCTCAAACAAATCGCTGCAATTGTCTTCGTTATCTCCTACCGCAAAGATAGTATTAGCCTATTCTATTCAAGTACAATATTCATAATGTACTCATTTCATAAATATTCTAAAATTTGTCTTTAATTGTGATCTTTAATTGCCTACGAGGGCGGATCAAAGAGTCCGTGACTTTTTGAATGAAACACATTTTTTTTTTGCAAAAACAAAATTTTTTTCAACATAATTTTCTTTTAGCTCAATACACTTGGGCCAACCTGTCTCCAATTTTGGTATCCCTTCCAAAATTCGGAGAATATGGCGGATGAGGTACCAATTCGTAGAGGCAGGATTCTGCGCCATAAAGCAAGACAGGTTGTACGAGAGTCTGGTATAAAAAAATGGTTTCCCGTTGCATCCCAGGAAGTGATTAGGGAACATCTGGTATAGCTGGACTTTTGTTACTCGAGAGTGGGCTTTATCTCGAAAGTGCTTGCTTAGCCCAAACCAACCTCTATTCGCAAACATAATTCTCCGCTTGATCTCAAGGCTGACGTTGTTGTTTTTGTTTATGGCAAATACGAGGATACTATAAATTCGTCCACCACCGCGAAATTATAACGGTTATCAACGTTCACGTTTCGGTCTAATCGCTTGGAGGCCCTGCTCGTTAAAACCTTAATTTTGTCTTGTCTTCATTTACTGTTAGACCAAGTTTTGCTGGCTCCTTCTCAATTCTCGAAAACACTGGAGGAACTTTTCTAATTGTGCGCCCAATGATATCGATATCATCAGCATACGCGAGCAGCATGTGGCTTTTGCTGCTGATGGTTTTATTCATGTTGACTGCAGATTTTCTCAGAATAATCTCTATTAAGATGTTGAAGCGATCGCACGATAGGGTGTCGCCTTGTGTCAAGCCTCGCCTAGTTTCGAAAGGTTCGGTAAAATCCGTAACAACTCTCACTGCGTATTTGGTGTCCGTCAAGGTCATCCAGCAAAAGCGTATGAGTTTTGCAGGAATACCAAGCTCAGAGATTGCTTCATATAGTTTCTCTCGTATCGGGCTATCGAAGGCCGCCTTATAATCGATAAATATTTGATAGGTGTCGATTTGTTTTGCGTGGATCTTCTCCAGGATTTGGCGTAGCGTAAAAATCTGGCCAGTTGTCGATTTTTCAGGTCTAAAGCCACACTGTTATGGTCCAATCAGTTCACCAATAATTGGTTTTAGTCTTTGGCACATTATACTTGATAGAACCTTATATGATATGGATAGAAGGCTTATTCCACGGTAGTTGGTAGTTGGCACAGAGACTCGAGTCACCTTTTTTAAATATGGGACATTGTACAATGAGCCTCCAGTCGCCGGGCATCCAGTCATCTAACCAAATTTTGCTAATGAGGTGATGCATGCACCCAATCACCTCATCGCCGCCAGCCTTAAACAGCTCCTCCGGTAATCCATCGGCTCTAGCGGCTTTGTTGTTCTTAAGTGGGAAAATAGCTGGTCTGACCTCGGCTTGGTTAGGAGGGGGGAAATCGATGTCGTCGTCCAAATTGTGATCGTCATTGGAGATCTCAGATACCAATAGCGCAGAGAAATGATCTCTCCATATTCCCAACATGCTCTGCACATCTGGAATCAGATCTCCGTCCTTTTCTTTACAGAAACGGGGCCTTAAACTATGAAGATTAGTTCCTTTTTTGATTTTTTGGTAGAATTTTCGGGCTGCGGTTTGGAACGAAGTTCCTTAACTTTAAACAAATTTTATTTAACTACTTTATTACAACCCATTATTACCAACTATATTGGGTACTTTTGGTTTGGTTTAAAGGGAAGTTTTCTAGGTGGAGCCTGTATATTACATATTATAGTTTTGAACCCAATGAAAAGTAAAATTAGAAAAGCCAAAGTGCAAGACTGGCAAATCCATGAAACACAACCCTCAGCATGGAATTACATTTGGCAGCACTCTTACACTCGTACTTTTGGTTTGTGTCCAGACTAACATATTTCTTGTTTAATAGGAACAAGCCGTTTATTACATATTGTAGTTTGAACCGAATAAAAAGTAAATTTAGAAAAGCCAAAGTGAAAGAAGTTTAAAAGAATAACATCTTAAAGAAGTACCTTTGCTTAAAAAAGTAAAGTTTCTTACAAAAAGTACCTTTTCTTAGAAAAAGTAATTTTTTAAATAAGTACCTTCTCTTAAAAAAGTACATTATCTTACAACAAATTGCCTTTTCTTAAAAAACGGCATTTTCTTTAAAGAATACTATTTTTGTTAAACAAAATAACTTTTCTTGAGATAAGTACCTACTATTAAAATTGTATCTGTTCTTTTGTAAAAAAAAAGCTTTTCTCCAAAAAAAAAAAAAAATACCTTCTCTTACAAAAAATAACTTGTCTTACGAAAATTTATTTTCTTAAAAGTACCATTTCTTAAAAATAAAGTACCACCTTTTCCTTTGTTTTCTTGAGATAAATAACCTTTCTGAAAATAAGTAGATTTTCGTAAAAATCCTAATCTTATCCTAAAAAGAGTACCACTTCTTTAAAAAGTGCCTGCTCTTAAAGAAATATTTTTTGTAAAAAAATTCATACTCTTAGACTTTTTCTTAGCTTAGTGATGAAAATGAAAAAGCTTCTCAAAATACCGTTCGAAACCGGTGTAAAACTGAAGGACCCAATTCATGAGTGTAAAACTAGAACGCACACAGCTCACTGATTTGTGAGAAGCTTCCCTAATTATTTCACGGGATGTAACGGGAAACCATTTTTTTTTTATTTTAAAAAAAGAAGTACCTCTCATCAAAGAAAGGACCTTTTCGGGAAAATATAATACATATTCTTACAAAAGGGGCCTGGAAATATACTTTTTTTTCTAAAAAATACATTCAATAAATAAAAAATTTCTTAACAAAAGTTTATCATTTTACAAGATCCATTTAAATTACAGTATTTTTCAACAGGCGCCTTAGGTACATTGGAACTAACTAGTACATAATATATAGCGAAAGGAGCTTCGTTCCAACCAGGTATCCCCTGACACCTCATGTAATTTTTCCTTCTGTTTGTCTCACTTTTCTCATCCTCGCGCTTTTTGCACTACCGTTTCTTACGCCTAAAGAGACGGTTTATCTCCTTACTTTTCTCCATATATCGTTCAGTTGCAGCTCGCGTTGCAATTGACTGAAGCATTGCCATACGTGCAGCGTTCTTTTCATCATTTGATATGCGAGACTCTTCGTCGTACCATGGTTTATTGCGAAGCGGTTTTTCAAAACCAAGTACGATTGTTGCGGCAGTTTTTATAGAGTCGCTTCGCTTGAGAATCGTCATGGGGAAGGGGTGGGTTCTGTGCCAAAAGTTGCAAAAGTTTCCTTGAGTAGGCTGTGTCGTACCTCTGGTAATTAATTGCAGCTTTAAAATGTTGGTGGCAGAGATGGTTGTCAGTTTAAATGAATAATTCCGTCATTGAGAAAACAATTTAACTCGTATAACGAAATTGTGATATCGGTAGTTTGTTATTTCCTAAGTTTCATCATTTATATTGACAACTTAATAATTGCTCAGAAGGATGATCTTTTGCTGAAAATGATTTGACAGGATATGCGAAATAACTTGTTACAAAATGAAATGTTAATGAGTCGTCTCCTTGGCAGGATGCGAATTTCTTCCAAAAGATGATATCGGTTATTGCACAGTATTGCACTATGGCTTTATATCTTTCAATCTAATAGTTAAGTGCATATTGCATTTCATACTGTGTATTCATCTCCATCAATATCAAGCAGATCTTACATTTTCTGATTGTGTTTTTCTGCATTTTCCTAAACGAGTCTTCTATTTGAAGAGCGTTGGAAAATATTGTAATTATTCTCTTAAGAAAATACTTTACTGTCTTTTCTTTTCTGTACCTAACATTTTGTTTCCGTTCCAACATTCCCTGTTTCCCATCATATGCATCGACCTTGTCTCAATTTCTCTCCCTGATACAACTTCATGTTGTAACCACTTGTGCATGGAAATTTCGCAACTGCTGTACATACAACAGTTACTAATTTGCAAATTATGATGAAACTGCTACACCGAGAAAATATGAATGGACAAATTAAAAATTTCGTTGCAATGTCAAATCATTAGCATAACATTCACTCATCTGCAATTAACATGTGTGCGATATCATGGACTGCAAAAATCATTAGCGATTTAACAAGAACTTTGATGAGGCCAGACCGGACATGGAGCTTCAACGCATGACAGTTTATGCTGAATTGTGAATGAAAATTTAAGTGGCATCCAGCAATGCAACCCCACAATCCAAGTCAAGGCATTTGCTCAGTCATTAAACGCAGCATGACTTTTGAAAAGAATGTGGTGGTGGGCAAGTTTGGCTGTCTCTGTGAAAGTCGACAAGTATTATATATTGCTAATAGTGTGGCTATCAGTTTGCTGTTCGGTCGGTCTATATGACAACCTCTTTGTATCCTCTTGTTACCCGTCTGTTCGCAATTGTCCGTCTGCGTGGCGGTTTAACTATGCATCTATCTGTAATCTTCGTTTCATCTGTCCGGTTTGTCCTTCCATCAGCATATTCATTCGAGTATCATATGATCTGGTCACTCACTGATTGCTGCATTTTCAACCGCATTTAAAACAATAATAACGTTAATCGAACAGAAGAAAGTTGTTGACCGAACCAAAAAAAACAGAAACACAAACACACAAGTTGCAATTTCAATCTAAAGGCATCGGAACGTATTTACGGAGTGTATAAACGTCCAACGATGCAAGTTGTTGGAAAGGACGGGAAAACAAAGTTGTAATAGCGCCAACAAATGTTGCAATTGATTGCAAATGAGGGTAAATTTCATGCACAATATGTTTTTGGCTAGTTGCAACATTGCTGCAATTGTTGCTGGGTAAAAGTTTGGTGTAAAGAAAAAGTTTATGCTCATGCTGACTATCGACAGGCAGACAGTCCATCCACCCCCGTCACCCCCTTGCATGATGCCATACCAATGTATGTAAGTGCTAATGACAGCCATCAAACGATTTCAGACACAATCAGCCAGATACTTGGCCACGATACGTTGACGGACCCAAAAGGAAGCATAACCACTAGGGAAATTATTAAAACTCTCAGAAAATGTTGTCATCTTTCTTGTGCTCACATCGACAGCAGCACATACCCCATAACTGGGCAGTAAGATGCGACAAGTATCTGGTCTTTATTCCCTCCCACTTAGTGTTACTTCTCCCAGCCAATAGCTGCTCCTGCCACAAAAAAATTAAAAGGCGAAGACGCCTTGCTTGGAATTGTTATTGGAGTTGGATGGTCTGTCTGGGTTTGATGTTGGTGGTGGGTGTTTCTGTTGTTCTCCTTCTGCTGTTGCATTTTCATGTCCCTCAGGATAGTGCTGCAGATGATGTGCCTGAGATGCTACACTGTCTCTTCGCCATTGTGAAACAAATATCTGCTGTGAAATACGTGCAACATTACTAAGTGTTGGCAGAATTCATGGCCATTGCTCTGAGGGTGTCGGAGACGCCCTACTACTCGATTCAGAGCTCATGTGTTTATGTACTTTAAGTACTTGAAATAATAGTATTAAGTTAAAACTGGAAACGTAAGGCTGAATACAATTTTCACACATTCGTTACCTCGTCTTGGCACAAAATGACTAAATAATTCCCAAAGCCCTATGTCCTTCTTACAGCTAGCGACCAAGTAGACACCAGAGATGGGCACGTGAGCATAATTTTGACCTACTCACATTCACGCCTGAATCACGCGTGATTCACGTGACTCATGACAATCCCGTACAAATTACTTACAAAAATAAAACTGTTTGTTTAATATGAACCAGTTTTTTAAGAGCCGGAAATGATTCCGTCATAGGGCAGTTCAAGCAGCCCACTTCTTCCTCGAAGTATGTCCCGGGACCACTTCGTTAGCTAGCTACACTCAGAAGGTGCTACTTTAGGGCAGCCTGATTAGTTATGAGATCACTGATGCATCTCAGGTTAAATAGGTAACCCTACCACTGAAGCTCTTCGAACTAGCCGACTTATTCTTTTACCCTTTGATGTCGGATGAGCTAATACGGTTGAATTTTATGTTTCGGGAATTTTAATCATCGAAAATCCCTTTATTGTTTTTCAAAATATTCCTCATGAAGATTTATACACTTTTGCATGCGTTTGAACCAATTGTCGAAACACTTTTGCCACTCTGATTGAGGTATCTCCAAAACATGCATTCTGAATGCAGCAACCGCTTCTTCAGGTGTCGAAAAACGTTGACCTCTCAGGTTGTTTTTTACGTACGGGAATAAAACGAAGTCATTCGGTGCCACGTCAGGACTATACGGCGGATGACCCATCAAAGCGATGCTTTGGGTGCTCTAAAATGCAGTTGTTTCCGCCGATGTGTAAGAGCTCGCATTGTCGTGGTGAAGAGTGGTCCGTCTTCGGCAGTTGGTTTTCCTGATTTCTTGGAAGACAACTGGCAAACAAATGTTTGTGTACCACTCAGAATTCACTGTTGTGCGTTGTTCTAGTGGTACGGTTGGGACATGTCCAGTTTTTCCGAAAAAACAGGCGACCATTTGCTTGGAAGTGCTTCGGGCGCGAACAACTTTTGTTGGATTTGGCTCATCTTGAAACACCCATACAGTTGAATGCTGTTAACTTTCGGGCTCATACGCGTAAATCCAGGATTCATCACCTGTCACGATTCCATAGATGTATTTCGAAGCACCGCGATCGTATTTTTGGAGCATTTCTCTCGACCAATCGACACGAGCCTTTTTTTGAGCGATTGACAAATTGTGTGGGATCCAACGCGAACAAATTTTTTTTGACAGTCAAATGTTTGTGCAATAGTCAAGGTATGCTGGTTCCACTAATGCATAAGGTTGTCTCAATCTCACGATAGGTCACATGACGATCTTGCAAAATCAGTTGGCGCACAGCATCAACGGTTTTCGGAACAACAGCTGATTTTGGACGACCTTCACGAAATTCGTCTTGGTGTGAACTTCGACCACGATTGAATTCGCCATACCATCGATAAACACTGGTCCTTGATGGAGCTTCATCGCCAAAAATTTAATTAAGTTCATCCATGCACTGTTGCTGAGTTAATCCACGTCGAAAGTTGTAAACAATAATCGCACGAAAATGTTCACCATTTAATTCCTTTTTTGGGCCGAGATGAATCTTTTAAGTTACTGTAAACAACACAAATAGCGCTCGTATGTCAAAACGTTCTGAGTACGCATAACCTCAAATGTCCAACTTTACGATAGAGCTGTCAGTTGCCCGATTGCAACACTAGGGTTGCCAAATCCCGAAACATAAAATTCAACCCTCTACTACTGGCCAATGGCGGATCAAATGTAAAGAAACGAAAATCGAGTTTTAAAACACTGCATTCTGGCCAGCGTCTGATCCATAATGGGCGGTTGAGACATAATCATCCTAGCAGTAGGTAAAATGCAGAACTACGGTGGGCTGGGTTCGGCTTCCGGCACCGTTATAATGTCAATGAAAATCCGAAATAAGAATGAGAACCGTAAAACCCTCCTATTTGTTGACGACCACCCCCAACGTTATAAGGACCATGATTTACGGAGAGGCACTTCAAATGTTAGAATACTATGCAGATCCTTTGCAACTATCCAACTGGCAGATGTCCTCGGGAATTACAAGACTGACATTACTGCTTCCCAGAATATGCGATGGGCAGGCCATGTCTGTACAAAGAAGAAGAACTGTGCATGCATTTGGTTGCGGATTTGTTAATGACAAAGAACTGCGACATCTGGTCTGGAAGTTCAACCCCATGAGTGAACGTATAGCCACCATCCCCTTTAAAGCGAAACGCTTTAACATATCGCTAATTTCTGCGAATATCCCAACGAAACACAAAGACGAAGACTCCAAGGAAATGGTCTGTGATCTCCTAAAGGAAACATACGACCGCTGCCCTGGCCATGACATTAATATTGTTCTCTTTGATTTTAATGCTAAAGTTGGCAATGAAAGTGTCTTTGAATAGACCATTGGTAAATTCAGTCTACACGCCATCACTTCCGATAATGGAATAAGACTGTTAGATTTTGCTGCAGCGACAAACACGGTTGTCAGTAGTACGAGTTTCCAACATAAACACATCTATAAGTCTAATTGGATATAGCCTGATCAACAAACGAAGAATCAGAGATTGATCACCTGGTAATTGCTGGAAGGCACTCTACTAGTGTAATGGACAAACGTGTGATTCAGAGCGAAAGTCGTATAAAAAACCAGACATATAGAGAGCTGGACATCGGAAAGCTGCAAAGACCAGAGAGAGCCACGGCCTAGGCAGAGAAAATCACTCATATACACATCCTCACTCACATCCCGCCTCATGATCCTCAAGTGCAGTGGAAGTACGTTTCGCACTCTATGAAAACTGCTGCAGAGACCGTACTTGGTTATGAAAACCCGCTTAAAGACAAACCGTGGTACGATGAAGAGTGTCCCATGGCAAGTGATGAAAAGAACGCTGCACATATGGCAACGCTTCAGTCAGTTGCAACGCGCTCCGCGACAGAGCGGTATAAGAAGAAGAGGACTTTGGCGGAAAAACCGGTTGCGGAGAAAGCGCGTGAGTGAACAAATTTAAGACCCATTCAAACTGGAACTACCGTATCACAGAAAAATACAAAGCCAAACCCATGGAAATGGATCAGGTCCACCCTTTTGTTGAGATAAGAACTGGAATCTTGTCGTAAATGTATGGAGTATGTTGGGAATATACAAAGATCTCTTCTCTGCTTTGCTAGTCCCAGAACATTTCAATAAACATAAGTGTGTGGATTACATTCAGTACGATGGCGTCGATAGCCCACCTCCTAGCTAAAGCGAAGTTAGAATTGCAATTTCCCGACTTAAGAACAACGAAGGCGCTGGTGCTGATGGATTACCGACTGAGCTGTTTAAGGCTGGCGACTATGAGTTGGAAAGGTGCATGCCTCAGCTAGTATGTAAAATATGGATAGACGCATGCATCCTGCAGATAGGGGTCTTGGCATATTGTGTCCTGTTTTCAAAAAAGACGTCCCGATTATATGTACGAACTATCGTGGAATAAGACAACCTCTCTTGCTTTATGGCGCAGAATCCTGGGTCTTATCGCAAACACACGCAACATCTGAAGGAGTCTTCAAGAGAAAAATACTCCGAAAAATTTATGGTCCTAAAGTCCATAACGGCGAGTATCGGCGATGTATGAACCATGAGTTGTATGAGCTATATACCGACATTGACATAGTTAAGCAGATCCAAATAACTCAATTGGGCTGGCTAGGCCATTGTCAGTAGAATGGATGAAGACGAACAAGCACGAAAGGTTTTCGAAACTGAACTCGAAGGAAGACGAAAAATGTGTAGACCAACATACCGCTGGAGGGATCAGGTTGACGAATCCCGGCGTACACTTAGTATTACCAACTGGAGAGATAAGCCAAAAGATCGAAATGGTTGGGGAAATATGTTATCTTCGTTTTGTAAGGCCCTTGACCCCACCGGGTTGTTTGAGGCCACCTAAGTAACTAAGTAAATGAAGTGTAGATACTACTACACTTAAGAACAAGCTAAATTGATTGTCTTTTGGAATAAATTTTATCACCTTTATGTCAAAGAAGTCTGCTACTTATTTCCACTATCCTTGCAGACGTAGAAACTACACAAGCGAAGCATGTAACTGCACTCTTTGGAATACCGAAGATGATTACGAAGTTTGAAAGAGGGGAACGACGTTATTAGAAGTCTTCCAGCGAATGTGTGGCCGTCGCTGGTGCAATGGTAGTGTGCGCGGTGATTGTAAAGGGTTTTTCAATAGAGACGCTACAAAAGTAAATCGATAGGGACAGCAAACGACGCCATATTTTTCCCCGCTCTTTTGACATTTCTCTTGAGTTAGGTTTGACATATCATCATGGAAAGATATACGAGCCAACAACGAGTCGAAATTATTAAAATTTACTACGAAATTTGGAGTCGGTGGCCTCAACTTTAAGAGGCCTCAACAATCAGCGATGAGGCTCATTTCTGGCTGAATGGCTTCGTCAATAAGCAAAATATGCGTTATTAGTCAGACAGCAATCCACACGTAATCCATGAGTCATCATCGCATCCCGGAAAAATTACGGTTTGGTGCGGGTTGTTGCTACATACGCTGATGACACAGCAATTCTTGCATCAAGTCCACATGCAGATATAGGCTCAAGAATTGTTCAAAACCAACTAAACGAAATGGAATTATGGTTGAACAAATGGAATATTTTGATCAATACTACAAAATCAGCACACGTTACGTTCTCCTTAAGGCGAGGTGACTGTCCGGATTTATTCCTAAATAATTCTGCGATACCAAAGAATAGATAGATAGATAGACACATAGATAGACGCTTAACATGGAAAAATCATATAAAAGCAAAAAACGAACAATTAAATATAACAACATTTATAAAACAATCCTTAAGCCTGTCTGGACGTACGGCATCCAACTCTGGGGAACAGCCAGTAATTCAAACCTTGAAATTCTTCAAAGATATCAATCCAAGACACTAAGGTCCATTGTTAATGCACCATGGTTTGTATCCAATAAAACCATCCACAACCATCTCAGCATACCATTTGTCAAAGATGAAATCAACAGATATAGTACCAACTATCTTGACAGATTAAGCAGCCATTCGAATCCATTGGCAGTATCTCTATTGGATGACACATTAGAAGTCAGAAGACTCAAACGACATCACATTCTTGATTTACCTTTTCGTAGATAAACTAACTTAACTCCAAAGAAAAATTAAATTTAACTTGTATATCTTAATTTATTTATAAGCTCAAATGTTGTTCTCAATGGAGTTCGAATAAATGGAGACGAATAAAAAAAAAAAAAAAAATTTTCTCAAAAAAAAAATCTATTCATATTCTTAAACAAAGTACCTTTTCTTAGCGAAAATACCTTATCTTAAAGAAATACCTTTTCTGAAAAAATTAATTTTCTTTCAAAAAGTACCTTTTCTTAAAAAAAAGTATTTTTTTTTCAATAAGTACATTTTCTTAAAAGTTAATTTTCTTATAAAAAATTGCCTTTTCTTAAAAAACTACCTTTCTTTAACGAGATGCCAATGTCGCACATCTGTTGGGAAATTCCTTGTTTAATGGGAAGTTTTCTAGGTGGAGGCTGTAAACAACATTTAGTATATATTGTAGTTTTGAACCCAATAAAATGTAAATTTAAGAAAAGCCAAAGTGAAAGGAGTGTAAAAAAGAACATTTTCTTAAATAAGTGTACTTTCCTAACAAAAAGTAAATTTTCTCAAAAAAATACCTATTCGTACTCTTAAACAAAATACCTGTTCTTAAAAAAATACCTTATCTTAATGAAGTACATTTGCTTAAAAAAGTAAAATTTTTTACAAATAGTTCATTTTCTTAAAAAAAGTATTTTGTTTTAAATTTAGTTGTCGTAGATCCTCGTCATGTTTAAAGTTGTAATTTCCTTTAAGGCTGTAAGAGATCATGTTTTCTCCGGTTAGCGAAAAAAATGTAAATGGCGCGGGTGGGATTCTCTGTACACAATCAATAAATGTCTTCGGTTAGTGACTTGTGTAAATACACACCGCAGTGGCTTAACGGGCTAGACGCTGCTGAAGATGATGCTTCACAAACATCGAAACGATCGCCAAGCGAATGTGAGTTCGAATCACATCCGCGGCATTTCATTTTTGTCACTAACTTGAGAAAACATGATCTCTTACAGTCTTAAAGGAATTACTATTTTGTTTTAAATTATTACATTTTCGTAAAAAGTATTTTTTTTCATACGTAACATTTCTTAAAAAATTACCTTTTTTTAACAACAAATTGCCTTTTCTTAAAAACTACATTTTCTTTCAATAGTACCTTTTTTGTGGAACATAATAACTTTCCTTGAGATAAGTATTTACTCTTAAAAGTTTACCTATTCTTGAAAAAGAACCAATTCTAAAAAAATGTCCATTTCTTAAAAAAAACCTTTTCTTCCAAAAATAGCTTTTCTTAAAAGTGCCTTTTCTTAAAAATAAAATAATACCCTTTCTTCTCTTTTCTTTTCTTGAGATAAGTAGCCTTTCTGAAAATAGGTACATTTTGTTAAAAAATTAACATTTTCCTAAAAAGAGTTACACTTCTTTAAAAAGTACATTTACTTAAAAAAAGTACTTCTTTGTAAAAAAAATTCATACTCATGGATTTTTCTTACAGAAAGTAGTTCTTGAAAACATTACCTCTTTAAAAAAACATTAGCTTTTGATAAAAGAGTACCTCTCTTTAAATAAGGACCTTTTCGTGAAAATATAATACACATTCTTACAAAAAGGACCTAAAAATATACTTGTTTTTAAAAATATACATTCTATAAAAAAAAATTTCTCTTAAAAAAAGTATATTTTCTTGAAGATCCATTTAAATTATCGTATTTTTCAACGGGCGCCTTAGGCGTGTTGGAACTAAATACTACATAACATACAGGGTGATTCGGGAAGCTTCGGACAAATTTCTCCATCATATTCCTTGGCTCATTTCATAAAGAAAAGTCCACTATGACCATGTCCGAAAATGCAAGGGTGAGAAATGGCAGCGGGTTCAAAATTTTCGGATTGGCGGACGGAGGGTAGTAGGGTAAAGTTGCTAACTTCTGAGCCAGTGGTCGGATTTTTGGGGTTATCTGAATTTTTTTCCATTTTTTCCGAAAGACCTTTCCTACAAAGACCTTTCCTACCAGCCCAAAAACAAAAAAATCCGACCACTGGCTCAGAAGTCTATTATTGATTCTGAAAGGCCTCTTAAAGACCTTTCCAAGAAGCCCAAAAACAAACAAATCCGACCACTGGCTCAGAAGTTAGCAACTTTACCCTACTACCCTCCGACCACCAATCCGAAAATTTTGAACCCACTGCCATTTCGCACCCTTGCATTTTCGGACATGGTCCTAGTGGACTTTTCTTCATGAAATATGCTGGAGAAATTTGTCCGGAATTACCTGAATCACGCTGTATAACGGAGGGAACTTCATTCCAACCGGGTGTCCCCTGACACCTCATATGATTTTGTTTTTACTAAACATGGATTTTAATGAAATAGAAAGCAATTCTAACTATAACCGCGTTTTAGATGAAATATGCCACGTGTCCCGCAAGGTATAACGTGTCAAACTTTCTTGACGATTTTATGGTTTGCTGGTTGGTTAAATTAGGGTTCCTCTAATGTGTTCACATGGGTACTAAATCCTTAGTAAGTTAAAATATGAGTGAGAAACGAAACTTACTCAAAATTCGCGACATCCTCAGCCTCTCCGCTGGCTGAGCTAAGCAGTACGAGACTTTCCGCCATTTTTTTTTGTCACGTATTGTTCGTGAAGAGCGACTAACTGCTTTAGTGTTTGCGTAGCACAGCCGTGAAATCGATTAATTTACGTTGCGAAAAAATGGGAATGATATTAGAAGTCTTCCAAAAACACTTTATTTAACATCGTAGTAAGAATATCGAAATTATATCGGAAATATGCGTGTCTCACGCCTAAATAGTACTCACCCACAATCACTCACGCCAAGATTGGCCAAGACGTAAGTATTGGACTCATGCAGGAAGACTTTTTCAGTACTCAGATTCACGTACGCTCACATGATTACATTTTTATATTACTCACATTGACGCGTGTTTCACAGCAATCACGCGACTAACGCCCATCTCTAGTAGAAACATATGCGGCCACAGCTAGTTAAATAGCAACATGGGCGTATGGAGTGTGCGTTGGCGTTGGCGTTACAATGAAAATGATTGCGGTATTTTCACTTAAGTAGCTTTTTAAAGTTTCTTTCTTTTTCTATTCTGTCCATTACTTCTGTTTCTTTTGTTCTCTAACGTACTCAAGACAAAAACGAAACGAAAACTTTTTCTTGGCTCTTATTAATGTCTGTTTGCCTTAACAGTGTGTGCATATGTGTTAGAGTCCTCAATTGTAAGGATTCAAAAATACAACGTTCTGTTGGCTCTTGTTTCGTCAGGATAATGTTGTGATTAGCTCTAAATGAAGTCTATTATGGCTTTTAATTGGGTTTATGACATGCTTAACCCAAAAAAAACTCTGCAAAAACACAAAAATAAACTTTATTACATTCTCCGGAAGAATTGAAGAACAATACGAATGTGTAAAACTTTTTCGCTTCAAATTACTGTAATTTCTTTTCTGCGAACGCGTCATTTAAAGTTTTCTTGGCATTAAAACTAAACGATGGAATAGAGGATAATGTAATAGCATAGGAATAGCCTCTTCTCCCAGCATTTTAGTTTATTTGATTGGGTACAGGTTCTCCCTTTATATTACGCTTTTGCCCTCCTTTTTACAGAATTTAAAATGTTGCCACTTTTTACTCCAGTTCGAAAAAATTATTTGTGCCTGTTTAATTCCCTATATCTTGAAATTCTTAAAATCTCCAAATTGATTAAGGCCAGTCAAATTATTAAATTGCGGACGTTCTAAGAAATTCAACTTTCTTTTAGTTCATGTCTGCACGCTTCTAGCAGGGCATCACGTGCCAGACTTTCTTAACGATATCATGGTGAGCTGGTGAGTTAATTTTGGGCTCCTCGAGGAAACTCATCAAGATGAGTTAATATGGGTGCTATGTCATTGGTACGTTAAAATATGATTAAGAAAGAGATCTTACTCACAATCCGCGACATCCTCAGCCTCGCCTTTTTCTGAGCCGCGTAGGCTTTCCAGTGTTTCTTCTGTCATTTGTTGTTCGAGTCGAACGACTAACTGCCTTTGTGTTTTGCCGGTATATCGATCAATTTACGTTGCGCCAAAATCACCAATGTATTATTCCACCAGAACTATTCATGAGTATTCCGCGCTCCGGTGCCAAAAGGGTATCATATAGGGTGACACTTTTGCTCACCCTGTATTAACAAATTACATGAGGTGTCAGGGGACACCCGGTTGGAACCAAATTCCATTCGCTGTATATTATGTACTAGTTAGTTCCAACACGTCTGAGGCGGCTTTTGAAAAATACTTTAATTTAAATGGATCTTTAAGAAAAGATACATTTTGTAAAATGACAACCTTTTTTAAAGAAATTTTTTATTTATTGAATGTATTTTTTTTAAAAAAAGTATGTTTTTAGGTCCCTTTTGTAAGAATATGTATTATATTTTCCCGAAAAGGTCCTTTCTTTGATGAGAAGTACTTCTTTTATGAATGAGTATGCATTTGTTTTTACAAGGAAATGCTTTTTTTAAGAACAGTTACTTTTTAAAGAAGTGGTACTCGTTTTAGGATAAGGTTGTTTTTTAAGAAAATTTACTTATTTTCAGGAAGGATACTTATCTCAAGAAAAGGAAAGGAAAGAAGTGGTACTCGTTTTAGGATAAGGTTGTTTTTTAAGAAAATTTACTTATTTTCAGGAAGGATACTTATCTCAAGAAAAGGAAAGAACAAGGAAATGCTTTTTTTAAGAACAGTTACTTTTTAAAGAAGTGGTACTCGTTTTAGGATAAGGTTGTTTTTTAAGAAAATTTACTTATTTTCAGGAAGGATACTTATCTCAAGAAAAGGAAAGAAGAGGTATTATTTTATTTTTAAGAAAGGGTACTTTTAAGAAAAATAATTTTTGTAAGAAAGGGTATTTTGTTTTTAAGAAAAGCTTTTTTTTACGAAAGAACATGAACAATTTTAAGAGTAGGCACTTATCTCAAGGAAAGTTATTTTGTTTTAGAAAAAACGTACTCTTTAAAGAAAATGTAGTTTTTTTAAGAAAAGGCAATTTGTTGTCAGGTAATGTACTTTTTTAAGAAAAGGTACTTATTTAAAAAAATACTTTTTTTAAGAAAAGGTACGTTTTGTAAGAAAATATACTTTTTTAATCAAGTTCTATCAAAGTCAACACATGCAAACAACACACAGATAGGTTTTCTGCTGCTGCTAAAACCAAATTTCATGCTGCTGCTAAAACCAGATTTTATGCTGCTGCTAAAACCAGATATTATGCTGCTGCTAAAACCAGATTTTCTGCGACTGCGAAAGAGAGAAATGACGTGTTAAACAAAAATGAGCGAGCAAGAGAGCAATGAAGGAGTGGTGTGGCAGGGGTGAGGCAAACGAAATTGTGTCTATAGCGTATGTATTAACATAATAATGTATGTATGTACATGTGTCTGTTGCTGTTGTTGAACGGAGATATAAAGCATAGCCACGCAAAATTTCATTTGCAAGCCCATTGGCTTGCGCAGTCGACGTTATGGTGACACACTAATACGTCAGCTACTTCGGACAAAGTATGTGTGATGTTGTGTGTTTGGTTGTTTCGTTGTTGTTGCTATGGCCAAACAAAGCGAGTCACTTGATGTTCAGCATAGCCCGGTGTATGCAAAAAAAAGTAGAAACGGTGTTAAGTTCGGCCGGGCCGAAGCTTATATACCTTCCACCATGACAATTTACACTCACATTCTCCACTCTTTGCATTCCCTTAACAGTTTTTCTTCTAGGTACCCCCCCCCCCCGCCTACACCCACCACCCACACAAACACCCCACGATACACAAAAAAATCACCAACATATCAGTAGTAGTAGTAGTAGTTGTTGTTGTTGTTGTTGTTGGTGTTGTTGTTTTTTTTTATTTTCCAATGTAACATTTACTAATGTGTTCATAGAAATCGAACAGGTACCGTGTAGCAAAAAGGTGTTAACACATCATCCGTGACTTCGAACACTCATTGATTTTTTTTAAGGAAAGGTACACTGTTTAAGAATATGAATAGGTATTTTTTTGAGAAAATTTAACTTTTTTAAGAAAACGCACTTATTTAAAAAAATTTTATTTTTTTAAACTTCTTGCAATTTAGATTTTCTTAATTTACTTTTTATTCGGTCCAAACTATAATATGTAATAAACAGGCTCCACCTAGAAAATTTCCCTTTAAACAAGAAATATCCCACCATATGTTAGTCTAGACACAAACCAAACCAAAAGTACGAGTGTAAGTGTAAGTGTGCAGTCTTGCAGTTTGGCTTTTCTAAATTTACTTTTTATTGGGCTCACAACAACAATATGTAATATACAGGCTCCACCTAGAAAACTTCCCTTTAAACCAAACCAAAAGTACCCAATATAGTTGGTAATAGTGTGTGGTAATAAAATACTTAAAAAAAAGTTGATTAAAATTTTTTCATTTAGCCCCCATCCCGCAAAAGTACAGCCGTGGTCCTCTGATAAAGCCGGCTTTAAAAAATTTAATCATAACAAAACGATCAGCAAAACTGTTAGCAAAAGGGTGTCCTATAGGGTGACACATTTTGCTCATCCTATATTAAAAAGTACAGTCGTGGTCCTCTGATAAAGCGGTAGAAAACAGACAATATCTCGTTAGGCCTCCGAAAAATGTGATCATCACAAAACCTTCAGCAAACTAAGTTAAGTGTCGTGGTGCTACGCCTATGGGCTTTGATAAACCTTTTTTGATGATCCCCTACACCTACACTTACTTTTACACTCGTACTTTTGGTTTGGTTTGTGTCTAGACTAACATATGGGGGATAGTTCTTGTTTAAAGGGAAATTTTCTAGGTGGAGCCTGTTTATTACATATTGTAGTTCGGACCGAATAAAAAGTAAATTAAGAAAATCTAAAGTGCAAGAAGTTTAAAAAAATAAAATTTTTTTAAATAAGTGCGTTTTCTTAAAAAAGTTAAATTTTCTCAAAAAAATAACTATTTATTTGTCACACCTTGTTATGCGACAATGAATAAATAAAGAGAATCAAATTTAGAAAATCAGCAAACTGATAATTTATGCATTTTAGTCGAATATTGGATCAAATGTTCGTACCATGCACGCTATTAACTACACTATTGAAAGAAAAATTATGTACCTGAATATAAATTGGAATTTAGCTAGCAAAGCCACAAACCATTTCAGTAAGCAGGTCAATATTATTATGGTAACAGGGATCTTGTAAAGTAAAGGGTGCCTCAGCAAGAATACAATTTTTTATTACAAAATAAAAACACGTAGGTTTTGATACAGTTATGATTATTTTATCGGATTGTAAAGAAGGCATCTTCCGACAAAGTATGGAATAAAATATCCGTCAAATGGCCCTCATGTCATGCCATTACTCTTTTCATTAAATGTTCCATGACTTTTTCACAGATATGTAGCTGTATCTCACCGATGATCCGATTAAGTATGGAATAAAATATCCATCAAATGGCCCCAGGGCTTTCATGACATGCCATTGTTAATTTCATGAAATTTTCAATGACTTTTTCACAGAGATGTGGCTGTATCATACCAATGACGTGTTGGATCTCGGATTTGGGCTCTGGAATTGTTTCTGGTTTATTCGCATAAACCCGAGATTTCACCCCAAAGAAAGGAATCGCACGGCGTAAAATCGCATGATCTTGGTGGCCAGTTGACAGCAGAATTTTTTTGAGATAATTTGTTATGAAAATCGTTGCTGATTCTTTCATACACGTTCTTTCATACACGTTGTGGTAGGTGGCGCCGTCTTGCTGAAATCACATGTCGTCCAGATCCATGCCGTCCAGTTGAGGTCACAAGAACTCCATTATCATGTTCCAGGCTCATCTTCTAAAAAGTAAGGCCCAATCACGCCGCCTTACCGAAATGCTCGTTGTGGGTGCATTTGTTTTTCTGAGGCTTTCTGAGCCCAAAATTCGACAATGTTGTGTATTCACGAGGCTATTCAGACGGCTATGCGTTTCATCGGATAAGAATTTTTTTAAAAGAAAATTGGCATTTTCTTCGCTTTGTTCTGTTCCCAATGAACGAATTGTCGGCACTTTTCATGGCCTGCTGGTTTGAACTCCTGAGTAAGCTGCATTATGTACGCATGAAGGTGGAGGTCTTTTGTCAAAATTTGTATGCAACAACACTCTCGTACGCAACAGCAATGTTTTCAAGATACCGACCGGTCCGTTGACCCACGGGAGTCTTATTGTCCATAACCGACCCATTTTCATGAAATTGTTTGACCACTTTTCGAATGGATGACACATTTGGTGTACTTTCTAAACTGAAAATTCTTCGAAGTTTGCGAGCGCTCTCAGCATGACTTTCCAAATTTTCTGCTTTTACTGCACGCTGAAAAATCGGTATTATTGTGGTTGTTTGGATGACAATATAATGTGTTTGTAACTTGGGTACTTGGGTACAAACACGTTGTGTTTGCTATTCATTCCTACATGTTGGAGACACGATGATTAATTGGCCATAATATATGTTCTACTGACCCAAAATGTGGCTTTGGTTGTTGAAAACTACTGAAAAAAAAACGTGACAGATATCAAATGAACAAAACCCCGGCAGATCCTCAATTCATGAAAACAATGCTTGCAAAAATATATATGTTTCCTGCAATATGTTGCTGGGCCACTTTTTTCAGCGTGCAATTCTTTGTTGTTACTTAGCGCATGTATGTAGATTTTTCCATGACAAACACTTTATAATATTATTAGTTTCATACAATGGGTAAGAGATTTAAAATGGTATAACTCTGGAACAGTAACTGCAAATTCAAAACGTGCTTGGAATTTATCTATCTTTTAATGGGCATCATTAGTTGTTTAATGTTTCATAGAAATTTGAAAAGTTATAAAGCGTTATTTGCAAAATGAATCCAAAATTTACGAGAAAAAATTAATACATGATACCTTATTGAGCAAAATAATTGCCAGAACTGTGGTTTACGCATTTACAAGTTTGGACGTTTTGCAATAAAAATATTGACGTCTAAACTAAGGAAATCGTGTTTATTGATCTAGTTTTAAGTAAAATTCAAAAATTGTCCGGAATTCCCGATATTTGGGGGAATTTCGACATGTGCGACCTCCATACCTTTTCCGAAAAATCTGAAAAAAATCTGAAAATTATTTTCCATTTTAGCTTGAGCAACCATGAAAATCGAAAAAGAAAATTTTTTTGGGACACCTTACTGTCTAATACACGGTGACTTTGAGAGGGTGAGATTTTTGCTAATTACTGTAGCCTCTGGGCCAATAATGAGCTTCGTCGTTCATGATAAATTTTTGAATCATTCACTTCATCGTTGAGTTTCAAAACCCTGCGGCTGTATTCTCAACGGACGCTACAGTCGTTTGGTGTCAACTGTTGGACCACCGGAATTTTGTATGGATACATTTCCAAGTCTACTGTCAAAATGCGACACAGGGAACACCGCGAAACGTTAAATTTTTGAACACATTTTTTTAAGGATGTTTTGGGCTCCTCTGCTACATGACCGTGTTTTGCAGGAGATTTTTGTCTGAATTCGCATTGCATTAACACCACTGACAAATTATTGCGCGCTAACATTATCACAATTATCACGCGTTCTTTTATCGTAAAACCATTCATTATTATTCACTATAAATTTCGGACATATCGGCTTCACGAATGGTAAAACCAAACTCACATACGATGCTTATTGCGCACACCTTGTACACGCTGAAAATCTGTCTGCTTTTGTTGTTTGGATGCAAATATAACGCACTAGCTGGACCCGGCAAACTACGTTTGGCCTTCAAAGTTTTTGTAATGCCAAAGGCTGAACACAATTTGTTGTTCCATTTAGTTTCAAACTATAGTGTTGGCTATTATATCATTTCCTTTCAAAGGGGGCGTGGCACCACCCTCTTCCACCCTGGCTGTAATTCGTACAGTTCCAACATCATATACATATACCAAATCTCATCTTCATATCTCTGACAGTTCATGAGTTATAGCCATTTTAAATTTCAAGTTGTATGGGTGGTGCCACGCCCTTTAACTAATCAGAACCAAGTATAGTCAAGGGGTATCAGCAGGTCGTCAGTACCAAATTTTTTTCATAACAATCAGTTTATTATAAAAGCCGTCAGACCGATTTTTGAAATGGGGGCGTGGCACAGCCCACTTTCACACTGGCTGTATAGCCTATATTGACTGAACATTTCATCAAAATCGGTCCAGCCGTTTTCGAGTCCATTCGTAACATACACACATACATACATCCATTTTTATATAGCTATATAGATATATTTATAGCTTGTCGCAAATATACTATACTTGTGTCTAAACACATTGTGTTTGCCATTCAATATAACCTGTTTAAGACACAATGCTTAATAGGTTATAATATATATTTTGTTGTGACCCAAATGTCGCTTTGCTTGTTGAAAACCTCTAAAAACAAAGACGAGGCAGACAACAAAGAAACGAAAAGGCAGCACCTCGTCAATTCATGGAAACAGTGCTTACAAACATGTTCATGGTTCCAACAATATGTTGCTGGGGCCGTGTAAATATCTAGCACTTCCGTTGTCTAGTCACAATTACCTATATTTAGATGTGATTTGGAACATTTTTATCGTTACCACGAATTTAACAATTCATCGGCTTTGTTGCAAGCAATCGATTTAGACCTAAGGAAAACTGATTTCATCTAAAAATTTTTGATTTCGGAAATTTTGACTATTGATGGACATGCTAAACTTGGAGTCGGGGTGGTCCAAAAATAGTCGACAGCAACTCCGACTCAAGCCATATATCCAACACTGCAATTCTACAGCAGTGTACAAAATAAAGTATATAGAAATATCCACACCTTTTGATGAATTAAATTAATAAAAATTCACAACTAAAAATTTTTAAATTTCAATACATATTTAAATATATTTGTACATGCTTTAACTTTGTTTCTTTTCTTCTCTTGTTTTAGGTAAGAACTAAAGTGATTTTGTGGCATTTATAGGCTACATTAAAGGATAAACAATATCCCTCTTTTGCAATTATGGCTTATTGAGGTTGTCCCAATGGAATTTGTGTAAGTCCGAATTTTGTACATCGATAATTATAATAATAATTCGAATATACGTTTTTGAAAATTTCATATTCCATACAAAGATACAGTTAAAATTTTACACTCGAGCATTTTGAGTTAATTTTTGTAAAGTTTATGTTTTTTTAAGATAATTTTATGTGCACTGAGAGAAAAAGCGTCGTCACACTAGTGGTATTATGTACCACAGCCAATATTTTCACTGAACGTACACATACTAGGGTATGTAATCGGTTAACCGTTGTTCGATTAATCGAACAATTTTTGGCAAGCATTTGCTCGTGTATTTTAAAACTATTGATCTCGAGTGTTCAATTAATCGAGTAATTTACACCGATTAATCGAATAAATCGAGAAAGTAATTTTGTCATATTAAAATTTGAAGACTTAAGCGTTTCCTCATGGTATCAGCTCTTTAGAACCGCTTTGATAAATATAATTTAAGAAATATTCAACAAATAATAAAAGACAATGTACGATTTTCAAAACACTATTTTTCTTATTTTAACGTTTCATGGTATCTGATTTTCGTTAGATACGAAAGAGTCAACATATGATATTTAAATTATTAAAATTAAATTTAAACATTTGTTTTTAATTTTTTTAAATTAGATAGTGGAAACATTAAAAGAAGGAACATATTGTTTTTGAAAAAATGTGGGTTTCCACCTTCATCCATCAAGGTCTTCAATTGTTAACGTGTGTGATGTTTTTTATTGAAAAAATTATATTAAGTCTGCTTTAAATTTATATTATTCTATAGATCGATCAATTTCGGAATAGTAATATTACTCGAATAACTCGAGTTATACAAAAACTTTACTCGGTTGATAGAGTAAGTCAGCAAACGCATTTTCGAGTTAATCGATTACTCGAATAATGCAAAAACCCGAATAATTGGATACCCTAACACATACATTACTGCTATGAAAATGTTTTCATTAACTAAAAAAGTTTCGTTCCTCCAACGAAAATTCTTCATTGCTGCGAAGAAAAACTTGCATTGTAGTGATAAGTGTGTTTCATTACTGCGATGAATATGTTACAGTGATGTGTAGAATTTATTTCATTAAAATACTTAATAGACCATGGCTGCAATATTACTGTTTACTTGAAGCAGTGTTACGGTGCGTTTACACTGGTCAGTTTGAGACAAGATAGTTGAGAATATGTATTAGTTATCACAAAGACTAAAATTGTTTGTGTGACTTACGCGTCCAGCCAGTTATAAAGACAGTACAGTTTTAAGCAACCGCCAGCAGTGTCGTTTCGTTAAATTTCCTGCTCTGATTTTTTGTTTCTTCGCTCTTTTGCCATTGTGTTTTGTCTTACGTCTCCAAATTACAATGGAACTGATGTACTCTGCAAAATTAGACATCTATTCATGTTTATATGTTTGTATTGTCAAACAATATTTCAATAAAAATTAACGAAATTTTCAAATGCAAATATATTTCCCAATTTGTAAAGTCGTTTGCGATTACAAAACGAAACGTCACCGATATGGCCGATGGCTGAACTAATAGAGGTTGACGCAGTAGGATTTGTTGTAATTGTGTGAACCAACAACAGGCATTTAGTTTTTGTTTCATGACTCTAATCGTCAAATTCAACACAGATCCATATGAACAAACACCGTAAACAAAAAAGTACAACAAAAAAATACACTGAATTTAATAGATGGAGTCATAAGAAAGTAAAATCAGTCGTTCTATTGCGCCAACCTTTACTAGTTCAGCCATGATCTGGTCGCTTATGTCAAATCTCTTGCCGAAGTTACTGTCGTTGAAAAATCAGAGACAGTGGCGAGGCAACTGAGAGAAGTGTAAGTGTGGTAGTAAAAATGTGTGAATGTATTGCTACTGTCGGAGCAAAACTGTCCCGTGTTAACGCCAGGTTAGGAATACGACGCTGTTTTAAGATGCGTTTTCAAAATTGTGCAAAAGACACTAACTAGGGTCAATATTTTTTTAACAAATTTTATTGTTTACACTGAAAACAAGTTGATCATCATCACAAGGAATAAGTTTCATCAGTAGTTCCATTCCCGCAACATACTCCAGAATATCAAATTCGATGAAGAATTTAGAATTTATGCAATTTTTGTTTCGAACGTTCAAAATGCGTCCATGGTGGCTACCAGGAAAAACGTTAGTGATTGAGACAGGTAACAATTTAACGCTATTGAAATTTACTTGAATTATTTAATACCCTCATTCCCGAACAAATTGACATTTACTTGCATTATTTAATACCCTCATTCCCGAAAAAAAACCTCTAGAATATCAAATTCGTCAAAGAATTTATGAAATTGGCCACCTGGAAAAAGATTAGTGATTGAGACTAGTACCAAATTAAAGCTATTGATATTTACTTGTATTATTTAACACCCCCATTCTCGAATGCAATACTCCCATCAAAAAAATATGAATATAAACCGAAAAATAATATCATAAATCGCAAGGACATTGTTTTCTCTGAAACACACAATAAATTTCCGCGTTGCGGCAACACAAATTAATTGGTTTCAGCAACGTAATAACGAGTTATCAAGACCATCTTGTGTGACATGTTTCGTTGCAGCAATGACAAAATTGTCAGATATACGATGCAGCTTGTAATCACACCAACGATAATTGCTTCATCGCCGCGACGATGGCTTTCCTATTCATTGTGCTACTACTTCAAGCTGATCTTTGAAATGTTGTCTAAATAACATGCAGCTTGATAGCATAAGGTCGAGAAAATATATTTCAAGTGACATTTAGACCTATAATTTCACTTGAATTTTGTTTTGTAATCTTTCTTTCTCTCTCTTTAAAATATGTCTCATAAATTAACGCATTCCATTCTTATCTGTAAACCCAATTTTCAACCACTTTGAAGCCATAAACAATTTTCTGCATGAACACTTAATTTCATGAGATCTGCCTGTTACCCATTACAACATTTAACAATGTATGCAACCAAGGCATTTCCCAGGCCCATGAATGGAAATCTTAGAAATAAAAGTCTTCCACGAGATGTGTACCACAATCTAAACAGGCTATAAGTTGGTCCGTTAGACTCAAGCATCATCTAACACATGTTGGTTGCAGTTTTTCCTCTGGTCATAGCCCATTTCACTCTTGTAAATGACATTTGTCTTTACGTGATAATCTTATTAAGCCTAAGCAAAAGCATGTGTACTAAGTTGTAGGACACAACAGTTGCAACCAGGAACCATCTACTCACCCTTGAACGCTATTATTTAATGGAAATCTGGCCTTAAGGTAGGTAGTATCTAAGCAGACCTTAAGGAAAATTATGGTATTACAAAAAAAGAATGATGCTAAGGACAAATAGAATCCCGAACCGAGAGAAATTTTACCACTGGTATAAATGACAAAATTTTCTTTTGTTTTGCCAAAAGCCGCTAGGACAACAACTCCATGGACTGCTCTAATTGCACTTAGCAGTGTTGCTGCATTAGCAACAACCAACACGTAGCATGCATCTAACCATCTGACCAACAAACAACAAACAGAGAAATAATGATTCCAGTGAGTGTTGCATGCTGACTGGCCTGTTCCTGTACACTTATATGTACATGGGTTGCCCATCTGCTCTGTTGCATCTAAACATAAATACATTATTAGTGCATACAGTTTTTCCACAGTCCATAGAGTTTTGACTCCCTGTCCTGCAGGATGTATTGTGGACTGACTGACACATCCATGCGTTCGTAATTCGTATGTATATGAACATAAAAAGGCAAACACTAAGTCCAGGGTATGAAACATGTTGGGAGAATGCACTATTTCAGATGAATGACAGGTCGCTGGACGTAGACCACCACCACAACAACAGCAATAGCAGAAAGACCAAAAAAAGGCAACACACAATTTTAATGCATCCAACAATTGCTTAATGCATCACTAGTCCCTGCCACAAACGCATTAAGATTTGTTGCATCAACTCCTGCTGCTGATGGTACTGTTCCTGCCCACTTTCATGTGAATGACGGTAACGACAACAACACAGGCAACTTAAAGTTAGTTCTGCTCCTCCCGAACGTGAGTTGTATTCAAAATAGTTTCAATTTGCAGGCAGGATAAGAAGAATATACTTAAGGTTGGTTTGTGGTTGCTGCACAAGTTGCTTCCATCTCTTAAAGGTACATTTCCTTTGGTGTTGCAAATATAAGGAACGAAGCAGGATCACAGCAAATTCAAATGGGTTTCTTTTGCGGCTTAAAAAAACTTCATAATTTCTACTTAAACGGCCGTTCCAGTCGAACATTTTCAGATAACATCATTTATAAAGTTCTTTAAGTACGGAACCATTTTTGATAGCGACAGATCCTTGTACTGGGTATAACTTTAAAATTTTCAAACCCTAGTTTGTTGACTTTTGAAGCTCTCAATGCTCTACAGAAATCTCTATTAGATTCAATTTATTGAAGAATATAAGAGAAATATAAGTGGAATATATTTCATTGGAAAATCAGCTCTTTCCAGCGTAACACAATTGAAAATGTCGACGTTTTAATTTTATTTTAAAACATCCTATAACCGATTTTTTTGACATTAAAAGGAATGCAATTTTCTTACTCTAATTTCATTAAAACTAAATTGTCGCAAAATGTACCATTCTTATATACATTAGCATCCATGTTTTTAATGAAATTCGAGACACTCTAATTTACAAATCTACACTCACTCATGCATCTGTATATATTTCCCTGTGTGTACATTAAAATATTTACATACTTTTGGGCGTTTAGAAGCTAAACACGATTGCACGCATTTGCAGCGCAACCCATTTGGAGTATTCCCAGAAAGAATCGACAAATGTTGTATTATATCAACAGGGCTCATTGTAATCATCACAGTATATCGAAAGTTGCAACTTTCATGACATGAGGCCGGCAATATGTAGCCCTGAATATGGGTTCGTAGCACAAACAATATTTGCCTTAGTATGCGAGTTCTACAAAATGCGTACGCACCGATGTCACGGTATGTGTATGGGAATAAGAATAGGTTATTATGATGTGAGGAAACCTGAAAGGCTATAACGAAATCAGAGGCCTTATTATCTAATGTTTTTCTAGAAAATGTAGTTGAGACTTTTCTAAATTCACACTGAACAAATAACATTGTGGCACAAATGAAAGAAATTTGTTTCGGGCCTCAACCAAACCAAAAAATTGTGAAAGTACTTGGACGTGGTATCACAAGACCCCGCCCGGTTTTGCTCCTATACGTAACAATTTTTTTTTACTGCACGAAGAAAATTTGTCAGGGCCCTAATTCAGATTTTACTTCAATAAATCCTAAACAGCTTGAAATATTGCATTACAACCTTTGACAATATTGTAGCTAATATCCTATTTCAGAATTCCGTCTAATATATTTCTAAGGAAAAGTACACTGTTAATAGATTATTTTCGATATACGAAATGGTCGTTTTATTTGAGATCATACATGACATTTTATTACGCTGATATATTTGGCAAATTCTTTCGAAAGCATTAAGTTGTACAACTTTGGAGAACATTATTACATTCCTGTGTTAATACGAGTAGTATAGAAATTGTAAACAACAATTTTAAAATATTTAATATTTCTGAATTGGTACAATCATTTTGGAAACCAAAATGTAATTTTTGTTCATTAGTGCGTTTGACAATATTGTCAAGTATATTAAGCACTACAACTTTGTAGAAGATATACATTTGTAATTTGTTCAATATTGAATACATATAGGTGAATATTTAAAAAATTTGGTTAAACGCAGCATTTCTACACCAATCATGGAGCTCTAAATATAATTTTTGTTGATTAGTGTATTTAGAAAAGTTATCAAGAAATGTATAAGCTGCAACTCTTTTGACGACGGCTACCCCAATTTATTTACCGTTGGGCAAGAAATGTCAAAACATATAAAATATGTGAAATTTTGCACGACGTTTCGGGAGATACACGATTAACAGTGTATTTTTCCTTAGACATACATTAGAGGGAATTGTGAAATTGAAAAATAGCTACAATATTGTCACAGGTTGTAATCCAATATTTCAAGGTGTTTAGGATTTATTGAAGTAAAAGCCCTGACCCACCTCCAAAATTTTCTTCGGCCTATAAACAAACAATTGTTACGTATAGGAGCGAAACGGAGCGGGGTTTTGCGATGCCACGTCCAAGTACATTCATGTCAGTGTAATTGATCATCAGCACAATGAAAAACTTTCATCAATGGTTTAACATTATATTGATGGAGAATTTAATTGATGCTATGAACAAGTTCCCTCGATTAACGAATATGTTTTATTTTAAATTTTCTCATCATTAAGGTTAAGATATTTTTAACATTATTTTGTTGAATTTTTGTAAACCCCTATTTTAAACCGCGATGATTATTTTTTTGGAACGAAGTTCCTTATCGCACGTTGCGGAATGGGGGCTAAATGAAAATAAAATTAAACAACTTTTGTTTTAACACTATTATGCTACAACCTACTATTATCAACTATATTGTTTACTTTTACTTTGGTTTGTGTCTAGACTAAGATCTGTTGTGAAATTTCTTGTTTAATGGGAAGTTTCTAGGTGGAGCGTGTAACCAATATTTAGTATACATTGTAGTTTTTTACCCAATAAAAAGTAAATTTAAAAAAGCCAAAGAGAAAGAAGATTAAAAAAAGAACATTTTCTTAAATAAGAGACTTTTCTTAAAAAAAAGTAAATTTTCTCAAAAAATACCTATTCAAATTTTTAAACCAAGTACATTTTCTGAAAAAAATACCTTATCTTAAAGAAGTATCTTTGCGTAAATAAAGGACATTTTCTTACAAAAAGTATCTTTTCTTAAAAAGTTTTTTTTTTTAAATAAGTAAATTTTGTGAAAAAAGTAAATTTTTCTGGTTTATTCCCATAAAACCGAGATTTCACAAAACCCCAAAGAAAGAACTCGCACGGCGTTAAATTGCATGATCTTAGTGGCATGATCGATTGTTTCATGCGCGGTATGGTAGGTGGCGCTGTCTTAATGAAAGCGCATGTCGTCAAGATCCATGCCGTCCAGTTGAGGCCACAAGAACTCTGTTATCTTGATCCTGTAACGAATGCCGTTCACAGTCACTGCAATTTCGGCCTCATCTTCGAAAAAGTAAGGCCCGATCACCACGCCTGACCAAAATCTGCACCAGACAGTTGCTCGTTGTGGGTGCGTTTATTTTTCAAGGATTGCATGAGGAATTTCTGAGCCCCAAATTCGACAATTTTGTGTATTCACGAAGCCGTTCAGATGGAGATGCGCTTCATCGTGGAAGATGATTTTTTTTTGAAAAATTGCCATTGTGTTCACTCTGCTCCATTACCCATTGAACGAATTACCGGCGCTTTCCATGGTCTGCTGCTTTGAGCTCCTGACTAGGCTGAATTTTGTACGCATGAAGCTGGAAGTCTTTTTCAGGAGGCCGATCAGCACCTTGACGCACAGGAGTCTTACAGTCCATAAATTTAAATTTTTTGACACTCTTCGAATGGTTGCCACATTAGGTCACTTTATGGGCTGACAATTCTTCGAAGTTTGCAAGCGGTCTCAGAATAACTTTCCAAATTTTTGTAATAAGTTTTCACAATTATAACGCGCTGTTCTTTCTTAAACAGTTCCATTTTTAATAATCGGAATAAACATATATGACAGCTGCCAAATTCCAGACTTGCCACTTGCACAAAAAAATCCATGAGTGTTTGAATTCGCGGGCGATATGTTAACACGTTTTTGTTACACGGTACCTGTTCGATTTCTATGAACGCATTAGCAAATGTTACATTGGAAAATAAAAACCAGCGTTCAATCATATGATGACGTTACATTTAAATAATATTAATACTTAAAATTATTTAAAGTCCAGTGCAAGCACATGTGTCATAATTTGCTTGCTTCCCAATGTGCACAAAAACGGATGCGGATTAATTTCGAACTCGTAACGAGTCCGTAAAATCATGAAGAAGCGAAATGTGAGTTCTCGAATTCGTTGCGAGTCCGATAAAAAAATAAAGAAGCGAATCAGTGAATATTACAATTTGGCGAATTCATCACGAACTCGTTACTTGTTCGTAAAAACAGAAAAAAGCGAATCAGTGAAATTGCCATTTGGCGGATCCGTCAAATGTTGCAATTTCATTTATCTTCAAAAAACGAATCCGAAACGGATTCGAATATGAAATTCGTTACAAGTTCGAGACGGATCCGAAAAAGTACAAACAACGATTCGTGGTTTCGAGAGAAATTTCATAAGAAAACGAATTCGTTATAAGTTCGTAACGGATGTCCGTTTCGGACAAAATGCCCGCTGAAACGGATCCGTCTCGAATATGTAACGGATTCATATGGCACATTGGGCCCCCCCGAATGTGCACGGATGCGGATTCGTTCAGAACTCGTAACGAGTCCGTAAAATCATTAAAAACCGAAATGTGAGTTCTCGAATTCGTTTCGAACCCGTTACGAGCCGGTAAAAACATTAAAAAGCGAATAAGTGAAATTTTCCAAAGGTAATATAATGACCAGCCGTTATCAATAGTGGAGGACGTGGCAAATAAATTTTTCTTTTTTTTTTCTAAAAGAATCAGATATACCAAATATATTAAATTTCAAATTTAAATAAAATTTACATACCAAAAAAACATTAAAAACTTAAATGTCCAATAAATAGAATAAAATAGAAACTCGAATCCGTTTCGAATGCGCAAAAATTGATAAAAGCGACTCCGTCTCGAATTCATTTTATTTCCAGAAAACGAATCCGAAACGGAGTCACAAATGAAGTTCGTTACGAGTTCGAGACAGACCCGAAAAAGTACAAAAAACGATTGGCGCTTTCGAGAGGAATTTCGTACGAAAACGAATTCGTTATTAGTTCGTAATGAATGTCCGTTTCGGACAAAATGGCCGCAGAATCAGATCCGTCTTGAATTCGTATCGGTCTAATATGGCACATTGGGTTAACACCTTTTGTTTTATTCCCACAACAAACAAAGAGAATGCAAAGCAACAGACACATGAACATAACGGGTCTTTCAACAGAGACGCTACAAAAGAAAATCGATAGGGACAGCAAACGACGCCATATTTTTTCCCGCTCTTTTGACATTTCTCTTCAGTAAGGTTTGCCATTTCATCATGGAAATATATACGAGCCAACAACGAGTCGAAATTATTAAAATTTAGTACCGAAATTTGGAGTCAGTGGCCTCAACTTTAAGAGGCCTCAACAATCAGCGATGAGGCTCATTTCTGGCTGAATGGCTTCGTCAATAAGAAAAATATGCGCTATTTGTCAGACAGCAATCCACACGTAATCCATGAGTCATCATTGCATCCCGAAAAAATTACGATTTGGTGCGGTTTATGGGCCGGCGGCGTCATTGGGCCGTACTTCTTCCGTGATGATCAAGACCGGCACATTACTGTGAATGCGAATCGCTACCGTTCAATGATAACCGAATATTTTTGGCCCCAATTGGATAATATGGACTTGGAGGACATGTGGTTCCAACAGGACGGCGCCACAAGACACACTGCGAATGCCACAATCAATTTATTGGAAACCAAGTTTGGTGAACGTGTTATCTCACGAAATGGGCTACGTCAAGTCTATGGTCTATGCCAACAAGCCAGCGACGATTGATGAACATCGTACGAATATCGAACGTGAAATTGCAGCAGTATCGGCCGATTTATGCTTGAAACCCGTCGAAAATTGGGTTCTGCGTCTGGACTTCTGCAAGCGTGCCCGTGGTGGTGGCCATGCAAAAGAAATCGAGTTCCATACATAATGGCATCGAACGTACTTTCACAGGAATAAAGAATTTCATTGGTATCTAAAACCGGTTTTGTTTTATTTAAAAAAAACTTTTGTAGCGCTCTTATTGAAAAACCCGTTATATACATACATTGTTATGTTCGTACATACGCTACACAAGTTCACACAATTTTCGTTGCTCTCTCGCTATCGTTTTTTTATATGCGTATAACCACGTCATTATTCTCTTTGCTCTGAGAGTGCTTCGCACCCACACAATACAACTATTCGCTGCCGCTACATCAGTGTGTGTGTTTTTTCGCAGTTTGCCAATCTGTGTTACGCAGTCGGACAAACCTGTGTTCTATATAGGGGTAGGTCTCCCTTCTCATTTAAGGATATGAAAATTAGATGTTGGCCGATTCTGAGATCTACCCGATATGCACGAAAAATTTCATACAAATCGGCCCAGCCGTTTCGGAGGAGTTTATCGCCAAACAATCTGTGTGATCGCAGTCGAACAAAATGTGTTTGAATGGATTTACTTTGTGAATTTAGTCCGTACCCACGCCTATATATGTTAACACATCCAAAAAATTACACAAAAAAATTACTTTAAAAGTGTAATCTTACTAAGGCACACTTACATGGGGTTTTCATAGAAGACTATAATTTTTCAAACCAATGTTTATATAAATTATGTTAAATTAATAAAATTCATTAGATTGTACAAGACCCGGTTTTCTGTAGTTTATCTTCAGTAAAATGTCCTTAAAATATTTTCTTTGCC
The DNA here is from genome assembly GCA_963931995.1 of Phaonia tiefii. Classification (NCBI taxonomy): domain Eukaryota; kingdom Metazoa; phylum Arthropoda; class Insecta; order Diptera; family Muscidae; genus Phaonia; species Phaonia tiefii. The sequence goes on from OZ008368.1 coordinate 23,200,636, forward strand.
TGTAGCTTTAAGAAGACCTTATCGTTGCTTCAAAATGTGATATAAAATGAAGATTAGAGAGGCCCGATTGAATGCCTCTCACACCTATCATTTCCCCGGTCAGATGTGCATAGGGATAACAATAGGTTATATATGAATCGCTGTTCGTTCGTCCTTCTGCGAACATTCGAAACTCAATATGAGCATCATTTAAAAGCAACTCTAAATACTGCGCCAACAACAACTCGTGCCCGATTGCAAAAGTCCGTAATACATATTTTGTCGTATATTTACAATTCACCACACACACTCATTCATATTCTATGCCATAATGTACAATTTGTATTGGCGAGCACTTTCGTATGTTTCGTATGTCTGTGTGTGTGTGTGGGTTTGCAAGGCTGAGCATTTCCCAATGTACGTTTCGTTGCTTTCCTATATATTCGTCCTGTTCAAAGTATGCGTATGTATCTGATTGGGTGAGTGAGTGATTGACTATGTGCGTGCTTCTATGGCTGTATTTGTATGTGTTTGTGTTTTGTTTAAGTGTGGTTTTGTTCAACATAATGACAGTTTCGGGTTTTGCTAAATTCTGAGTATCTGGTTTAGGTTTAATTGATGAATTGATGTTAAATATTCAGTTGAATTTCCTCTAAATTGTTTTATACTTATGGGGATTATCGATCCATATACGGCTTGAATATTAAACCTGCCAATAAGAAGAACAACAACAAATTCAATTCTCTGAATACCATGACCCCTACTAGAGGATATGCGTGTATCGCGAAGGACAAAGAAAAATGACATTAACTATAATGACATGATAAAAATTATTGGGAATCTTACATGTTCGAATGAAAATGTTTGTGGTGTTGGAATTGTTAAGGATCTCAGGAGAATTTCGATACATATATAAGTATGTAGTATGTGTATCTGTCTGTGCGTTAGAGACTAAAACAAAGAAATTTACTGACGTGTCTTAAAGCATCAATGAAATGTAGTCAATTGTTAAATTTATAATTTTATCATTAGCCAATCACTCTTAATTATACTATCAATAAGTCAACTTTGTAGTACAGTGTATTTTATGTATTAATCTACAATATTTTCGGTTTAGTACTATTTTGTGTACATTTTGAATGATTTTTGAAAATGGTAGTTATTACATTGAACCATCGGGTATCCATAGCACAGCAGATCGACTCTGTAGTAGGAAAATTATAGAGAACAGAGTGGATACGCAAGAGAACGATAAGCAATCAGAAGCAGGCCATGCAGCAAACTAAGTTTAAATAGAGTTTGATTGCTACTATAGACAGCAAAATTATCTTTTATTTTAGCGGCATCTAACGAAAATACGCATTCCCTTTTATTTCTGTCCGTTTTATGCCCAACCCAAGAGTAAACAATAGTCTTGTGTGGAACTCGGTCACTAGTTCTCGAACTCGTTCATTTCAAGTGCCCTGCCCGGGCAATCACGAACATACTACCCACATCGAACATGATCATTATATTCGTGGGGTGATGTCAGGTCACCCTAAATGAACTATATAGTTCATGCACTACCCAACTCTAGTAAACTACAACAACAACTCGAACTCGATGAAATGACCTACAACCTCGTCGTCATCAAGAGAACGTAAAGAGAGGGATAGAGACTCTTGCATATAGCTCTATGATTCAACCCAAAAGCGGTAACGCATATATGTGTGTCATTATGGCAGTGATTATTATTTGGGACTTGAATTTGGGATTACTTTGGGTGCATGTTTTGATACCTCCCATCCAACTCAAAAAATAAAATGCAGAATTTACACTCACAAAACACTTTGCTTAAAATTAGATTCCGTCAACAGAAAATTTGTTGGTTGCAACCGAATTGAAGTTGCCACAACTAAATTCGTTTGCCACAACTGAAATTTGTTCATAACAACCCATTTTCCTATATGATTGGATATTTTCGAATTTTAAGGTGTTGGTCAATATTTCGGTTCCAACAACCCAATGTGACATTGATTCGCTTGTTCAGGGTTGCGCACCAAATGTGCAACAATTAGGATTCAAATAACTTTTTTTGGAATAACGTTCCTTATTGCACGTCGAAATGAAAAAAAAAAATTAAGCAACTTTTTTTTAACACTATTATACAAGGTGGCGCAAAAGTAAACTTCCAATATTTTTTGGCTGTAATTTAAAAAAAAATAAAAACTGATTCTTCTTGTGGATTATTTTTATTTGGTCTTTTAATTTTTTTTACATCAAGTCGAGAATATGATGTCATGTAAATGGCCGCCGCCACAGTTGTTTGTCATTTGAGCCCTTTTTATGGCATTTTCTATCACTTTGGCCAAAACTTCCGGCGATAGGTCCTCACATTCTTGACGGATATTGTCTTTAAGAGCTGCAAGAGTCTGAGGCTTGTTGACATAAATCCGCGACTTCAAAAAGCCCCACAAAAAGAAGTCTGGAGCGGTCAAATCAGGCGATCTTGTTGGCCAGTACAAATCGCCAAAACGGGAGATTAGGCGCCCGGGAAATGCATCCTTCAGCATATCGGTTGTGGCACGTGCAGTGTGTGCCGTTGCACCGTCCTGTTGGAACCACAAGTTTTCCAATCGCAATTCATCAAGGTGCGGCAAAAAGAACTCGTTGATCATTGCTCTGTAGTGCTCACCATTCACAGTAACCGTTTGGCCCGCGACGTCTTCGAAGAAAAAAGGTCCGATGACTCCTCCAGCGAAAACAGCACACCATACAGTGACTTTGAGCGGGTGTAATGGCTCTTCGTGGGTTACACGCGGATTTTCAGTGCCCCAGAAGCGTAAATTTTGCTTATTTACGTACCCGCTAAGATGGAAATGGGCCTCATCACTCATGATTATTTTTGATGAAAAATCATCTTCCTCTTGGTGGTGATTAAGGATGGCTTGAGCGTATTGAGCGAAATTGGCGGTCAGCAGCTAACAGCTGATGCACCGTCTGGAAGTTGTACGGAAACATCTTCAAATCTTGTACCAAAATTCGCTGTAAAGACCGTCGACTGATACCCATTTGCGTGGCACGTCGTCTGGTCGATGTCGACGGCGCATCCATGACATCCTCGGCTACAGCAGCAATATTCTCTGCAGAACGGCTACTCCGGGGTCTGCCAACCCTGGCAGCATCTCGTGATGTGCCAGTCTCTTCGAGGCGAGCGGCTAAACGTCGCAGTGTTTCACCAGTAGGCGTTGGACGGCCAGGAAATCTGCGACGAAATTCACGTTGTGCCAAAGTCACCGACCGATTATTGGTCAAAAAAATAGTCAGCAATATTCCGCGTTCTGGAGCAGTGTAGCGTAACATTGTTTATTAACGTGTATTTCGCATGTGTTTACTACACAAATGTCAAAACAGAACTGACTTTAGGAGCCAATCGCAAAATTTATAGCATTTTCTGAAAGGAGGATTCCTTTTGCGCCACCTTGTACTACAACCCAGTATTATCAACTATATTGCGTACTTTTGCATTGGTTTGTGTCTCGACTAGCATATGTTGGGAAATTTCTTGTTTAATGGGAAGTTTTCTAGGTGGAGCCTGTAACCAATATTTTAGTATATATTTTAGTTTTGAACTCAATAAAAAGTAAATTTAGAAAAGCCAAATTAGTGTATGTGACGACAAGGTTACAAAATCAAAAAAAGTACAAGGCATTTCCACAGAAAGGTCAACCTTTTGTCACATCACGTCACTCTCGATAACTACTTATATTTTAGGACCAGTTTGTTTGATTGTGTTATTTTGTAAATATGTAGTTACTTACATTCTGTATTTAGAAAAAGAATAGAAAACAATCGAACCACATGGTCATAAAATATATACAAATAACGAGGGTGACGTGATGTGACATAGGGTGGCACTTTCTCTGGAAATGCCCATATACATATGTATAACATATTTTAGTGAGAATAAACAAAATAGTTATGCAAAATTAGTAGTAGATACAAAAATAAAAATAAAGAGTATAATTAAAAACGAGTAATAAAAGATGAATTGTAAAAATATTTACTAAAAGAATATTTACTAAAACACTTCGAAAATTGGGTTCAGCGTCTGGACTTCTGCAAGCGTGCCCGTGGTGGCCATGCAAAATAAATCGAGTTCCATACATAATGGCATCGCACGTACTTTCACTGGAAAAAAGAATTTCATTGGTATCTAAAACCTGTTTTGTTTTATTTAAAAAAACTTTTGTAGCGCTCTTATTGAAAAAACCGTTATTACGTGTTTGTAACTTCTCGCAAATATTGTATATATGTGTCCAAACACATTGTGTTTGCTATTCAGTGTAACATGTTTGGGACACAATGATTAATATATTATAATTTATGTATTTGTGACTTAAATGTGGCTTTGTTTGTTGAAAACTGCTGAAAGCACTGCTGTGTGTCACAATAAAGAAACAACAAGCAGCAGATCTTCAATTCACGACAGCAATGCTTGCAAACTTGGACATGGTTCCTGCAATATGTTGCTGGGGCCGTTATTTTTCAGCGCGTAGCTTCCACACAAATGTCGAGTTAACAATTAAATTTTATATTAGACAAAATTTTTTCCAATTTTACTCTGATATTGAATATCTGGTAATTTCCCACGCACATTCGGGCAACAGAAAACAAGGCGTTAAAAGATTATCCTTGTCTCTTAAATTATACATAACTAAAAATCGAATTTCATGTATGACCTAGGGTGAGGGTATGTTTAAGTTTAAGCCCGGCTGAAAATTTTCAACTGATTTTAAAATTGTTTGTTATTTCGGCTGCGTGTATCCTTTCTAAATATGACATAGACAACAATAACAGTGAGACGACTCCGGCGCAACAAATCATTTCATTCAGTTAATAAATGTCCAAAAGCTCTTGATGCTTTACTGAATGTGGGGCAAATATTCCTTAGGGGTGTCAATATAATTTGTCTTAATTTGCCTGATTTATGTACTTTTAATTCAACCCACATACAAAAAAAGGAAATAGTTTAATTTAATTCACCCCCAGGGAAAACTAAATGATTTGTAAGAAAAGAATTTATCATCGTCATTCAGAGCGAAATCATTATCAGTATTAAGAGTATTACATCATTTGCGAGCTGCCAAGTGTGAGGGAATAAGTAAAAAATTATTTAACATTTTTTTTTCTCCTCAAGAACCATCAACTTAATTTAACTAAACAATTCAGAAAAACTTGATATCCGAACGGAAGACACACACACACAGAGAGAATTCCACATGGCAGCATTTCTCCGTCTTACGAGCGCTACATAGAATAATGTCATGCCAGAAAATAAACTCATTTTTAAAGCTTACACGGGAAGCAGAGAGGGCATCAACAGCATCATCTTCATCAGTAGTAGCAGCTCTTCATCATCAACATCATCCTCAGTATTCTCCCCGAGCAATGACATTCAACAATTTGTATGATTATTTCATTAAAATGAACAAAAGCTATAAATCGTGTGACTGTATGTATGTACGAGTAGTAGGCAACATCTATGTGTGGATGAATTCAGCAACTACAGAAAGTCTACATCAAATAGTTGTGATGAAGATGAAGAAGTTGTATTCCAGATGACGAAGACAATGCGACACAACGTACAAATGTAGGAAACAAGTCGGAAATCTCAAATAAAAGAAAGGCGACAGTGCTACACTATATTCCAATGCGATCTATTTGCAGTTGTTGCTGCCGCCGTTGTCAGAGTTCAAGAACAATTTATGAAATGAATCGAGAAATTTGTTTTCCATAGAGCACAAAAAACTTTCACGTTCTCTACATGTGCCATTTGTTTTCTATGGGCTTGGGGAAGTTACCTTTGCTTCAATTAAGTGGCTACTATGAGGAGGCTTATACGGCGCTTATATATAACTACACGCTGACGAAAACGGTAACTGTTACATATTCTCCCAAACATATTCTGCAGGAACCATGTACATGTTTGGAACACACTTCAAACATTCATATGTTTGCAAGTCCCAAACACACCTGTATTTAAATGCAATTAGTAGCAAGTTTACTGGCAAACATATCTGCCTTTATGTGGACTCATATGAGTTCTGCATCCCAAACATCCATATACTTACGTGGAAGCATTCGCGTGTTTCGACCCAAACATCCGTATACTTGCGTGGAAACATGTGCGTATTTCCTCCCAAACACAATAATATTTACAAACGAGTTATTCTTTGAATTAATTTTTTTTGTATTATTTGTAATAATTAATTTTATCAATATAAATCCACATGTATTAACAATTAATACAAAAAATTAGAAGATTTTAATCGGGCCTTTTCACAGTGACTTGCATTGAATGCATTATTTGATTTTTTTCATGAAATGAGAATCTGCTGCTCTTTTGCTTCTCTTTTCTTTGTTCTCTCTCACGTCATTGTATTCAGAGGGCTTCAACTATGCGTTGGTCATCACTAGACGTTGGTACACAAACAATATGTAGGGTTTTCCAATAAGGCCTTGACAAAATTTTTCTTATACTCGTAATAAAACGCAAACCATTTGACGTATTTCCAAAACATTATCATCGACATGAAATACAATCAAAACATTTATGAATGGAACTCGACTACGTTCATATGGCCACCGCGGGCACGTCGACAGCGATCGATTCGTTGGGCCCAATTTTCGATGACCCACTCGGTCACACATTTCGGCCGTAACGGTTCTTCCAACGTCGTCGGCTTGTTGGCATAGACCAATGATTTGACGTAGCCCCAAAGAAAAAAGTCTAGAGGCGTTAAATCGCACGAACGAGGCGGCCAATTGCCTTCAATAAATCGATGGTAACGTGTGCTGTGTGGCTTATGGCACCGTTCTGTTGAAACCACATGTCGTCCAAGTTCATGTTTTCCTCTTTGAGCCAAAAATAATCGGTAATCATGGCGCGATAACGATCGCCATTCACAATAACGTCACAATCGGTATTGTCGACGAAAAATATGGCCCAATGACGCCGCCGGCATGCAAACCGCACCAAACAGTTATATTTTGTGGATGAAGTGGTGATTTTATGAAGAACATGTGGATATTCACCAAACCAATAACGCATATTTTGCTTATTGACGCACCCATTGAGCCAGAAATGAGCATCGTCACTGAAGATGATTTTGCGATGAAATTCATCATATTGGCGCATCTTCTCCAGAGCCCAATCGGAGAACGTACGCCGCGTCAAATTCTTGGGTCAGCTTGATCTTGTGTGGGTGCAGACCAAGATCTTTACGCAAAAGTCGCCATTAAGTTGTCTTGGCGATGCCCAGTTCTTGAGAACGCCACGGAATCGACTGATTTGGATCGTTTGCTACGGACGCCTAAACGACAGCGATATTTTCGTCACTTCGACCAACCCGTTGTCTCACTGGCACGGCAGCATCACACAATGAATATGTAGACTCAAACTTTTGCACTAAACTTGTTATTGCTTGTCTACTAGGGCGACAATAACGACCGAAAATTGGAGTTAATGCTATTAAAGTTGTGGTCGCAGACTCCGAATTTCGGTAGTTAATTTCTATATACAAGGTGGCGCAAAAGTAAACTTCCGATGTTTTTTGGCTGTAATTTAAAAAAAAATATGAGAAACTTTGATTCTTCTTGTGGATTATTTTTATTTGGTCTTTTAATTTTTTTTACATCAAGTCGAGAATATGATGTCATGTAAATGGCCGCCGCCACAGTTGTTTGTCATTTGAGCCCTTTTTATGGCATTTTCTATCACTTTGGCCAAAACTTCCGGCGATAGGTCCTCACATTCTTGACGGATATTGTCTTTAAGAGCTGCAAGAGTCTGAGGCTTGTTGACATAAATCCGCGACTTCAAAAAGCCCCACAAAAAGAAGTCTGGAGCGGTCAAATCAGGCGATCTTGCTGGTCTGTGCAAATCGCCAAAACGGGAGATTAGGCGCCCGGGAAATGCATCCTTCAGCATATCGGTTGTGGCACGTGCAGTGTGTGCCGTTGCACCGTCCTGTTGGAACCTCATGTTTTCCAATCCGAATTCATCAAGTTGCGGCAAAAAGAACTCGTTGATCATTGCTCTGTAGCGTGGCACGTCGTCTGGTCGATGTCGACGGCGCTTCCATGACATCCTCGGCTACGGCAGCAATATTCTCTGCAGAACGGCTACTCCGGGGTCTGCCACGCCTGGCAGCATCTCGTGTTGTGCCAGTCTCTTCGAGGCGAGCGGCTAAACGTCGCAGTGTTTCACCAGTAGGCGTTTGAACAGTACTGGAAAGTGCTCTCAAAATTCCTGCATTTGTCGTGTACTCAAAAGAGGAACCGCTATTCGAACAGAAATATCACACTCTCATATCGGAAGCAGAGTGTTGGATCACGGGAGTTCCTGGTGAATAGAGATATGTGAGTGTCTACACGGATATTCGAAAATGAATGATCAAGTAGGCTACGGGATGAACTTTAGGGAACAAGTGTTGTCCCTTTCCTGTAGATTATCTGATAATTGTTGCATGTTTCAGGCTGAAGTTTTGGCTTTTAGAGAAGTGACCATTTAGCTGAGGGATAACAGTTCAGTTGTCTTTGGGTATATTGACTTCTCTGACAGTCGGGTGGTCATCAAGGCCCTAGAATCAGTATTCCTTGTCTTCAACATCTGGTCAGAGCTTTTAACGCGATGCCCTAGCAGTACGATATGCACCTCATGTAGGTGGCTGGGCACAGGGACATTCCGGGGAACTGTAGAGCGGATGAGATGGCGAGATAATAAACTACCTTACAGGTTCCACAGGAATTGGAAAGTAATGGCATGCCCCTACCAAAGCGTAACCAATTCCTGGAAAAAAACTCCTACATGATGATGCGAAAGAGAGTGTTAGACCTCCTGTTAACGTTATCGGTCGGTTATATTTTAAGTATAGATTGAGAAAATGAAATTCTGCGAAACGGTAATATATGGTTATGATAAAATATAGCCGCACATTGAGAAAGCGGTTCTAAGCCTGCCGAATTTATATAGAATCTAGTTTTAATCTGGTACCTGTGCTTGTGTGTTATAAAAAATAATTTCAATTGATGTCTACTGTTTAGGCAACTTCCCTGCAACTTAATGAATTCATCGGTATTGTCATTGTAGTTGTAGTTTTGTAGAAATTATGTGTTTTAAGTAATGTTCAACATTAGTTGAGAAATTCCCGAGAGTCTGGTATTTCTTAGTTTTTGCTGAGACATTTTTTCTTTCGCAGTTTTCTCCCGCATTTGCAGTAAATGAGATTATAACAAAAAAAAAAAAGTAAAAGGCTTTAAAAGAAAGGCGAAAAACAAGTGGCAAATGGACGGACAAGCAGACACACATCCCACTATTTTAATAATCAAATTTTATAATCAAATGATATAAACTTGGAGAAATTCGCTATTTAAACACACACGTACACACAGCCGACGAAGGATATGTAGAATCTTACATGAGCCAATACACATGTTCCCTAATGACACTTACGCATACACGTGACACATTAGTTCAATTGTATGTGTTAGCTTAGGTATGCATATACAATATGTATGCAACATTAACAGAAGAGTCAGTGGTCGTATGTTAAGTAGGCAGGCCCCATGCTCATGTTAATGGCATAAACTTGTGTGTGTGTCTGTCACTGTTATGTATCCGCATGAAGGTGTGTCCCATTTGTTCTTCATCCATGGCCTTGTGTGTTTATCTGAAATATCGATCAAACTTCATATGACCTGCCAGCAATTCTTGCTATGTATTGCATGTTATGCCCTTAAGTTGCTTTTAGTTTATGATTATTATGTTTAAGGACATTTGTTGTTAGTTAATATTTTTGTTTTTGTAATTTTAATTTCTTAAATATCAGTAGGAATGTTTCCTGTAATGTCCTGAATCTCCTATTGTGATATAATGCAGATTTAACCAATTCTGAGGTTAATGACTTTTAAATATTCCATTGTGGGCATAATATCAAATAGTTGAGTCGATAGTGGTGACTTTTGATGTAAGCAAAATCAAGCTGTAGCTACGTGATGTTTCTAAGTTAGATTTACTTTTCTTAAAGGCTTTTATGTTATGTCAAATTTCAAATTTCATTCTACACTCAGAGTACTAATTGTTTGAAAAGAGGTTGTAGCAACAGTACATTCGGATGATGCCACATTAAATTGGTTGCATCCAACGAGTTTGGTGTCAATTTGGTTGCAGTAACCGGATTTCTGTCTGAATTCTGTTAGGCAACCGAATTCAACACATTCTATATAATTTTACATAAAGGGTGTCTCAGTAAGAATGCACTTTTTGATTTTTAAATAAAACACGTATTTTTTGAGATAGTTATAATTTTTTTTTTAAGGATTGTAAAGATGACATGTTCCGATTAAGTATTAAATACAGTATCCGTCAAATGGCTCCCACGGCTCTGATGACAGGTCATTACTCTTTTCATTAAATTTTACATGACTTTTTCACAGAGATGTAGCTGTATCTCACCGATGTCGAGTTGGATCTCGGATTTGGCTTCAGGAATTGTTTCTGGTTTATTCGCATCAACCCGAGATTTCACAAAACCCAAAATAGAAGGAAATCACATGGCGTTATATCGCATGATCTTGATGGCCAGTTGACAGTACAATTTCTTGAGATAATTTGTTCTGCAAATCGTTGCTGCAGAAAATCGGTTGTTTCATCCGCGTTGTGGCAGGCAGCGCCGTCTTGTTGAAACCACATGTCGTCCAGATCCATGCCGTCCAGTTGCGGCCACAAGAACTCCGTTATCATATTCCTGTAACGAATGCCGTTCACAGTCACTGTAATTTCGACCTCAGCTTCGAAAAAATTAGGTCCAATCACCCCGCCTGACCAAAATCCGCACCAGACAGTTGCTCGTTTCTCATGGATTTCATGAGGATTGTCTGAGCCCCAAATTCGACAATTTTGTGTATTCACGAAGTCATTTAGATGGAAATTCGTTTCATCGGAGAAGGTGGCTTTTTTTTGGCATTGAATTCACTTGGCTTCATTACCCATGGAACGAATATTTGTAATAAGTTTTCACAATTATAGCACGTTTCAAATTTAGTTGTCTTAGATCCTCGTTATGTTTAAAGTTGTAATTTCCTTTAGGGCTATGAGAGATCATGTTTTCTCCGGTTAGTGAAACAATGTAAATGCCGCGGGTGGCATTCGAACTCACAATCGCTGGACGATCGTTTCGATGTTTGTGAAGCATCAGCTGCAGTAGCGTCTAGCCCGTTAAGCCACTGCGGTGTGTATCCACACTAGGCACTAACGGAAGATATTTATTGTGCAGAGTGATTGTTTGTCAGTACTTACACATTCGTTTCCTACTTACACGCATTAATGCCGAAGTTTTTCTTTCATAACGCGTTTCGTTATTAATATTCGCAGTAATGATATCTGACAGCTGTCAAATTTCAGAGTTGCACACAAAAAAATTACACTGAATTTAAAAAGTGTAATCTAAGTGAGACACCTGCCATATGTCATCATTTCTCGAGAACGAAGTGTCCGATTTTGTTCGAATAAATTTAAAAAAAAATTTAGAATTATAATACCTTTAATCTGTTCCAATACCGCTTGTCAATGCAATTTTTTGGAAAAAAAAAAAATTGTAAGAAACCCTCAAAAATTGATTACACTGTGCGACGCCAAAAAAAATTATGGGGTTCTGTCAACGGATTAATGTAGAAAGGTCTAAAAAAAATTTACGTGTATCGGCGTTTTGTCAGATCTGATCAGAATGTTTTTTTAGGGCGGGTCAAAGTTTCCGCCCCACGGGGAACTTTCCTGCAACATATCGGCATGTAAAAGTGTGTCTTCCTTACTTCTGAGGTACAAAATATGTTCAGAAGTTTTATAGAAAAGATTCAGGTAAACATTTTTGTGGAGCAAATTAAGCACAAAATATGTTCACAAGTTTTATAGAAAAGATTCAGATAAACATTTTTGTGGAACAAGTTAACCCTCTAACTGTCACGTATAACCATAATTTTTACTTTTTTTTAAAAACTCGCAAAAAACTGCTCCAAAATGTCGAGGGGCGTGGTCAAAATGTTCTACAAAAATTGTCTCCATGAAATTTCACTACAAGTGTCCGAACACTCCAAAACACAAATGTTAGCCCAAGTGCTAGATAAAAGATGAAATATGACAAAATTCATTATTAACCCTTAGAAGGCAGTTAGTTTTTGGTTATTATCTTGCACTAGGACTAAGACTGTTCGGACACATATAGTGAAATTTTATGGCGGTAATTTTTGTAGAACATTTTGACCACGCTCCCCGACATTTTGGAGCAGTTTTTTGCAAGTTTTCAAAAAAAGTAAAAATTATGGTTATACGTGACAGTTAGAGGGTTAACTTGTTCCACAAAAATGTTTATCTGAATCTTTTCTATAAAACTTGTGAACATATTTTGTGCCTCAGACGTAAGGAACACACAATTTTGCATTCCGATATGTTGCAGGAAAGTTCCGTGGGGCGGAAACTTTAACCCGCCCTAAAAAAACATTCTGATCAGTTCTGACAAAACGCCGATACACGTATATTTTTTTAGACCTTTCTACCTTAATCCGTTGCCACAACCCCACCATTTTGAAAACAATTTAATTTGGTCTCACAGTGTTATTTTTTGGGATTGGACGCTCCGTTTACCAGATATAGACATTTTTTTTAATTTTTTCATATTTTCGATCAAAAATGGGGATGTATTACAATGGGAAACCCTTTACTGATCACCGTGGGTAAGTACCCATTATTTTCCCCATTACCCAGAGGGTAATATGTAATTCCCCATTTCCATGGGTAGCTACCCACTATATTTCCAATTACCCTTTGGGTAATGAGTAATCGTGATGGGTAATTCCCCATTTTCGTGGGTAGCTACCCATTATTTTCCCCATACCCTGTGGGTAATGGGTAAACGTTCATTACACATTTCCCACGACGATGTGTATGGTTTATATATGGGGGCGAGTAAATACGAACTCTGATTAAGACACTCTTCACTCGATAATCCACGCCGAAAATCGTAACAAATCATCGTAGGAAAATTTTCACGTGTTAATTAAATTTTTTGATCGAAATGCATTTTTCATTACACTGTAAATACAACAAATTGTGCTCGTAAGTGAAAACGTTCTATGTATGTTTACGCAAAAAAATTTCTAAACTTTCCAATGGAAGTTCAAGTTTGCTTTTCGCAACAGTAGTATTGCGAGGATGCAAAATATAAATAGCAACCCTCGTACACAAACAATAACCAGTCCATTGAGTCCTTAACACACGAAATCGACGCTGTCTTTTACGAGATAGAGGCCCAAACAATCTGAAATGTTCTGAAAAATTGGATAGATCAAACGTACTGTAAAACAAGTCCTGGAAGTACTGTAAAACAAGTCCTGTAAAACAAGTCCTGAACGATGATGTTTTTCATACATAAATGTTACCGTGCCAGTGATACAAAGAAGTGAACGTAGTGTCGAGAATATTGCTGCCGCTGAGGCTTCAGTTCAAGAAAGCACAAATGTGTCTCTCACACGTCTTTCTCCAGCTTTGGGAATCTCTGTGACGTCGTTGTGGCGAATTTTGCGAAAAGATCTTGGCCTACATCCTTACAAGATCAAACTGACGCAAGAACTGAAGCTGCTTGACCACCATAAGCGTCGTATGTTCGTGAATTGGGCTGAGCAACAACTTGAAAATGATTCGGATTTTCATCGGAAATGGTTCTGAATGGTTTCGTGAATAAGCAAAATATGCGTTATTGGTCAGACAGCAATCCACACGTAATCCATGAGCCATCATTGCATCCCGAAAAAATTACGGTTTGGTGCGGTTTATGGGCCGGGGGCGTTATTGGGTCGTACTTCTTCCGTGATGATCAAGACCGGCACATTACTGTGAATGCGAATCGCTACCGTTCAATGATAACCGAATATTTTTGGCCCCAATTGGATAATATGGACTTGGAGGACACGTGGTTCCAACAGGACGGCGCCACAAGCCACACAGCGAATGCCACAATCAATTTATTGGAAACCAAGTTTGGTGAACGTGTTATCTCACGAAATGACCCAGTCGATTGGCCGCCTCGGTCGTGCGATTTGACGCCGTTAGATTATTTCCTGTGGGGCTACGTCAAGTCTATGGTATATGCCAACAAGCCAGCGATGATTGATGAACTTCGTACGAATATCGAACGTGAAATTGCAGCAGTATCGGCCGATTTATGCTTGAAACCCGTCGAAAATTGGGTTTAGCGTCTGAACTTATGCAAGCGTGCCCGTGGTGGCCATGCAAAAGAAATCGAGTTCCATACATAATGGCATCGAACGTACTTTCACAGGAATAAAGAATTTCATTGGCATCTAAAACTGGTTTTGTTTTATTTAAAAAAATGTTTGTAGCGCTCTTATTGAAAAACCCGTTATAAATAGTACATATCCGCGCATCGGGGAATCGCTGTACAAAGATTTCAAAAAAATTCCACACATTATACGCCTTTATTCAACAACAAGAAAACATCTTGAAATTCAGTCATTGGGACATATTTTCCTAATTTTCTTTCAAATCCATAATATACGCATATGGTTTTTATTGTAATTCGTGGTGTAACTGAGAACCAGATAAGTATTTGTTTTCCGGAAACTCAAACCAGATCTTGAAATAATAAACAATAAACTCAATACCCATAATCATAATTTACATTGCAATTTAAGAAATCCGGATGGAAGACATCTTTTTGTAGGGATCATACTAATGGTATGCATTTCCCGTCTGTACATTAATTCCCTAATGAAAAATAAACATTCCTTGCAATTGTAAAATAATAAAAAGAAAAATAAAACGAACATTGGGGAAAAATATATAAATTTTCCTTACATCATATGGCATGGAAGTGGAGGAGAATGATGTTATGACGGCGCTGGTACTAAAGATAATGATGATGGTGCCCACAATTGATACGGTTCTCACATACCCGCCGTTGCTTTGCTTGTTTACACTCGTATAGGGGTGTTGTCTGTAATAGAATGAAGTGAAAATCATTTGTAATTAGTTGAAGATAATCATATGTAGAAATAAATTATAATTTATATGATGTAATTAACGTAATTATCAGTATCAAGAGCTGGATACAATAACCCAGCATCCATTAGTTAATGGAGAATTTGGAGCTTAAATATTGAAAATATTTAGAAATTAAATAAATAGAAAATTGATTTCAATCGGAACTTTTCGTTATTATTTTGATTCTTTCAATCAAAATTGTTAATTGATCATCGTAGGAAGTTTATTAACATATTTAATTAAATCAATTAAAAAATTAATAATGTGGCGAATTAAAGTTGATTTCATGTTTTTATATCAGTTAAACAAACAGTTCTAATATTTTCAATTATGTTTTTTTAGTAACAATTCTATATTTTTTAATTGATTTTAAATTTGAGATACATCTCGAATTTGGAATTTCAATAATTTATATTATCAAATAATTTTCCGGTTCAGGATCAGCTAAAAAATCTGTCCTTTTTTATTGTTTGTATGTAAATATAACGTGTGTGTAGCTTGTCGCAAATATACTATACTTATGCCCAAACACATTGTGTTTGCTATTCAATATATCATGTTGGAGACACAATGATTAGTGTGTTATAATAAATGTATTCGTGAGCCAAATATGGCTTTGTTTGTTGAAAACTGCATAAAACAAATACGAGACAGACAACAATGAAGCGAAAAAGCAGCAGGTCATCAATTCATGAAAACAGTCCTTGCACATGTTTCCTGTAATATGTTGCTGGGGCCTATATTTTTCAACGTGCATTAATAAGTACTTTTTGTATGAATCCGTACATTTTAATAGAAAATGTTTTCAAAGAAATACATCTGTGAAATTGATTATTATGGTGGATGGTTGGGAATGGATTTGAAATATTTTCAGTGTAACATCGTAATCGTATTGAAAATATGGAGTATATACGAGGGTTACTATTTATTTTTCGGGAACTGGCAATACTTGTGTTCCCAGATGAAACTGAATCTTCAATTGGAAAGTTTGAATTTTTTTTTTTGGCATAATACAGGTTGTGGTGCATTGCCCAGAAGAGTAATTCGGGCAACCTATCGTTGAATTGCCTGACACCAGTGTCTTCCTTAGCCTGGATGCATCGGATGTATTTTCTATTGATTTTCACAAGATCATCCATGGGTTTATTTTGGGTCATCTAATTCCATTCATATATCGCCTTAGCACAACTTTGTAATTATCCAAGTCATTCGGCTTATCTCTCGGCGACTTGGCTCTCTTAACCAGTCATCGGTGTGACTGCCTTATATAGGCTAGTTCTCCATTCCACCAGGGATAAAAGTAATTGATTTGAAAATTTCGTCTTTGATTTGAGTTTTACAGTCTCTATCTCAAACGACGGCTTTTGTTCGTGTCCCAGACGAAAGAAGGATGATTTGCGCTCCACAATCATGTCATTTCAAGTCGAATGAAAACATAAAATATTTCCAAACTTTGCAGTACAAATTTTGGTTTTTGTCTTTCGAATGTGCTGTCAGAAAGATACAGTCAGGCGAACGCAAATTTCGACTTGAAGAAAGCCAGAAGTACCAATAAAAAGACGGAATAAATAAAAATCATCCCTGATGAACGTAGAGCACGACGAAACTACAGGCAATAACAATTGTCTGTAAGAATTGTGTTGTCTTTTAGGCAACAACAAAAATCATTTCTAATGGGGACCGATATTTCTCTGGAGATGGAAAGAAGTTGTTTGCAAATGTTTTCTTGTGTGTTTTGCTTGCGATAGTTTTCGTACACCTGGACAGTGGAAAATTTTTAAGTGAGATGAGTTTTCGTTTGCATTTAGTTTGATGCATTTTTCAAAAGAAGCATTTCAAACAATCGCTGATGAAAATGTGTGTCTAGATCTGAAATAGCTATACGGTTTGCCAAGAATCATGAAGATGCATTTTTCCAAACTTCTTTTTTGAAAACTAACTAAAACTATATCTCTATTATTAGAGATATATAATGGTCTTAAGCTTGAGCAATAAAATTAAAAAGTACCAATAGAAAGACCGAATAAATAAAAATTATCCCAAACCCAATTTGAGGTTGGGTGACTGATTTTCGTTTGCTTAGAGAAACAGGCTGTTAGTTTTTTTCTGTGTAGGCGAATTGCCGACATTGTTGACATTTGCCTGCCTATCAAATGTAGGGGTGATAGGTGAAAGATATCCAACAACAAAAAGAGTTGGCTTGCGTGCCTCCTAGCAGGCCTATTACGGCAATCAGAAGTCCCACCCTACAAATGCAATCATTTCAACTTAAAATGGGGCGCCATAGAAAGGGCAGTTGTGCACATTTCCCTTCTATTGACAGGCCTGGTCGCTGGCCTGCAGAGAAAATGCCACGTAGTAGACCTTCCCTTTCAGGCCTTCTGGTAAGCCTGCTAATGGAAGATTTTCTAAGGGGACTGAAAAGGAAGACCTGTTAGGAGACCTGCAAAAGAGCAATATTAAAGCGACTCAGAGAAAATAAAAATTATGCGAATTATTTCCATATTTATAATGTTCAGACAATTTGCACGACTCCTAGCTAAATTATAAACACTACCTTAGAACATTATAAAGTTTTTTTTTTCAAATCTGCAGCCTCAGGATCATAAAAGGGGCAAATTAATTATCTAACAATTATAATTTGTAATTTAATTTGAATTACCTTTCGAAATGCAAATTCCAAAAAATTTCAATACCATTGGCAATTGTACTTATTTTCAAAGCATTTCCTTCACATCTGGCAGTAATGGTAAATGGTTTTCAAATATTTTATACAGTACAGGTTTATGAATTTGATAGCACTATGAGGCAATGCCTATCAAAGCCACAAACCTCTACATATAAAATATTTTATAATCAGAATTGCCAGCAGTCAAACAAATTCAAAACAATTAAAAGCATTCCCACATTACATTACAATTGGCATCCGCTTCAACAACCTGCCTTTGCATTGCCTGAGCAAATGCAAATTCGAAATTTTTTAATTGCCATTGCGAACAATGGTAATTCTTTTGCATTTGCATTAGATCAAGTAAAGCAAATTAAAATCCAATTCAAATTAAAAAAAAAACCATGTATGCTCAGGATTCGAACACACTGCCTTAGCACATGTAGCCGTTTGTGTTACCTAGTCGTCTACCGCATGTTGTGATTTTAGTACGACGAATTGCGAACTAGCAGAAATACGTGTTATCACGAACAACCGCATCCCTTTTGCATAACCTTGGCAGGCCCGCCCACAGGCTTGATTCTAGAAGGGCAGTGTTCATGCCAATGGGCGTCCGTTGTGCCTTGCACGAGTCTACGTGCCAGCAGGCCTGCTTAAGGAAAGGAAGTGTGCATGGCTGTGGGATATTTCCGGAGCTACAAAGTGGGTCTCCTGACAGGCCTGCATTCGGTAGGGAAACAAGCATGTCTATCGGATATTTCTGTACCTTTCGATGAGGCCTATTTCTGGGCCTCCTTCTTGAAGAGAGATATGAATGTGTACCAAATTTTGTAAAAGTTTATGAAAAGGAGGAAGGAGTGCCTATATGAATGCATGCTAGGAGAAGGCATAGTTGAATGTCAATAAACTGCCTACGAAGGCACATTAGCAGGCATATTTTGAAAATGTCGCTGCTGTCGTTTAGGCTGCTGGGTAACTATTTTGGTATTTTAGTGTCCGCATGTTGTGATTTTAGTACGACGAATTGCAAACAAGTCGAAATACTTGTTATCACGAACAACAGCATCCCTTTTGATTTACCTTGGAAGGTCTGTCCACAGGCTTGCTTCTAGAAAGGAAATGTGCATGCCCATGAGCGTCCGTTTTGCCTTCCACTAGTATACCTGCCAGCAGGCCTGCTTCAGGAAGAAAATTGTGCATGTGTGTGGAATATTTTCGAAGGTATAGAGTGCGTCTCCTGATAGGCCTGCATTCGGTAGGGACACAAGTATGTGTATCGGATCTTTCTGTACCTTTCGATGAGGCCTCTTTCCAGGCCTGCTTCAAGAGCGAGATATGAATGTGTATCAAATTTTTTTTGCCAGTCTATGTAAAGGAGGAAGTAGGGTATGAATGCCTGGTAGAAGAAGGCATACTTGAATGTCAAAAAACTGCCTCAAAAGACATTTTTTGAGAATGCCGTGGCGGTCACGCTGCTGGGTAACTATTTTTATATAGCAAATAGGGTATGAATG
Source organism: Phaonia tiefii (assembly GCA_963931995.1). Taxonomy (NCBI): domain Eukaryota; kingdom Metazoa; phylum Arthropoda; class Insecta; order Diptera; family Muscidae; genus Phaonia; species Phaonia tiefii. Next base: position 23,219,894 of record OZ008368.1, read on the forward strand.
CCTGATAGGAGAGGGAATAGTTGAATGTCAACAAACTGCCTGAGAAGGCATATTTGCAGGTATATTTGGAGAATGCCGTGGGGTTTTAGGCGGCTGGATAACTATTTTTATATTGTAATGTCGTTAAAAAACTTGAAGTTCTTTAGGGTTTTGATGTGCAGCATGATGCAGATGATGAAGTGGGTATAGGTACATGTTTGTCAGTTTCATGTGACCTTGACCTACTGTGCATTTGCCTTGTATTATCTCGATATTGGGAATTTAGCACATTTTTTCACACCCATTTATAAGGTTTTAGCCTTAGTTAATTCCATTTATTTTCATTTGTTTAAAATTAACAATTATCATAAATTTCACACGCAATTCATTACTTATGACGTTAAAAACATACACACCAACACCCATATTTACAATTACACATGTACGAGTAATCGTGTATGTGTGTGTGTGTGTGAGTATTTCTATAGTATGTGTATGTACTTAATCGTACACAAGTGTAATTGCCATTAATGTTTTTCAAATGGTCTTTTTTCACCTAATTTATTATTGCGGAAAGTAATTTTATTTTAATAAACATTTATTTTTCGTTATGGTTGTCGCCGTCGCCTCTGTCTCTGCCGTTAGCGCTGCCGTCGCTTAGCTGCCGCACTGGCATGAAACATTTTTACAACATTCATTATTGAGTACAAACTATGACCTCCAGTTCAAAAGCGTTTCGGGTGGGTGTGACTGGGGGACATCTGGCAAGGGCGCATATTACCAAGTGTGAGTGTGTTGTGTAAATTGTGCAGACTCGTGTAAATCTAATAGCAAATAATACATACAATTGTGTTTATTTATAGGTGTGTTTGATGGCATTTCAAATATGTGCAAGTGTAAGTGTTTGCCTATGTGTGCGTATTTATATAGATGTGTTTGCTTTAAAGCTTCACACAACCACAAATATATTTAACACAAAATAAACAACATAACGCATACACTCACACTAACACCTTTGCCTATTATCCTTGTAAATGTATGGGCGCACACATAAAGCTACAAATTTCCATATGTATCAGGATGGATGTGAGAGTGGGAGTGAGCATGCAAACCAAATCTCATGCATTATCGTATTTACTAACACAGATGTATGCCTGGGTGCGTGTATGCGTGTCTGCATTGTAACACTCACACATAACAAATATTAATTAAATGTGTAATTTATTGTCAAAGGCATTTTTGATATTAAATGACAAATATATACATGCAAACACACTCACACCCACTCACACATAAACATGGTACAAAAGTGTACAACATATCTCAGTATACAACACACACAAAAACTCTTAAATATGCTAATTTTCGATAACTAACTTAATATAACCTCAAATGTATAAAATGACGCAGGAAGTTATGGAAGGGTCCGATTTTCGTGAAGGTTCAACTTTTTTAAAAACATTCAATTTTTTGCTCTAAAATTCAGGTTGTAGGATATGGAAATCTTGCTATTGTAGGTATTTATAAAAACCAGTACCGAAGTAGCAGTCGGGTGAACCGACTTAAACATACCCTTACCCTTACTGATACTAGAGATCAAGTTCCATTTTAAAAATTATATTTTTTGAACCTGACGAATTTTCAGTTACGCTAATGGGCATGGTAAATTTGTGCCTATGCAATCCAGATTGACCAGAAATATTACCTAAATCCCATGTAAATTAGAACCTAATGTCTTTTTGAGAATTTATCGCCAAACATTTGAATGGGAGGTATAGAAATTGGCAGGTATAGAATTTGTAGATTTATATTATAAAGTGCAGTACGTTTTGACACTATTATGTTACAGCCCACTATTATCAACTATATCGTTTACTTTTGCTTTGGTTTGTGTCTACACTTCACATACATATGTTGCAGTCAATCTTTAATAATATTGTAGTTTTGAACCAAATAAAATGTAAATTTAGAAAAGCCAAAGTGAAAGAAGTTTAAAAAAAGAAAATTTTCTTAAATAAAAAAAAAATACTTTTCACATTCTTAAACAAAGTACCTTTTATTAAAAAAAAATCTTAAAGAAGTACATTTGCTTAAAAAAAGTAAATTTTTTCAAAAAAAAAATACTTTTCATATTCTTAAAAAAAAGTACCTTTTATTAAAAAAAATCTTAAAGCAGTACATTTGCTTAAAAAATAAATTTTCTTACAAAAAGTACCTTTTCTTAAAAAAAGTAATTTAGTTTGAAATAAGTACCTCTTCTTAAAAAAGTATATTTTCTTACATCTAATTGCATTTTCTTAAAAAACTTACTTTTACTTATATTGATTATTTTACAACCTCGTGAGATCAGACGTCCTACACATGTTAATTGAACAAACAAATTAAACAAATTTCAATATATTCTTCCAACTGGCCCTATCCTTCGCCTTTTCTCGCCAGTTAGCAACACCAAGGATACGGAGGGATTCTTCTGCCTGGTCTTTCCAGCGGAGTCTTGGTCGTCCTCTATTCCTGCTTCCATCGCGTACGTTATCCAAAACCTTTCTCGTTGGTTCATCTTCATCCATTCTGATATCATGGCCAAGCCAACGCAATTGGCCTAATTTGAGCCGCCTAGCTATGTCCACGTCAGAATATAGATTATATAGCTCTGCGTTCCAGCGACGTCGGTACTCGCCGTTTTCCCTAACAGGATCATATATTTTACGGAGAATTTTTCTCTCGAAAACTCCCAGGTGTTTTTCATCCACTTGCGATATGACCCAAATTTCGGAGCCTTGACATATGGCTATAGTATAATAATATAGCTTGACTTTTGTCCGTCGAGAGAGGGCTTTGTTCCTAAACTGCTTGCTGAGCCCAAAAGAACATCTTTTTCCAAGCACAATTCTCCTATCTATCTCCAGGGTGACATTTGTTGTCCTTGTTCACGGCGGATTCAAGGTAGACAAATTCATCTACCACTTCAAAATCAAATCTGTTGTCAACGTTCAAGTGCGGACCAAGTCGAGAGGTTTCTCTAGTCATTGACGCCATAAATTTTGTCTTGCTCTCATTAACAGCAAGACCCACCTTTGCTGATTCCTTTTCGATTCTTGAAAATACTGCAGTAACCTCTCGCAAATTTCGTCCAATGATGTCTATGTAGTCAGCATACGCCAGCAACATATGGCTTTTCGTGTTAATGATCTTGTTCGTATTTACTGCAGCCTTTCTCATTATTATCTCCATTAAAATGTTGAAGAGATTGCACGAAAGTGTGTCGCCTTGCCTAGTCCTCGCTTGGTGCAGAATGATTCAGTGAGGTCTTTCCCCACTTTCACTGCTGATTTGTGAATTTTTATCATTACCTCCTGATCTTCAGTGGAAGATCTGAGTGGAGTAGTGCTGAAAAGTGGTCTCTCCACATTTTGAGCACACACTGTTTCTCAGTCACCAGATTCCCATTCTCGTCCTTGGACGAGGGCAGCCCATTATTAGGCCCGTTGGTCGATCTTCTTACCCTCTGGAAAAACTTACGGGATTCACCATTCATCCTGCACATTTCGGTTCTTTCACTCTCTTCTGCTCCCACTGCCATTTTTTTCGCCTAAATAATTCGTTTTCCTCCGTTCTTAGCGTCTTGTACCGCTCACTCGCAGCACGCTTTGTAACTGACTGTTTAGTTGCCATACGTGCAGCGTCTTTTCCATCAGTTGCAATGCGACATTCTTCGTCGAACCATGGCTTATCATTCTGAGGTGTTTGATAGTCAAGTTCAGTCCTTACAGCGATTTTCAAAGAATGGAAGATGTGCTTCCACTGCGCATCTGGGTCATCGGGAGGCGGGGTATTCCGCTCTAGCAGGAGAGAGAGCTTCTGTCAATAGGACATTGATATCTCCGGTATTTGTAGCTTCTCAATATCCATATTTTCTTGTGTTCGGCTTCGTACGTTTTTCGCCCTGCTCAGTCTTGTGCGAACTTTCGCAGCCGAATTGATATCGGCACCTCGAATCACACGTACATCCATTACACTAGAAGAGTGCCTGCCATCTATTACCAAGTGATCAATCTGGTTGCCTTATGAATGTCCTTATGCTGGAATCGTGTGCTACTAACTACCATGTTCTTTGCAGCGGCGAAGTCTATCAGTCTTATTCCAAGACACTCTTTGGTTGCCAAATTTGGCATTAAAATCGCCTAGAAAAATCTTAATGTCGTGGTCAGTGCAGCGTTCATATACTTCCTCCAGACGCTCATAAAATGCTTCTTTCATCTTTATCCTCTGTCGGTTCGTGCACACAAATTAACGAGATGTTGAAATATTTCGCTTTGATGCGAATTGTAGCTATGCGGTCACTCACTGGGCTGAACCTTGAAACTACGTGTCGCAGTCTCTTGCCAACTATAAATCCGCACCCGAATTCGTGCTTTCGCTCATGGCAGCTGTAGTAAATATCGAAGTTTTTCTTTCTGGTGCAACCATATCCTGTCCATCGCAATTCCTGGATCGCTGTGATGACAGCTTTATATTTATCGAGGACGTCCTGTATAGTAAAAAACTAATTTTTCTTTAAAGACTACCAATTTGTGAAACAAAATAACTTTTCTTGAGATAAGTACCTACTCTCAAAAATCTAACTATTCTTGCTAAAAGGACAAATTCTAACAAAAATTCCCATTTCTTAAAAGCAAAACCTTTTCTTCCAAAAAATACCTTCTCTTAAGAAAACTATATTTTCGTGCAAAAATTCCAAAATTGCTTAAATATACATTTTTCTAAAAATAAAATAATAGCTTTTCTTGAGAAAGAAAATACGTACATTTTCTTAAAAAAATAACCTTTTCCTAAAAACAGAACAATTTATTTGAAAAGTACTTATTCTTAAAAAAGTACTTCTTTGTAAAAAAAATGCCTACTCTTATGGCTTTTTGCTACAGAAAGAAATTCCACTTAGAAATAGTACCTTTTCTTAAAAAAACATTAGATTTTATTAAGAGGAGTTCCACTCTTTAAAAAGGGACCTTTTCGGGAAAATATACTACATAGTTTTACAAAAAGGACATAAAAATAAACTTTTTTTGTAAAACAAAATTAATTTTACAAAAAAAAAAATTTTACTTAACAAAAGTTTATCATTTAAAAAACAGTATATTTTCTTAAAGATCCATTTAAATTATCTTATTTTTCAAAGGGCGCCTTATGCGTGTTGGACCTAACTAGTACGTAATATATAGCAAAAGGAACTTCGTTCCAACCGGGGGATTTCGTCTGCATTTAGTTTAAAGAATTTTTAGTAGCATCATTCCAAACAATCGCTGATGAAGATATGAGGCTAGATCTGACTTAACTATACGGTTTGCCAGGAATCATTTAATTTATATATCTCTTAATAGAAATATTGAATGGTATTGAACAGTAATAAAAAAATTAAAAATTATCAGTTTGAAAAAAACAGACCGAATGAATAAAAATCACTCTACACCATTTCCAATTGAAAATATAAATATCAATTTAATTTTGAAAAATGTCAATTGAAATTTGAAAATTATATTTGCAATGTGAAATACATCAAATGAAATTTAAAAATTCTATTTGAGATACATCAATTGAAATTTGAAAAACATCAATTGAAATTTAAAAGACATCAACTGAATTTTGAAAGACATCAATTGAAATTTAAATTTCACCAATTGAAATTTAAAATTCGTCACTTGAAAGTTACAAATTATTAACCAACTTTTATATATTAGATTTTTAAATTTCAATTGATGTATTTCAAATTGCAATTAATGTATTTCAAATACCTACTTACTTACTTACTTACTTATCCGGTCTCGGACAACCCCGGGGGGTCAGGGACCTTACAAAACAAAGATAACATATTTCGCCAACCAGTTCGGTCTTTTGATTTATTTCTCCAGTTGGCAATACCAAGTGTACGCAGAGATTCGTCAACCTGATCCCTCCAGCGGAGTCTTGGTCTTCCTATTTTTCGTCTTCCTTCGAGTTCCCTTCGTGCTGGTTCGTCTTCATCCATTCATTTCAAATATAAATTTTAAATTTCAATTGATGTATTTTAAATTTGAATTGATGTGTTTTAAATTTCATTGATATATTTCAAATTTCAATTGATGTATTTTAAATTTGAATTGTTGTGTTTTAAATTTCATAGATATATTTCAAATTTCAATTGATGTACTTTACATGTCAATTGATGTGTTTTAAATTTGAATTGATGTATTTTAAATTTCAATTGATGTTTATTTGAATTTCAATTGATGTATTTTAAATTTCAATTGATGTTTTTGAATTTCAATTGATGTTTTTCAAATTTCAATTGATGTATTTCAAATTGCAATTGATGTATTTCAAATATAAATTTTAAATTTCAGTCGATATATTTCAAATAGAATTTTTGAATTTCAATTGATTTTTTTCAAATTTCAATTGGAAACGGTGTAAATAAAACTTTTTATTATGAACAATAATGTATACACAGAGGCTCAAATCCTAATATTAGGTGTTTCTTAAAAATGTACCAGAAATGACCACAGGCAACGGGAGACAAAGAATAATGTCGTCGCATTACATGTGAAATTCACCAAGTCAATACTAGGATGTTTGTAGGTACTCAAGGTCTCTACAAGCTGGTGGATTTTTATGGCTATCTCCCATATTGACTTCAGTGATTTCACTTGTAAGCCGACGATATCGCACCCTAACTACAAAACAGTCATAACTCAAAATTTTCAGATTTTCATATTTTGCTTAAAAACAATAACCAAGGAAAAATTCTATCCATTGCAAAAATCTACCGTTATTTTCTCTTCCCTTTAATCAAAAAATTGAGAATTTTCATACATTTTTTACTAAGCAGATTCAGTTTTTTGTCTCTACTGAAAATTTGCAATTTTTGAGTTACGATTGTTTTGTATTTAGGGTGGGATATGTTCTCTGAAAAAATTCCTTATAAAATCTGATTTGTATTTTTTCCATAGCACTGAAAAAAATTGGAGATTATCGAAATTCTTACAATACCCACACGCTGAAAAATAACGTCCTCTGTAACATATACTCCCAAACATATTCTGCAGAAACTACGTATATGTTTGGAACACACTTCAAACATTCATTTGTTTGCAAGTCCCAAACTCACTTGTGTTTAAATGTGAACAGCATCATGTTTACCGGCAGACATGGAAACATATGAAACATGTGGAAACATATCCGTTCTACATCCCAAACATCCGTAAACTTACGTGGAAGCATCCGCGTGTTTCCCCCAAACCTGCATATACTGACGTGAAATATAATAATATTTAGAAACGAATTATTCTTTGATTTCAATATATATGTATTATTTAGTAAAATTTATTTTATCAATATAAATCCACATTTATAAATAACTAATACAAATAATTAAAAGATTTTAAACGGCACTTTTTACATTTACTTGCATAGATTATTATTTTTTTCATGAAATAAGGATCTGCTGTTCTTTGGCTTCTCCTTGGTTTGTTGTCCCTCACATTTTTGTTTTCAGAAGGTTTCAGCTATGCGTTGGTTATCACAGTGCGTTGGTACACAGACAATATATTTATATACAAATCTAGTTCATCTAAGCCAAGCGTGGATTAATTACTTGTGTTTTTTTATTATACTTATGTATATCGTAAATGTTCCGCCGTTCCAATTTTCCCAGTAAAGGCTCGTAAAGACAAAGGGCTTAACATTGTTGTCCTTTCCAGTTTCTTTCCTCAAAATCGTCTCTCACTTTGGTATCACACATCAATATATGTGACCTGGTCTACGGAAAGGGGGCTTAGGTGTCAAAAAATCAATTTTCACTTTTTGGTTGATTCGGAGGTGAAAAGCAGAAAATCCTAACTTGCTTAGAAGTGTACTAAAAATGTAGAGAAACGAAACGAGTTGCTTAGCTTTTTCACAGAAAACTAGTTTTCGCACGTAAGCTCCCTTTTCGTAGACCAGGTCACATATACGAAACACATACACAAAACCAAAGCAACATCACAAACCATTTAACCGTCCGAGCCTTTGTTTATACTTTCTCACTGATCAAGCGCTTGTGATATCCTCTGTCCTATGAACATTGACGACTGAATACGTGAAACTAGAACGCAAGACATCAGCCAAAATAAGAAACACTGACTTCATCTGCAATTTGCAACGCACATTCAGGAATATTTACGAAGCACTGACTCAGAGAATAATGCACAAATACAGATACACACTTACAAGATAGACTCTCTCGTTGCCCTTCTTCTATTCTCTTGCTCTCGAGGGAACATAAACAGTGCAACAGACACAGCAGTATTTGTATCACAAACACAGATATATTTGGATTGTAAACACATATATTAGAACATAGTAAGCGTTGTGTCTCAAACATGTAGTATTGAATAGCAAACACAATGTGTTTGGACACAAGTATATTATATTTGCGACAAGCTCCAAACACACTTTATGTTTGCTTCCAAACAACAACAAAAAGACAGATTTTTCAGCATGTACACAAACGAAGTTACTTTTCAAAAGTTTTATACAAAACAAGAAGCATACAGATCGTTTGGGTAACATCCGTATGGGGTGTGTAAGCAAATTCATCATATTTCTAGCTTGTTGAAAATATAATATACTTGTGTCCAAACACATTGTGTTTGCTATTCAATATTACATGTTTGGAGACACAATGATTAGTGTGTTGTAATATATGTTTTTGTGACATAAAATATGGCTTTGTTGACAACTGCTGAAATCAAGAACCTGACAGATAACAAACGAATCAAAAAAGCATCAGATCTTAAATTCATGAGAATAATGTTCCAAACATATATAAGATTCATGCATAATGTTACAGCGGTGTTTTTTTAGCATGTAGTTATTTCACTATTGGCGGTCTGTGATACAATGGTGGATTCGGTCCCTATTTTGAACACTTTACATTTCTCTCGACGAATGTCACATTTATTAGTGACGGCCACACTATCAAGTAATTAGCTGTGACAACCTTCTTAAAAACTTATTCGGGATCGGTGGAAAACTATACGCCCAATCAATGAGTTGAAAACTCGAAAGTGCACAGCCCATTGATTTTGAGAAGCCCTGTCCCTTCTTGGGATGTAATGGCAAAGCATTTAAATTAAACATTATACGATTTGTATAATATCAAACCAAGTTCACACTTTACACAATAATAGATACTTTGACCCGGTAATCGATAATCGATTTTCAATAGATTTTCATTGAAAATTCCCTTAATTGTTAATGAGATAATTTCGAGGCAATTTGCCTAATGGGTGCACACCCAGTGTTAAATACCATCAACAAATAAACGAACTAAACCGAGATAACATAGATCGTTTCAAATACATACAACATCATTGTCCATCTTGTATTTAAGAACAACAATTGAAGCACAACATAATTGTCGGAGACGTTGTCGTTTTTGTAGTTTAATACTGCTGTTAGGTTTTGTGTTTTGCTGTTGCCGAACATAGAATTGATTGTTTCGGGGTCAACATTTATTGGCATTCCCATGTTACTTTTGGTTGATTGACAATAAAACAAATGATGTGTTCGGATGTTTCAGCTGTTCAATGTTTCACTATTTATTATAACTTGAATGCGTTGAACATAATTTTTTTTTATCGAATTTGAAATAGTAGGGGTTCTCACGTCAGCCCATGGGAAAATGTTAAAATATGAAAAAAATACAATTCTGCACAAGGATTTATGCGAGGGACCTTACGTGACCCAGCTGATGGAAAAGTGCTAAGAATCTTGCGATAAACCATAACTCGTATCTTGACTATTTTTAGTTTAAAGACGCATAAGAAGAGTTTTAATAACTTTTTTATTCAAATTTACATTAAAATGTATTAAAATGTATACATTAAAATTTATTTATTAAAATGTATTCATTAAAATGTATACATTGAAATGTAGTTGACTTTGTCTCGCAAGGACTATTAAATTTAGTTATTCTCCTTCGGTTTCTTTTATTTAAATTAATTTTGAATTGAAGTTTATGAAAAATTAACAAATATTTATTGTTTAAAACATCTGCCATAGCTAGATATAAAATCAAGCAAAATAAGTTACAATTTGAACGTCACACTTTCCGAATTTTATGGATTTTTGAACATAAGAGTTACCCTACACAAAAAAATTTTTTCCAGAAGAAATTTAAAAAAAACCCCTAGATTAGGGTTTAATAACTATGACCTCTTAAAACTTGATTTGTACAATATTTGTAAATCGTTCTGACAAATCTGCGAATACCAATTTGTTTATGCATTTACAGTTCTGTGTAAGATTTATTTCGAAAGGACATTTAAAATCCGAAAAGCCCAGTTAATCAACTGCAAATAACCGGTGAAACCGGTTCTTCGATGAAAGTAATTTTAATTTAAATTTGAATTTTATAACCGGTTTTCTTGTAATTAGTCAATTAAGCTTATAAGGTCAGGAATATTTTTCTACTATGAAAACTGTTTGGATTTTGTGAAAATAATAGACAATCCAGCTGAACACACTACTGGCATGACTACCCCATTTCCAATTGAAATTTAAGAAATAACAATTTAATTTTTAAAAATATCAATAGAAATTTGAAAATAATTTTTAAAATTTGAAATAGTATATCAATTGAAATTTAAAAATTTCTTTTGAAATTTGAAATACATCAACTGAAATGTAGCAAACGTCAATTGAAATTTAAAATACATCTGTTGAAATTTGAAAGATATGAATCGAAATTTAAAACACATGAATTGAAATTTAAAACACATGAATTGAAACTTAAAACACATCAATTGATGTTTAAAACTAAATCGAAATTTAAATCACATCAATTGAAATTTGAAACACATCAATTGAAATTTAAAACACATCAATTGAAAGTTGAAAGACATCAATTGAAATTTCAAATTCGTTACTTGAAATTTAAAAATTAGTAACCTATTTTATGTATTAGATTTTTGAATTTGAATTGGCGTCTTTTAAATTTCAATTGATGTATTTTGAATTTCAATTAATGTATTTTAAAATTCAATTGATGTGTTTTAAATTTCAACTGATGTGTTTTAAATTTGAATGGATGTATTTTAAATTGCAATTTATGTATTTTAAATTTCAATTGATGTCTTTAAAATTTGAATGGATGTGTTTTAAATTTCAATTGATGTATTTTGAGTTTCAATTGATGTATTTTAAAATTCAATTGATGTGTTTTAAATTTCAATTGATGTGTTTTAAATTTGAATGGATGTATTTTAAATTGCAATTTATGTATTTTAAATTTCAATTGATGTCTTTAAAATTTGAATTGATGTCTTTTAAATTTCAATTGATGTATTTCAATATTCAATTGATGTGTTTTAAATTTCAATTGATGTATTTGAAATTTTAAAAAGAATTTCTAAATTTCAATTGATGTATTTCAAATTTCAAATAGAATTTTTAAATTTTAATCGATTTTCTTCAAATTTCAATTTGAAATGTTGTAGTTTTGAACTGCGTGAAGCATGAAACACATAGGCAACGACAGGCTACATGAACACACGACTACAAATGCCGCTGACTGCAAATGTAGACGTGTGGCAGCCACTGAATTATTTTCAAGACGGCAACTGCAAAGTAAACAGCTGATCTGTAATGTTGACGTTTGTGTTATTGTGTTATTTGTGTTAGAAGAAAATAAAATGTCTGGAGAATATTTAATAAATATTATTACAAACATAACAAATATTGTGAAAACAGTTGATTATTCTGTCAGTGGTGCCGCTTCAGGCATTGACAGCTCTAACCTGTTGATTGTCGCCCACACAAATAGAAATTAGTTTAATTCAACTACAGCTACATATATAGCATAGACAACAACCTGCAGTCGTGTCGCCTTGCCGTCGTTAAAATATTCTCTTGCATATAAACGCATGTATTTTATTTTTGACAGGTTGTGGTCGGTAGCCTGTCGTCGGCTATGTGTTTCATGCTTTACAAGTTCATCATCAGATGCCTAACTACTGTGTCTGAATTGTTAACCGGTTTCTGTTTTGAATACACTATTTACATATGATTTTCAACTGGCAATGCCGGCATACTTTTAGGCGTAATTAACATTGGGATTCAAACTGTTCGACAATCACGCTGCAATATGCACCACTAACTTCTTTGTCGACACTCTACTGTTATTTTTCGTAGTACTGCAGACGCAAATGTTAGTTAAGCTTAAATTTTAAAGCTTTCTTTTATATAACAATATATTGATGTAGAAACTGGCTCAACTGTTGGATCAAAATTGCATTAAAATAATAACGTATAAGCACGTAAGGTAAAATAAGAATAGGGATAGCACTGGTGCAAGAGTATTGTTTTTTTCTGGATTCAGTGCGGGAAAATTTAGAAATTCGTCTTCCCCATTTAATCACCGTAAAGTCTCATGTTTTATAACATTTGCCATATGTAGTTTTTAAAAAAATGATTTGTGTGTGCCCAAAGTTCCATTCACGGCTTCCAACGATACAAATCATACAATGTGAACTTCTAGACCAAACATATTTTTGAGTGCAGTTTTCATCGCAGTAAAGCCTTTCAAATACTACCTCCATGGAATTTGTACCATAAGTACTTTTTAATATAAGTTCAGTTTTGTAAAACTCGCAATTTTACAATGTTTACCTATTTTCCATATTTTGAGAGGGTCCATGTTCGCAAACATACAGTGGTAGGGTTCCAATTTTTGAGAAATATTTACTTCTTGAATTAAGCATCTTTGTTCCAAAATTCGTAAATTTCTGATAAGGTGAGTGAAATCAATTGGATGACTTCCTATATATCTTCCCGATGCACACTGAAAAAAAAACGGCCCAGCAACATATTGCAGGAACCATGTACGTATATATTTGCTAGCATTGTTTTCATGAATTGAATATCTCACGTTTTTTCGTTTCTTTGTTGTCTGTCAGCTTATTGGTTTCTGCAGTTGTAATCGATCATAACTACATTTGGGTCACAAAAATGTATATTATCGTATAACATATTAATCATTGTGTCTCCAACATGTAATATTGAATAGCAAACACAACGTGTTTGGACACCAATATAATATATTTGTGACCAGCTACAAATAGATTATATTAGCATCCAAACAACAAAAAAGGACTTATTTTTCAGGGTGTGTTGGTTTCGTAAGTAATCACTGTCATTTACAATACTTTTTCGTAGATTTTAACAAATACAGAAATCAACATGACAACGTAGTTACAATATGGGTTTAATAGATTTTTCTCCAGTTTTAAAGGAATAGTAATTGGAAAAGTAAATATTATTTTTATTATAAATAAAATTGTAAAAAAAAGAATTGTTTCCGGTTACATGCCATGAAGGTATTAGGGAGAGCTTCTCACAAACCAGTGAGCAGTGCGAGTTCTAGTGTTAGACTCACTAATTGCGACTTACTGTTTTGCCCGGTTCCGAACAGTATTTTGAGAAGATTTTTCAAGGCTTAATACTCGATAGTGGCGCCATCACTAAGCGAGGTAACCGCCGACGAAATAAATTTTTAAGGTGGTCGGAGCAGCGATCGAAACCACGTTCTCATGCACAAGAGCCGCGCACACTACCATTGCTCCACCAACGGCCACTAGTGTTGTATTATTGTTGTTGTAGCCTTTTACATAATTTACCGTTTTCCAACTTTCCTAGTTTACAATTCGCTGGCGTGAGTAGCCCTAGCATTTTATAATTGCGGTGGTTTTTTATGTTTGTAGTGGCAGTTTGTTGTTTGTTGTCCACTTTTTAAAGCATTTAAACAAATTGAAATTGACAGGGTAGCATGACTGATGGCTGAGAATATGTGGGAACTTTTGAAAATGGTTGAATGACAAAGCGGTTGAAGTGGGGGAGTGTCAAGCAAAGGGGAGTATGGAGTTATATATTATGACGATTTTCTTGGTGACTGCTTGCATTGGTGCGTAGAAAAGTTCTGTCCACAATAAAATGCCTAAGAAAAAATCAGTCATGCAATAAAAAGTTCCTTCGAATGTCACACAGGAATTCGGAAATTCATAGCGTTGGTGTTGCCCATGACAGGACTAGCATCAAACAAAATTTGAAAGTCATTAGCATCAATCAAACATAATTTATGGTCAGTGGTTAGTACAGTACCGTACACAGGATTTTATTTCGAGGTGGAGGTCCAACTTGAAATTTAGATTGAAAAATAGCTCAACATTCAAAAATCACGTGGACTGAGACAGGGCGACATACTTTCGTGCAATCTCTTCAACATCTTAATGGAGATAATAAAGAGAGAAGCTGCAGTAAATACGAACAAGACCATCAACCCGAAAAGCCATATTTTGCTGGGTATATGCTGACGACATGGACACCATTGGTCGAAATTTGCGAGAGGTTACAGCGGCATTTTCAACAACCGATAAAGACTTTGCGAAGCTGAGTCTTTTGGTTAATGAGGGAAAGACAAAATTGATGGTGTCGGCGACTAGAAAAACTATAACGTGGTTTTGTCAAAGGCTAAGGTAAGCTCAGTCTTATCCATTTCGAAATAACAACAGAATGGTTTACCCTTCTCTGGGGTTTGAATTCAAATTCTTTATTGGTTTTCTTATGAAACAAAATGGTTTAATTTAAAAGAACAACATCAATTTATCCACATGTTGAGAACAGTCTTCTGGGAATAGTTTGGAATGGTTGAGGACAACTTTCTGGGAATGTTTTGAGAACACTCCTTTGGGTTCGATCTGAGAGCACTCTTCTAGCAGCGGTTTGAGAGCAATCTTCTGGGAACGGTTAAGTGTAACTTTCTGGGAATGGTTTGAGAACACTCCGTTGGGTTCGGTCTTAGAACACTCTTCTGGCATTAGTTTGACAACACTCTTCTGGGAACGGTTAAGAGTACCCTTCTGGGAATGGGTTGAACACTCCCGTGGGTTCGGTCTGAGAACGGCTCAAGACCGGTTCGGTTCGTCCATAAATACGAGCATCTTATATTCGGATGGGAAGAACTGGACCGGGCATCGGATTTACATCGGTTGATAACAAGAATACGTGAAATAGTCAATCGAAGCCACTATGCTGGAATAGTCAGCCGAAGTCGCCGTGGTGGAATAGTCAGCCAAAGCCGCTATGGTGAAATAATCAACCGCAGTCGCTATGGTGGAAAAGTCGACCGAAGTCGCTATTTAGGAATAGCCACTGGAAGCTGCTATGGTTGAATAGTCGACCGAAATCGATATGGTGGAATAGTCGATCGAAGTCGGTATGATGGAATAGTCAGCCAAAACCTCTATGGTGAAATAGTCAACCGAAGTCGCTATGGTGAAATAGTCGATCGAAGTCGTTAAGGTGAGGTAGTCAACCAAAGTCGCAATGGTGAAATAGTCGATCGAAGTCGCTGTGGTAGAATAGTCAGCCTAAATCTCTGTAGTGGAATAGTCAACTGAAGTCGCTATGGTGAAATAGTCAACCGAAGTCGCTATGATGGAATGGTCAGCCGAAGCCGCTATCGTGGAATAGTCGACCGAAGTCGCTATTGTGGAATAGTCAACCGAAGTCGCTATGGGAGAATAGCCAGCTTAAGCCGCTATGGTGAAATAGTCAACCGAAGCCGCTATGGTGAAATAGTCAACAGAATTCGCTATTTTAGAATCGTTAGCCGAAGTCGATACGGTGGAATAGTCGACTGAAGTCGCTATGGTGGAATAGTCCACCGAAGCCGCTATGGTGGAATAATCAGCCTAAGCCTCTATGGTGGAATAGTCAGCCTAAGCCGCTATGGTAAATGTATTCAAGTGAAAACTTTTACTCTTGATTTCTTTCGGAATTAGTGTGCCGAGATCTATCTATGATCGTATCGGGTTGTGCGCTTGGTAGCGACTGCCAGATGATGCAGCCAACATTAAGTACTCTAGCCGCATTTATGTGAATGAGAATTACAGCGAACCACTTATTCTTGCATGGTCGCTGCCGTACAGTGACCATTCTTATCAGTGTGTATGCTCGTTCGCGACTGAAGTTGACTGGTATGTATGTTTACCATGCACTTTCGATAGAGCGCATGTGTGGTTGTTCGGGAAGTGTTTGGCTGGTCGGTGTCAGTGATGGTTGTTTTGCGGGAGTTTGCTTAAACTATGTACGGGCGGACTATGGCGTCACGTTACCAAACCTATCGGCTTGAACGTCGACAACGGATTTTATGTTGAAGTGGTACTTGAATTTATCTACCTTGGATCCACCGTGAATAAAGACGACAACGTCAGCCTGGAGATAAACAGAAGAATTGTGGTTGCAAATATATACTATTTTGGGCTCAGCAAGCAGTTTAAGAACAAATCCCTCTCTCGGCAGACAAAGGTCCAGCTGTACCAGACTCTCATTTTACATGTCCTGGTATATGGCTCCGAAACTTGAATCACATGGCAAGCGGATGAAAAACACCTGGGAATATTGGAAAGAAGAACTCTCCGCAAAATATATGGTCCTGTTAAAGACTACGGCGAGTACAGATTTCGTTGGAACCAAGAGCTATATCATTTGTATTCTGACGTGGGACAGTAAGACGAATCACGTTAGGCCTATTGCGTTAGCTGGGCTATGTTATCTGAATGGACGAAGATGAGCCAGCGGGACAGGTTTTCGATAACGTACCCTTTGGAAGTAGGAAATGAGGACGACAAAGATTCCGCTGGAAAGACCAGGCCGAAGAATCCTTCCGTATCCTCAATTTTACCAACTGTCGAGAAAAGGCGAATGATAAATTTGTTAAATTTATTTATTTGTTTGTTTAATTAATCAGTGTAAGTCATCTAACCCCATGAAGTTGTAAAATAGCTAATGAATGAAGAGGAATATGCGTTTGAGACTCTTTAAAGTCTAAGAGTTTGGATACAAATGTGACTTGTCAAATTACGTATCTTCATTATTTGCATTTGTGCTGTATTTATTTCGTGCATTATATACTTTTTCGGTGCCGTCATAAAAACTAGACATGCCGTAGATAATTCAATTATAATTTAATTGATAGGAACTATATTAATTTTACGGATAATTTATTGCAATCATGTTATATTTTATGCTGATAAGAAACAACAATATTCGCCTCTATGCCCCCCTGGATGATGGTAATTTCATTACTCATTGAACCTGATAATTTTCCTGTGTGTTTTTTTTTTAAATTGTATTCTGCATCTCTTTTCTCCCCCCATCTGTTGGCATTCTCACTCAGAAAAAATAGATCGAAATTCATTTGGTAATTTGATACAATTGCTTGTCTCACAAGTTCTTCAACAATAAGTGGCATTCACTTAGGCAACGTCATCGATACAAGTATTCCAACAAGGTGGAACGAGAACCTCTTTCATTCCCCTTTATATCTGGTTGTATGCGAGGGAGGTGAATGTACTTTCGTAACGATGTGTGTGTGAACAGTGTAAATGTCTGTTGTAACACTTAGGAAAATTGTTTGCACTCTATTGCTGCCGATGCCGATGTGTGTTTTTTTTTTAAATGAACCAGTGGAGAAGCTTGTGCATTGCGAGGCCTTCTTTGACGGCCAGATGTTTTGCCAGTTTGACTATATTTCTAGTTTGTATCAGAAGTTCATACTAGAAGCTGACAAGGTGAGGAACACTTTTGTAATGTGAATTTTTTTTGGAATTTGTTGGAATAATATACAATTCAGAGAAACACACCCACTGGTATGACTAGTTTCGAACTCCGTGACAAGTTCATCATCAGATGCCTAACTATTGTGTCTGAATTGATACCACCCGCTGAAAGCTCTGACTTTTTTGTTGTTTGAATGTAAATATAACGTGTGTTTGGAGCTTGTCGCAAGTATAGTATACTTGTGTCCAAACACATAGTGTTTGCTATTCAATACTACACGTTGGAGACACAATGACGAATATATTGTAATCTATGTGTTTGTCGCCCAAGTATAGCTGTGTTTGGGAGACAACTAAAGCTGTGTTTGAGCACTATTTAGTCTCAATTGAGATCAAGAGGATAAAAGCGGTTCAAAGAGAGGCATTCAATGTTGTATGTGTATAAATAAATTGTTGCATTATTTTTTTAGTTTGTGATACATAAATATTCCTGAATGTGTGGGTAAATTGCAGATGACTTGGGTGTTACTGGTTTTGGCTGATGTATTGCGTTTTAGTTTCGTGCATTCAGTGGTCAATCGTTCGTCTGGGACGTTTGGGAGGAACCACTCGAACACACTGACGTAAGTATATGTATGTTTGCGAGCAAACATGCTGATGTTTGCATTTAAATATAACTGTGTTTAGGACAGTTCGTTCTTCGTTTTGTAAGGTCCCTGACCCTCCGGGGTTGTCCGAGACCGGATAAGTAAGTAAGTGTTTAGGACTCGCAAATATATGATTTTGTGCAGTGTGTTCTAACGTATACATGGTTCCTGCAGAATATGTTTGGGATTATATGTTACAGAGTCCGAGTTTAGTCAACGTGTACAAACAACGCAAAACAGAAAAAATTTGTTGGATTTTATCCAGTCGCGAAAACTGAAATTTAATTAAAATTTTATAAAGGGTGTCCCAAAATCAACGCAGGAAGAAGTTTTGACAGGACACATATTTTTCATTAAAAAATTTGATTTCTTTTTAGGAGGTTCGGTCTTCACGGCTGGCAAGGTTGTTCGCATCCATTGTCCGCAACATTGGTTTGAAGCTAATGTGAGCCTTAGGTTATTCCTAAAACTGTCGTATAGGATAATAGGTCATCGTGGGGACCTCGGTGGTGCAATGGTTAGTCTGCGCAGCTCTTGTATATAAGAACGTGGGTTCGATCCCTACTCTGATTTCTCTCGACGACGTTCCATTAAAAAGTTTATAAAATACCATTCGGAACCAGTGTAAAACTCTAGGTTCCAAGCAATGAGTCTATAAACTAAAAATCGCATAGCTGATTGATTGTGAGAAGCTCTCCCCAATCTATTCGTGGCATGTAATGGGAAACTATTTTTTTATTGGTTCATGAAGTATACAGTATAAGGTTATTTATGGACATGCATATTGGGTTGATAGCCTCCACATATTTGCTACCACGTACTAATTCTTTTGTCGATTGTTCAATGGACTCTTCGTATAAATATGGAAGAATTTCTTTCGTGGGTGGTCGTAAGATAGTTGGCATAAACCATAGTCTTCTGGTACCAAACAAGGCAAAATTCCGGCGTGTTTAAATATAATGATCTCCAAAGCGGGAAATTACACGACCACAGTAATTGTATAGTTTCATGGGTTGTATGTCCAGGGAATGACAATAGTGTATACTACAGCTTCCCTTCGCTGCACCTTTTCCGAGTTATATCCTTTTTTTTAGTTTAGCGATTTTTTTAGTTTGGCGATGTTTTCCAAAAAAAAAAAAAGATCTTTTATACGAATTGCACCGCTGTATGAAAAAAACACTTAGAAACTCCCACAAATTAAATAGATTTTCGATTGCACGCTCCGTTTCCGAAATATAGACATACGGGCGTTTTAGCGATTTCTTAAAAAAAAAGTGATGCAGCATTAAAGTCATGCATTGGTTAAAGCCCCCTATGGAAATATAAATTTATTATTTTTGCGATTGGACACACCGTTCCAGAGTTATAGCTATTTTAGAGATTTTCATATTTTGGTGATTTTTTTTTAAAATATTGTACGAAGTGGACCACTTTATGAAAAACCCTTAAAAAGTCGCAAAAATTTGTTATGTTTTATATCGATGTTTTACCGACTTTTTGGTAGCAAAATTTTAATTTCTCCGATTCAAAAAATAAAATTATGCCGTATTAAAGACTACCATTCCTTAAACAAAGCCTTTCGTGGAGATACAAAATTTATTATTTTTACGATCGGACGCACCGTTTCCGAGTTATAGCTATTTTTGCTTTCGGCGATTTTCTTATTTTGGCGATTAAAAAAAAAATTCCATACGAATTGGACCACTTTATGCAAAAATTGTTTATTTTTTAGATTCGTTTCCGATATTTAAACATAAGGGCGTTTTACCGATTTTTTGGTCGACACATTTTCGTTTTAGCGATTTGTTAAAAAAAAAAACAGTGTGTCGCGTATTATTGGTTAAAGCCTCCTAAGTCGATAAGAAAAATATTATTTTTCCGATTGGACGCACCGTTTCCGAGGTTTAGCAACTTTTTTGTTTTAGCGATTTTCTTATTTTGGAGATTTTTTTAAAAAAAAAACTTCTTCCATACGAACTGTACCACTTTATCAAAACCCCTTAGAAACTCCCTGACATTAGTTTCCCATTGCAGTGGATAACGCGTAAATACCATTTACCCATTCCCATGTGTAATGGGTAATTGTGATATTGTCCTCATTATCATGTGAGTATTGAGTAATTGTCATTGGTAATACCCCATTGTCCTGGGAAACTACTCCTTATTTTCTCCATTACCCCCAGGGTAATGGGTAATCGTAATGGCTAATTCCCCATTGTCGTGGGTATTTAGATTTCTGAGATATGTCGTATAAATTTTTTCTAATTTTTCCATATTGTCGTTAAAAATAAGGGATGGGTTAACTTGGATAACCCCCAAGTGTAATGGGTAATGGGTAATCGTGATGGGTAATTCCCTATTGTCGTGGGTAGAGTTACTCATTATTTTCCCCATACCCTGTGGGTAATGGATAAACCATCGTTACCCATTCCCCATTGTGGCGGGTAGCTTCCCATTATTTTCCCCATTACCCTGTGGGTAATGGGTACTTCCCGATTTTCGTGGCAGTTACCGATTATTTTTCACTTACCCTATGGGTAACTCAATCCCTATTCAAAATTATATTGTGGTTAATGCGTAATCGTGATAAGTAATTCCCCATTGTCGTGGGACGCTACCCTGTGGCTAATGGGAAAAACGATTGTTACCCACTCCCAAGGCAAACATAATGGGTTACCCAGGGTATCCCAGATTAACCCATTTCCCACGAAATACGAACACTGGCTGAACGTCAATTATTCCAGCAATTCTCTCAGGGTTTCGAGGTTAGGTGATCTTTAGATCTTCAAATGGCTGGATTATTGACAGTTATGTTTGAATTTTTCGTAATGACTTTATTTTGTTAGTTTTGAATGTTAATGTAGTAATTCTATTTTTTTGGGATTGAACTTTGTCGTAAAAAATTACGAACCTTTTGGAGAATATGTTTGCCAAATTATACATTCTGGCAATGGCGAGGTAATGTCGTAGAAATATATGAACTGTTTTATATTAGCTAGGAACTGAGTTTTTAGTTTATAAAAGTTACCATATGTTTAACAGGCAAACGTGGATTGTGTCTTCTTTTTCTTTATATGAAAATATACAAAAGATGGAGATACTTAGAAATTGACAGCTACGAAATCAATCCACTTCCGTACGAAACCTGTAACAAAACTGTTTATTTAGGAAAAAGGC
Organism: Phaonia tiefii; assembly: GCA_963931995.1. Classification (NCBI taxonomy): domain Eukaryota; kingdom Metazoa; phylum Arthropoda; class Insecta; order Diptera; family Muscidae; genus Phaonia; species Phaonia tiefii. The sequence continues at coordinate 23,241,330 of OZ008368.1, forward strand.
CCTAATATGCAGGCAATACCAGTTTCGTTGCTTGGTAGGCATTTTCATTCCTTATGTTCATCACAAATGGCTGACTATTGTTGTGTGTGAATTCAAATATGAATATGTGTTAGTATGCTGCTCTTGTCTAAACTTTGATTTCTGCTTGAATGGCTTCAATGCTTCATAGTGTAAAATATCAAAAAGTAGCGGCAAGTTGTTGCAAAAGTAACAATAATTGCTAGCATCTCAGAAATGTTGTTGTGGTTGTTAATATTGCTACGAGTATCACTGATGTTAATATCTTTGCATGCCAGTGTTCACTTCATTGCTTTCGAGATATGTTACTGCTACTGTAAACTATTTCAATCGATCTTTTGCTGAGTTACAAAATATCAACAGACATGTTTTCTGATACTTTCAAAGAATATTTTTGGATACTTTTCCCTAAAATACTAATTTGGTCTTCAGTCTTCATAATAAATTAATACCTGGTGCATAAAATGAAATAATGCCCAATGAAATGACAAGAAAATAAATATGTATATGGGCCCTGTTTCAGTCGTCCTTATTTCCTTATTTAAACATCAAATTTTGATTTTTAAAATGTACTTGATTTTTGGGTCTTGAAATATCTTGATTTATTTAGCGTGTTGGGAAAGCACCATAGCCTGGAAATGCTCCCATTTCCATTTCTTTTTCTTGAGCAAACTAAAAATAAACGCACCTTTGTCAGTGTCAACTATTTGTACGTTTCATTTTAATTGTATTCTCTGCCACTAGGTGGCAGCGTTTTCCTTTACCGTTCTTACAATAATCATCATCATCATAATTATCATCACCCACGTCTTTCCTTTTTTGCATTTTCCGAAAATGTCTTTTGAAATCTGTCACAACAATACGTGTTGTATGTGCACTTAATCCAAAGCACAAAAGAAATGTTGCGACAAATAACTTTCCTTCCGTACCGACAAAAAGACTTGCGACACATTTCACAAATGCAGCAGACGCAGGCGGCCATTCGGCTTGAAAAGAGTGCATGTAAATTGGAACATAGTACTTGAAGTCCCACTCACAGACACATAGCCAGACTTTCAGCTGAAAAGCAGTACGCTCAGTCGGCCAAGGAAGAGCAGAAAAAGCAAAGCACACAAAATCACTTTGTGACGAAGTCACACAGAGAGCAAAAACGCAACACATACGCAACTCATACAGTCTTTCGTGTAGCAAGGACTGCACTCAGAAAAAAGAGTCCCTACATTTGAATTCGAAACTTCTTTCCCGCATAATTTGGAATTTGCTATAGAATGTAAAAATTCTTGTCCTGGCCGTTCGAATGAAACTATTGCAAAAGTTTGAGAAAGTGTGGCCGACGAACCAGGCACGTTGACTCGTCGTGAATCGCAGCAGCTGGGGCTTTCGTATTCCACTATGCAGCAAATTTTGAATAAAGGTTTGCATTTGCCCTCATACAAGATTCAAACTATTCAGGAATTAAAGCTATCATAAGTGTCTTTAGAAAAAACGATCGCATCATCAGAAGAAACAATCGCGCTTCTGCTTATTTTCCAGACCGCATCATTCCACGACAGGTCGACATTAATTAACCTACGAGATCGTGTGATTTAACACCCCTCGATTTCTTCCTTTATTGCTATTTGAAAAGTAGTGTCTACGAGGCCAAACCCAACACGATTACAGAACTGATCCAGAAGATACGAAATGTCATCGAAAATTATGACAATCGTATTATGTCGTGATGATGTGGCCGTCGGTGGTGCAATGGGTAGTGTGCGCGCCTATTGTACTTGAGATCCTGGGTTCGATCCCTGCTCTGACCAACTTAAAAAAAAAAAAAAATTCTTTCGACGGCGGTCACCTCGCATAGTGACGGCGACACTATCGAGTATTTAGCCATGAAAATGCTTCTCAAAAATACCGTTCGGAACCGGTGTAAAAGTGTAGGTCCCAATCAGTGAGTATAAAACTAGGAAGTACACAGCTCACTGGTTGTGAGAAGCTCTCCTCGATTCCTTCTAGGGATGTAATGGGAAACCATTTTTTATTATGTCATGATACCGAATTCTGGGCATCAATTACATAATTCTAATCAATTAAAAATAACATTTTTAATAAAAGGTCTTTTGAAAAAAATTATGTTTCTCTTAAAAATTTAATATAGAAGCCTGAATTGAGTCGGCCTTTCTCAGATACACTTTCGCCAGAACGATCTCGTAGTAATACCATATGTTCTCGTGTGTTCTAGATACTTGAACAGTCACTTAATCGTAAGTGGTGAGATAATTTAGCAGCGCCATCTGTTTTCGATTAATCCAGAGTTTTTAGCGAATTCATAAACCGTTCGTGGTGAAATCGTCTATGGTAGCTTTCATCAAAAAGTGACCACTTACTGATGGTGTTGACAGACTGTTCTATAAAATCCAATGCTTTGCGTTGTATCCGTCAAAGTTAGTATATGTGGGAAGCAATAGCCTTGACTAACTTGGCAACGACTAAAAGTGATAGTAAATCATGGTGTCTATGGGCATTAAGCTTCAGTAATCTGCCAAATTGTTTGAACACTGCAGCTGTAATACACACCACAAACTGTCTCTTCATATTCTAGTTTTACTTTGTCATACTGTGGACTCAGATGTTAGTTAAGCCATAATATGTAACGCATTTTTAGCGTAACAATAATATAGCAAATGTCTTTAATTTCTCTAGGTCAAATTTCCTCCAATCGGGTAAAACTGTACTGAATTTGAGGAAAATTGTACCTAACTCAAACAAAAGCCGTCGTACAAAAATTTAGTTTATAAAGTCCTAAAAAATAATTGCAAAACAAATGGTTTCCCATTACATCCCATGATGGGATTGGGAAAAAATAATAGTATAGAGAAAAAAATTGTAACTCCGAATTGGATTGCATTTATTCCTAATATTAAATTTGAGTTAATAGTTCTTAGATATATTGTATGATTTAGGTGCCTATGTAGACCATTTAATTTAATTAGGAACTTTCAGTGCTGTAAAATTCGAGTGTGAACCTAATTTCAGAACCTTTTTACTTAGCTGGAGTAACAATACACAGCTAATTTGGATATTCAGAGTGGAGAATTTTGTAAAATTCCGCCCCAATTGTCATTTAGGTCACAGTGCCTCTCATAGTCGTAGTCGTCTTTTGTTGGTAATCAGTCATCCCTGTATGGTTTGGAATATCTTCCAGCCAGATGGAGAAACTTAGGAAATGGGATAGACGCTTCCTCTTGAGCTGCTTGGGCTTACGGATGAGGATAGCCGACGATGGTTCGGTTACGAGGCCATCCTGTGCTACGATGTACAGGATGGTCGACTTTGACAGGATAGATGTGTACCTTGTTAAAGGTGCACTTAAATTTCTAGAAAGGGCAGCCTTTGTTGCAAATGGACTGGTCGAGAATAGTTTGGTCCAGGACGAGCGCCTGGAGCGACTTCTTGAGATAGGGTATAGGCCGCCGGTTGGCCTAGCGACCTTGGATAGAGGCGGACTCCTCTTCGTTAATGACAAACTCCTATTCTATCATAGGAGGATAGGATCTTTTGACCTGGACGACACTGTGTATATTACGGACCAGTAGTGGTAGGGTTGTAAATATGTATATAGTTGTACATATTTGTAAATAGTAGTTTTAGTATATTAGTATTTTAAGTTTTAGTAGTTAGTCTGATGAATTTTCCCCTTTTCATAGTCCATTTTTGGGGAAGGCTCTAGTGGGCAGTAGAATGTTTAGTTTTTTCGTTTATGATTATTTTGTATGTAGTTACTACAACTTGCATGCCCGGCGATTGGAGTCTCAGTGTACTATGTCCCATATTTAAAAAAGGTGACCCGAGTATCTGTGCCAACTACCGTGGAATAAGTCTTTTATCCATAGCATATAAGGTTCTATCAAGTATAATGTGCCAAAGACTAAAACCAATTATCGCTGACCTGATTGGACCATACCAGTGTGGCTTTAGGCCTGGAAAATCGACAACTGACCAGATTTTCACGCTTCGCCGAATCCTGGAGAAACTCTATGAAGCAATGTCTGAGCTTGGTATTCCTGCAAAACTCATATGCCTTTGCAGGATGACCTTGACGAACACCAAATCCGCAGTGAAAGTTGGTAAGGATCTTACCGAACCTTTCGAAACTAAGCGACGCGTCAGGCAAGGCGACACCCTATTGTGCGATCTCTTTAACATCTTAATGGAGATCATTATAAGAAAAGCTGCAGTCAACATGAATAAAACCATCAGCAGCAAAAGTCACATGCTGCTCGCGTATGCTAATGATATAGATATCATTGGGCGCACAATTAGAGAAGTTACTGCGGTTTTTTCGAGAATTGAGAAGGAGTCAGCAAAAGTGGGTCTGACGGTAAATGAGGACAAGACAAAATTAATGGTTTCAACGAATAGGGCCTCCACGCGATTAGACCAAAGCGTGAACGTTGATAACCTTTATAACTTCGAGTTAGTGGATACCTCGGATCTGCCGTGAACAAAAACAACAACGTCAGCCATGGGATCAAACGGAGAATTGTGCTTGCGAATATATGTTATTTTGGGCTAAGCAAGCACTTTAGAGATAAAGCCCTCTCTCGAGTAACGGCCCTATTGTGCACAACGGCGAGTATCGGCGACGCATGAATCATGAGCTTTATCCTGACATTGACATAGTTAAGCGGATCAAGATAACGCGATTGCGCTGGCTAGGCCATGTCAGTAGAAGGGATGAAGATGAACCAGCGCGAAGGGTTTTCGAAACCGAACTCGAAGGAAGACGAAAAGTAGGAAGACCAAGACTCCGCTGGAGGGATCAGTTTGACGAATCCCTGCGTACACTTGGTATTGCCAACTGGAGAAATAAGGCAAAAGATCGAACTGGTTGGCGGAATATGTTATCTTCGTTTTGTAAAGTCCCTGACCCCCCCGGGGTTTTCCGAGACCGGATAAGTAAGTAAGTACTACAACTTAAGTTAGTGTGAAGTATATAGTTCCGTAAATATTATTAAATGTAGGAAAATACGTGATGATAGATTTAAGTTATCTTTAAGAAACTTTGTCAATATGAATTTTAGGGACCAATAAATATGAAATGAAATGAAATGAAATGAAATGGTAGTCAGTCACAACCTCCGGAACGAGGTTAATTATTTAATGTTACCAGTACTTATGTGGATTGGTAATATAGTTTTATGGCAATTAATACTTCATCCAGTCAGGGAATAATAGATAAGGTGGTATCCATGCCATTGCTGATCGAAATGGTAGTTGGAAATTTGATAGAGAGCATAGTGGATGAGAGAATGAGTGATGAGGAAGCCAAGAGGCAAACTAAGATTAAATAGTATTTAACCAGGGGGTATCCATGACACAACTGATCGACTTTGTAGTAGCAAATTGATAGAAAACAGAGTGGATAGGCGAGAGAGCGATAAGCAACCAGAAGCGAACCACGCAGTAAACTAAGTTTAAATTGTGTTTGGTTGATACTAATGACAGGTAAATTATGTATGGTATTCAATATTAGAGACGCGTTTGAGACGCAATGATTAATATTCATAATATTTATGTTTGCGACCCAAATATATCTGTGTTTGTCACACAAATACAGCTGTGTTAAATGGTTTGAGATGTTGCTTTGCTTTTTGTGTTGTTGTGTTTTTTGGAATATTCATACATATATATGTGCTACCAAATTCAGAAACGATTGTGAGGCAGTAAACTGGAACGTGAATCCCTTTGTCTGTCTAAGCCTTTACTGAGAAAATCGGATGAAGAACACATATTTTTCCAGATAAAAGCATGCATATTTGCCAGTAAACATGCTACTGTTTGCATTTCATTACACGTGAGTTTGGGACTTTCAAACATATGAATGTTTGAAGTGTGTTCCAAACATATACATGGTTCCTGCAGACTATGCTTGGGAGAACATGTTACAGAGGCTGCTTTATCAGCGAGTATCCACTCTGTTTTCTATAATTTTCCTAATATATAGTCGTTCACTTGTGTCATGCATATCCCTATCTAAACTAGGTTTAGACAGCGTTTGATTGATGCTAATGACAGCTAAATAATGTTGGATGCTAGTTGTATCGAACGTAAATACGCCTCCTCTGCTATTTCTGTTCGTTTTATGTCCGACTTCTAACTCGAACTTTATCAACGCAAAACAGCAATAGTGCATACGAGCTTCCATCAACTGTTTTACGTTCATATATATTTGATGGAGATGAGGTTGCTGTTAGAAGTTGGACATTAGAGTTGGGTTGTTCCACAGAGCAGTAGAAAATAGTCTCTATCCCTCTCTTGACGTTCTCCCCATGACGACGAGTTAGTAGGCCATTGCATCGAGCTCGAGTTGCTGTTGTATTCTACTCTTTGGGCGGACATAAAATGGACACAAATAAAAGGGAATGCGTATCTTCGTTCGATGCAAACAACATAAAACATGATTTAGCTGTCATTAATATCAATAAAAGGCTATTTAAACTTAGTTTTCTTCTGACTGATTATCGTTCTCTCGCCTATCCACTTTGATACGACCCTCTGACGCTATGGTTGGAGGTTTGATGATGTTCGGATTGCTGTTAGAAGTCGGACATAAATTGAACAGAAATAAAAGAGATTGCCAACAACATGAAAAATAATTTAGCTGTCATTAGTAGAAGTCAAACACTATTTAAACTTATCACTCAATCTCCCGATTTGAGTCATGTATATCCCCTGGTCGGTGGTGCAATGTTAGTGTGCGCGATTTTTGTAAATGAGATCGTGGATTCGATCCCTGCTCTGACCACCTGACATTTCTTTTGACGTCGGTCACATCGCTTATTACCGGCGTCACTATTGAGTATTTAGTCATGAAAAAGCTTCTCACAATACGGTTCAGAACCCGTGTAAAACTGTAGGTCCCAATCAGAGAGTATACAACTAGAAAGCTCACAGCTCCCTGGAAATAAATCCCCGCATAGAAAAACGTTTTTGCTGTTCAATAAGCAAAAAGAGGAGAGCAATACGTGTTTAATACATTAGTCAATGTTTCAGGAAATTTGTGGTTTATTCCAGGAAGAGACTCCTTAAGTTGAGTCTGATTGAGCTTACAAATGAACTTGAGTTCAGGAAATATTATCACTTTTGAAAGAAAATATTTTTCCTTTTGAGGAACATGTATTTTTTAGAGCCGTGGAAACCCCGTTTCACATTACATACCATCAAGGGATGGGGGGGAGGGTTTCACAATCAGCGGCTGTGCGCTTCCTAAATTGTCACTCACTCACCACATCTACAGTTTTACACCGGTTGCAAACGGTATTTTGAGAAGGTTTTGCATGGCTAAGTACTCGATAGTGTCGCCATCACTAAGCGAGGTGGACGTGGTGGAAGGAAATGTATGGTAGTCAGAGCAGAGATCGAGAGCACGTTCTCTTACACAAGAGCCGCGCACACTAGCCATTGCTCCACCGACAGCTACACTATTAGAGGTAACATTTGTACTAAATTTAAGAACATTTTTACGTTTTTGGAATTAAATATTTCTGCATTTCATGTACTACAGATTCCTAGATATAACAAATAAATACTTAATTTGTGTATAAAAATATTTGAAACCATACGAAGTTACAATTTCCATAGTTTAAATTTTTTTCTGAGTGTATCAAGGATTTAGTACAGTGTACTAAGGAACATGAGCTGTAGGTAAATAGGAGCTGTTGCAGTTGATAGTCGGCACTGTTGTTGTCGCTGTCTTCGTCGGTGGATGAAAAGGACATGTATACGAAATGCAATTGTCAGTGACAATTGCTTGACAGTAGTCTTTGTAAAAGGAACAGGATGAATAGAATAAGGAGGCTATTACATTCTACTACTTGATGCTATTGTATGTGTGAATATGGGTGTTGTGGTGGGTGGTATGTCAGATGCTCGTAGTGCTTCTATGATGATCACAGGCGAGACAGGATAGCTGTTGAAGTTTTAAGCTTTCTACTGTGGGTGATGTTGCTTTTACTAATATTGCGCAGTGTATGCATTTTCAATATGTTTTGTGTTGCAATAATTGCGTTGCAACGTCTACTAATTTAAGGGAATATTTATCTGAATTTAAGTGGTTTCTTTACTAGTTGCAAAGAGAATGCCCCAGACATGGAGAATAACTGGAATGTTGTTAATAATTAATCAAATTAATCTGTGAATCTACATATGTCACATTGTTCCTTTTTACCTAGCACGATGTGCATGTCCTGTGACGATTTGGGAACCATTTGTTCCAAAACAATATGCTGTGGTAAATGTCATTGCGACAGGTATAACTTTACTGCACATGTGCGTACAATAAACTAACTTCAAAGGTCTGAAAACGCATTTCACTCGTCAAGGATTTTTACGACTTTCCCTAGGTAACTCTCTATGGTATCAACTATTTAAGACACTGATATTTATTTAAACAATAAACAATATCAATAGTTTAATTGGTGCACCCTGTTGCAAGTACAGTCTTTTTATATTGTCTATATTCATATGTGAATGTTTCAAGGCACCATAAGAATCAACATAAGAGTGTATAAGTAAGACAGACATCCTTACACATTACTGTCTGTTACACAGATAGATAACTGACTGTCATCACACACACCCATTTAGATATCTGTACTTAATTGAAATACATTCACAGACTCATGCGCATCAGGAGACGTAAAGGCAACGAACATAGTGCAACGAGATTTTGTCACTTGTAGCTACATGACACTTTACTCATACTTCCGCATCTACATCGTACTGCAACTAGTCTAGTTATGTGAAAAATCTTTTGGAAAGGACGAAAATGACTGCAGATTTTCTTCATACTCCTTGCTGTATATAGAAACATCCACGTGTAGACTATAGACTCAAATTCCAAAAAGTTATATTCAAGCATTCGTTTTCTTTTGGGTGTAGGAAAGTTCTTTTGTAGTGAATTAAGTCGTCACTCAACGTGATCTAATTTTCATGCTAAAATGAAGCACAGTGGTATAATATGTTATTTATTTGCTTAAAATATAAGAAAGTTTTTTGAGATATAATGATATTCCAGATAAACCTTAGGACTTTGATCTACAGCAATAAAGAGAGGCATTGCATTTAATTTAAAATCATTAGAAGTGTAATGCAACTAAGTCATTTGTCCGTAAACACGTGGTTTCCCATGACATTCCCTGAAGGGCTAGGGGAGAGCTTCTAACAACCAGTGAGTTGTGCGCTTTATAGTTCTATATTCACAGATTGAGACCTATAGTTTTACACTGGTTTCAAACTGTAGTTTCAGAAGCGTTTTCGTGACTATACACTCGAGAGAGCCGCCGTCTCTAAGCAAAGTTACCGCCGTCGAAGGAAATATAACGGGATCGAATCAGTGATATTGTGGACAAGAGCCGCGCAAATTACCACTACACCACCGACGAGCATTCATTCGTACGTTGGAAAATCCGTGTAAAACTCGATTCACTGATATGTCAGTCATATGAACGGTCATCTTCCTACAGCATCATACGGTGGCATTTGCGTTAACGACACTAGCCATCCCCTTTCAATGACGTACGCTAATCAGGGATCGTATTTTGTGGGTAATGAGTTACCCTGGGTTACCCAGGGTAGCCCATTATTATTGCCGTGAGGGATGGATAGCGATTGTTTACCCATTACCCACAGGGTATGGGGAAAATATTGGGTAGCTACCCACGAAAATGAGGAATTACCCATCACGATTACCCACTACCCTCAGGGCAATGGCGAAAATAATGGGTAGCTACCCACGGCAATGGGGAATTACTCATTACCCTCAGGGAAATGGGGAAAATAATGGGTAGCTACCTACGACGATGGGTAATGGGTTACCCAGTGTAACCAATCCCCATTTTTGATCGAAAATATCAAAAAATTAGGAAAAATGTCCAAAAAAATCGAAAAAATAACCAATTTTTGCGAGTTTCTAAGGTGTTTTCATAAAGCCAAAATAAAAAATCACTAAAATTAAAAAGTGGCTAGTTATATCTCGAAAGCGGTGCGTCCAATCGAAAAAATAATATAACTTTTACCTCCAACGGAGGCTTTAACCAATGGGTCTCCAATATGGAATCACTTTGTTTTCGATTTATAGCCACTTTTATATTTTAGCGATTTTCTTCCTTAGTTCCTACGAAGACTTTGTTTCTTTGTTCCTACCAGGACTTGTTTCCTTGTTCCTACAATGATTTGTTTCCTGGTTCGTACGAGGAATTGTTTTCTTGTTCCTATTACGACTTGTTCCTTTGTTCCTATGAAGGCTTTGCCTAATTTTTCATTCGTGAACTTGTTTTCTTGTTCCTGTTAAGATTTGTTTCATTTTTCCTACGACGGTTCGTTCCTTTGTTCCCGCAAAGACTGTACTCCATTGTTCTTTCGATTACTTGTTTCCTTGTTCCTATGACTTGTTTCGTGTTTTCTTATTCGTATGAGATCATGTGTCCTTGTTCCTACGAGGACGTGTTTTGTTGTTCGTGCAAGGAGTTGTTTCTTTTTTCCTACGAAGGCTCGTCAAGTTCTTCTTACGGAAGCTTTACTCACTTGTTCCAGATAGGACTTGCATTCTTTTTCCTACCGCGGCTTTGTTCATTTGTTCAGACGAAGACTTGTTTCCTTGTTCCTGCGAAGACTTTATTCATTTTTCCTATGATGGCTCATTCGCTTGTACCTACGAAAACTTTGCTCCTGTGACTTATTTTCTTGTTCCTAATATAGCTTGTTTCCTTGAATTCAAGAGGTATTTTTCGATGATCCTAATAGGACTTGTTTCCCATTTCCTTCGAAGGCTCTTTCCATTGTTCCTGCAAAGGCTTTGCTCCTTTGTTTGTACGAAGACTTGTATTCTTGTTCTTGCGAAGACTTGTTTTATTTGTCCTACGATGACTGGTTCCTTTGTACCTACGAAAACGTTACTCCTCTGTAACTACGAGGACTTGTTTCCTTGTTCCTATAACAGCTTGTACCCTTGATTTCACGATGTGTTTTTCCATGTTCCTAGTAGTACTTGTTTCCCACTTCCTTCGAAGGCTCTTTCCATTGTTCCTACGAAGACTTTGCTCCTTTGTTCCTGGAAAGACTTGTTTCCTTGTTCCTGCGAAGACTTGTTTTATTTGTCCTACGATGACTCTTTCCTTTGTACCTACGAAGACTTTGCTCCTTTGTCAGTACGAGGACTTGTCTCGTTCTTCCTGTAACGGCTTGTTTCCTTGATTCTACGAGGTCTTTTTTGCATGTTCCTACTAGGACTTGTTTCCCACTTTCTTCGAAGGCTCTTTCCATTGTTCCTACAAAGGCTTTGCTCCTTTGTTCGTACGAAGACTTGTTTCCTTATTCCTACCAAGACTGTTGTTTTGTTCCGACGAAGACTGTTTCCTTTTTTTCTACATAGGCTTTGTTCCTGTGTTCCTATGAGGTCTTTGGACTTCTTTACTTGTTCCTACCAAGACTAGTTTCTTTTTACCTACGATGGCTCGTTCCTTTGTACCTACCAAAACGTTGCTCCTTTGTTTCAACGAGGACTTTTTCCCTGTTCCTACCAAGACTTGCTGTTTTATTCCTACGAAGGCCATTTCCTTTTTTCCTACAAAGGCTTTGCTCCTTTGTTCCTATGACGACTTGTGGCCTTATTCCAACCAAGACTAGTTTCTTTGTTCCTACTAAGGCTCGGTAATTTGCACCTACGTTGGCTTTGCTCCCACGAAGACTTTACCTCTTCGTTATCCATCTTATTGTAATCCTAATCAGCCTTGCATATCTTTTCAGAAGTGAGCGCCGAAGATTATAACCGAATGTCAGTACTCGTGTAAAGGCCGAGATCCAGTTCCATCCTAACACACTTGTAACCCGAACCTGAAGATCACCGATTTGAACCGCATAACAAAATGGTTTCCCTTTACATCCCAATCAGGTATTGGGGAGAGCTTCTCACAACCAGTCAGCTGTGCGCGTTCTAGTTTCACACTCACTGATTGGGGCCCACAGTTTTACACCGGTTCCGAACGGCATTTTTGAGAAGCTTTTTCGTGGCTATATATTCGGAAGTGTCGCCGTCACTAAGCGAAGTGACCGTCGCCGAAAATAACTGTACGATGGTCAGGGCAGGGATCGAATCCACGTTCTCATGTACAAGAGCCGCGCACATTAAAAAAAATTTATTATAAATGATGTGATTTTCGAATTTTGGTAAAACTTGGGAATTAAGAAACACGATTTCTATTTTGAAATCTGATTTTATGCTTTACGCCCAATTGCACCAAACAAAGCTAAAGCTAACTGACAGTTAAAAATTCGAAAATCCATACAAACTGAGAGCTAAAACTGTTCATTAACTCTAACTGAAAGATAACTGGACATGATGAAATCGGCCCTTAATGAGTTATAAAGGACATTTACAAATATTTTTTTTGTTCAAATTTCAAAATGATTTTATGACTAAAATAAAAGTTATTGAAGATTTTAATAAAATATTTTTCAAATTTCAAAATTTAAATTATTTTATAAATAAATGTTTGAAACGCAATTAGGGTTTCAACATGAAAATCTTTTTAAAATTTAAGTATGATTTTTGAATCTAAATAGGTTTAATGTCAGTTTCAATAAAACTTATATGTTTTATATTAAACTCAGATTCCAAATTAGAATTAGATAATAGTTATATGATAGTTATATGAAATGCAACACTGCTCCCATCAAGTACCACCTGTTAGTAGACTACTGTCAAATCTTGAGCAAGTTCCGTCATTTACTTTGCGTTTAACAGCTGTTCAAAACATACAACCTCGTGAATTTTTTGAAAAATGGAAAAAAGTGAATTTCGAGTGCTCATTAAATATTATTTTTTGTGAAAAAAAACCGTCAATCAAACCAAGGAAAAGTTTGATAAATACTATGGGGACTCTGCACCATCGATTTCAATGGTAAAAAATTGGCTTACTAACTTTCGTTGTGGTCGCACAAGTACAAATGACGCTGAACGTTCTGGACGGCCAATTGAGGCCAATACACCCGAAAATTTCGAAAAAATCCAAGATATGGTGTTGGCCTATCGAAGAGTAAAACTGTGGTTTTGGTTTCGATTTTAAATGAGCAGTTGGGTTTAAGAAAGCTGTCTGCAAGATGGGTGCCGCGTTCGCTCTCAATTGACCATAAACGTAATCGTGTAAAAATTTCAAAGGATTGTTTGGAGTTGTTTAACCGCAATTCGAAGGAGTTTTTGCGGCGTTTTGTAACTGCGGATAAAAAATGGATCATGGATCTAAACAATGGGTTTCTCCGGTTGAACCGGCTCCGAAGAAGGCCAAGGTAAGTTTGTCGGCCAATAAGGTGATGGCAACATTTTTTTGAGATGCACGCGGGATAATCCACATCGATTACCTTCAAAAGGGGAAAACAATAAACGGTGAATATTATGCCAACCTATTGGGCCGATTTAACGAGGATTGAATAAAAAACGACCCCATATGACCAAGAAAAAGTTATTTTCCATCAAGATAATGTACTGGTGGACGCGTGTGTAGTCTTAATGGCAAAATTCCATGAATTGGACTACGAATTGGTACCTCTGCCGCCATATTCTCCGAAGTTTGCCCCCAGCCGTCGGTGGTGCAATGGTTAGTGTGCGCGCCTCTTGTATAGGAGATGCTGGGTTCGATTCCTTCTCCGACCACCTTAAAATTTCTTTCGAAGACGGTCACCTCGCTTAGTGACGGCGACACTATCGAGTACTTAGCCATGAAAAAGCTTCTCAAAACTACCGTTCGGAACCGGTGTAAAACTGTAAGTCCCAATCAGTGAGTATTAAGCGCACAGCTCACTGGTTGTGAGAAGCTCTCCCCAATTCCTTCATGGGATGTAATGGGAGACCATTTTTTTTTTTTTGACTATTTCCTATTTCCAGACCTAAAGAAATGGCTCGGTGGAAGAGCTCCAACGATGAAATTATTGATCAAAAAATGCCTATTTTATGGACCTCGAAAAAATGCTATTTTTTGGAAGAGGTACAAAAATTTGAGAAACGTTGGACTAAGTGTATTGAGCTAAAAGGAGATTATGTGGTAAAATATTTTTTTGGCAAAAAAAACTGTGTTTCATTCAAAAAGTCACGGCCTTATGGATCCGCCTCGAATCTATGATTCAAATTTAAATTTGAAATTGAAACGTGATTGTCAAATTTGAATAAAGTTGTAAAGTTTTGAATTTTAAAGACGAATAAGTATAATAAATGGTCGCTAAAAAAATGTACCGTTAGAACTAAAACAATGAATCGAAAAAAAAACGGTTCCACCAGTGTTTGCCAAATTTAAAACTCGAAAATCCGTTTCTTCAAAAGTTGATTTTGCGCACAAACCGAAAACGGTGTTTTAAAAATGTCGGATTTTTAGATACTCCCTAAGGAGTTGTAGTAATAGTTCGCAACCGGTGTAAAACTGTAGGTCTCAATCACTGACTGTACAACTATTAAATTCACAGCTTACTGCTTGTGAGAAGCTCTCCCCTATCCCTTAATGGGATGTAAAGGGAAACCATTGCTTAGTTATAATACTCTATATTCTCTAAGCTCTATATTCCTGACCTCTAAATTTTTTTAGTTCTGAAACGTCTTTGGTTATTTTAACCACTGTGCAAAGCGTCGTGTACACATATTAGTTCATGTTAACATGTGTCTTGTATAAAGGGCGTATCTGTGCTGTTCTTACAGGAATGTTGAGTGATAATCATGTTGTCCTTTACTTGGCTTTACCCTCAACTATTTTCTGTTTTTAACTCTTTTTCCACAATTCATTTTGCTTTTAGTACATTTTGTCATTCTCCCATACAAACATGTACATATAATTTTTTCTTCACCGCCAACAATTTCTTTAACTGCAAATGTGAAATGTATTTGGATTTTTCGCAAGAAACAGAAACTTCCAGCACTTCAACAGAATGACATGAGTTGCGAGTATGTCCTTGCTTAAGTTTATACGTTTAGACGTGTGTGTATGTGTGTGTATACTTAAGTTTATGTATGCGTGGTGTCCAAAGTGATTATACATTGTATTAGAAAACTGTTGGCAATATGTCTTGTTTAGTGCAGATATTTTCTGTTTTCTGCTTGAGTTGTTTTTCTCTAGCATATCCTTCTTCTTTCGCGTTTTTTTTTTGCATTCCTTCCTTTTTACTTTTAACGATTCAAGAATGTTTGAGAGTGTTTGTGAATGAATGGCTGTGTGTGTGTTTGTTATCCTTTGTAGCGGGTCTTGGTTAAAAGCTCTTTGAATGTTTTCATTCTCCACATATTTTTTTTTGGTTGTTTTTTCTCTTGTGTCTCGTGTAATGTTTTTTTTGTCGCTTGCATTTTTTTTTCTTCTCGTTGTTGGAATTGTGTCTTACAGGCACTTAACACACATTGTGATAATGATAAAATTAGATTCTTTACAAGAATCAGATAAAACACCAACAACAATAACAACGATAAGAATATAACGTCCAAGCACCAAATGCATTTCAACCATCTGCATCATCATTATCGTCATCATCATTACCAACTTCGTTATGGGGGAAGGGAAATGAAGAACGGACAGACTCAATGTGTCATTTTCAGCAGTATAAACGGCGACTTTTTCAGCGAAGTAGTATATAAAATAATTTTTTATTATACTGGAAAGTAAATTTTTGGAATTACATTACTCTAATGTATTGAAAAAGTCCACGTTATTAATTGTATCCAGACAAAAATTACTGTTGCCGATTACAGAAGTTTCAATTAATATTGCTAAGGTCTATACTTATTAGCGTTGCCATATTTTTTTTTTTTTGTAAAAAGGAAAGATTTTCCGAAAAGCAAAAAAAAAATATCTAAAAAATTTGTCGTTGTTTTTGAAAATGACAGTGTTGTTTTGTAGCAAAATCTAAAATGAATTCATTATTATGTCAGTCTTGTTTTTAACGCACCGTGAATTTTTTTTATTTTTTTGTTTTTTTTTCGTTTTCCTCGTTGTGGTGTTTTCCACGTGCAAACTGGGTCCACCACAGATGTCAGACAGAATCTACAGACATCGAC
This sequence comes from Phaonia tiefii, assembly GCA_963931995.1. Taxonomy (NCBI): domain Eukaryota; kingdom Metazoa; phylum Arthropoda; class Insecta; order Diptera; family Muscidae; genus Phaonia; species Phaonia tiefii. The sequence continues at coordinate 23,257,420 of OZ008368.1, forward strand.
GAGACGATGATGCACACAAATAGGCACCAGCAGACAGACGTTCTTTGCCATGAATTTTAGTGAAAGACTTGATGATGTTCCCGTACACTTTGCAATCCGTTCACGAATTACTACCTGTAGACCGTCAAGCTGGGTTAACTTACTTGGTGCAAGACGAGGATGATTTCGTGTCCAAAATCATAATGAGCGACGTACCCCATTTCCACATGCTGAACTATAACGTTCCCAGTAAAATATTGCAGGAAACATGTTTTTTAAACCCGGACTTTTAACCCGGTTTTTAAAACCGATTTTTGTAACCAACTGTCACATCAGATTTATTAGCACATACTTTATATATCTAACTTGTAATTTGAAATTTTTATAATGTGGTACCGTTATATGGCCATCTTGGCGATTTTTCCTCGAGATAGCCTACTTTGCCGCACAATAACACCATGAAACCGTTGCATGAATATTTCGTGTTATAGCTTATTGGAAGCGTATAGACTTTTGCTAGAAGGTATTTGAATCCAAGTTAAAAATGTTTTTCATTTAGATACAATTTTTGGGGAAAACCCGAAATACCCAAATTTAAATTTTTGTTAAAAATTGCAAATCCGCCTGGGGTTTATTAAAAATCCGAAGTTGTTTTTTCATTGCCACCGTAATGTACATGTTCAATTTCCATTTTTATTGCCTGTCACGTTTTGATTTCAGCAGTCTTCAACAAACAAAGCCACCGTTGGGTCACAAATACATATACAGGGTGTTTCAAAAGTGACCACCCAATTGGAAGATGCTCTTATTTTTGCAAATGGCCGCCAATATCAAATCTGTTGTGACATTTGTGGACTAGACAGAAGTAAACAAGCCATGGAGCGATACACTCCCCAAGAACGCGGAATAATCGTGTCTATTTTTTTGCGTAACAATTCGTCTATGGTGTTGGAGCAGCGCGAACACCGTCGCCGATTCCCCGGCCGTCCGACAGCGACTGCGCAAACACTGCGCCGTTTGGCCACTAACCTTGAAGAGTATGCGGCCATACGAGACGTTGCCAGGAGTGGCCGGCCCCGGAGCGGCCACATCTCTCGTTTTGGCGATTTGCACTGGCCCGATTTAACCGTTCCAGACTTTTTTGTGGGGTTTTTTGAAGTCCCGTGTTTACGTGAACAAGCCCGAGACCCTGGAAGCCCTCAAGGTCAATATTCGACACGAGTGCGAGAATCTGTCGCCCGAAGTTCTCGCCGAAGTGATGAAAAATGCTATAAAACGAGCCCGTATGGTAATCAATTGTGACGGCGCCCATTTAACCGATATCATCTCAACTTAACCAATAAAATTCTAAGGGTTCAAATAAACATAATCTAAAAACAGAATCGAAGTTTTTCATTTAGAAAAAAAATGAGAGCCAAACAACATCGGATGACTTCTTTTGAAACACCTTGTATTTTAACCTGTTAATCATTGTGTCCCAAACATGTTCTATTGAATTTCAAATATAAAGTGTTTGGACATAAGTATACTATATTTGCGACAAGCTACAAACACGTTATATTTCCATCCAAATATCAAAAAACGACGAAATTTTCAGCGTGCACTTATGAACCAACATGAAGTGCAAGACAAGCCATTGCATCCCCTCAAAGTGATTTTTTAGTATGACATTTGCACTGAAAATGTTATTGGCCCTTATTTTTATGAAGACGCCGATGAAACCACCCACCGTAACCGTAACTACTAAGCGTTACAGACAGATGTTAAACAGATTTTTCGGCAAGCTGCTGAATTGGGTATCGGGAATTGTTGGTTCCAGCAGGATAAAGCAACTGCTCACACAGCTCGAGCAATGATGGTGATTTTAAGACACCAATTTCTTCGCCGAGGGATCTCCCGTTTTGGAGATTTGAATTGATTTGAACAGATCGCTAGATATAATCGCTAGATATAATCGCACATTGGGGCTTTTTAAAATGTCGATTTTACAACCACAAACCTTGAAAAGCTAAAAGCTAACATTGAAGTAGAGCTCGGGAACATAACTCGAACACAAATGTACATCAACTCGTCATTTGACCGTTGTATGTTGTTTCAAATTAATGTAAAAAATGTTACATCTCCAAATAAACTTTTCGTGAAAACAGAACTAATTTTTTCATATCCCAAAAAATAGTAGGGAATTCACACTATGACATTAGTACTGCGCCACCTTGCACGCTGAAAAATATTGGCCTTCGCAATATATTGCAGGAATCATTTACATATTTGCAAGCATTGTTTTAGTGGATTGAAGATCTGCTACCTTGTGTTTCTTTATTGTGTGTCACGGTTTTGTTTTCAGCAGTTTTCAACAAACAAATCTACCGTTGGGTCACAAATACGTATTTTATAACCGTTTAATTATTGTGTCCCAAACATGTTATTTTGGACAGCCAACACAACGTGTTTGGACACAAGTATTTTATACTTGTGACAAACTACAAACACGTTATATTTGAATCCAAACAACAAAATAAGCCAAATTCGTCAGCGTGTGTATATTTGTAGCGACATTAGTTCTGCAATATATTACTAATAATTAAATTTTCTGCTAAAAATTAAAAATAATGAACCAGTTTTTATATTTATGGATAGACGATGGCCGTCCCACAACTAGCCGACCTGTCGTATAGATGATGCCAGTAGTTAGAAAACTAAATATTTTGGTGAAAAGTGGCAACATATGTTTTAAGTTTCAAGGTGCTAAGATCTTTAGTACTTTTATTTGAGCCATTAAAATTATTCTCAGTGTATTTGTAAACATGTGAAAAATTGGTCACCGTTGTGTAAATCAATGTTTCGATTTGAAAGGTCTCAGTCCCAGAAATATTAAAGCCTAACTAGATTATACTCTGGGGGAGTCTGCTCCTTCGTTTACTGTTGGAAAATATTGGTTAGCAGAGCTTAACGAGGCCGTACGAGCAGCCAAGACGAACACCATAGTGGTCGACCAATTGAGGTGTACACGCCAGACACGGTTGAGAAAATCCACAAAATGGTACTGGATAATCGTCGGCTGAAGGTGCGTGGGTGCGGCTGAAGGTGCTATACATCGTATATTGATCGAAGAGTTGAAGATGAGCAAGCTGTTCCCAAGATGGGTGCCGCGTTTGGTTTCAATAGAGCAAAAACAGCGTCGTGAAGATGTATCAGTAGAGTGTTTGGTGATGTTTCACCGTAATAATGCTGAATTTTTGCTTCGATTTATAACCATGTCTGAGACATGGGTCCACCACTTCACACCTGAGACAAAGCAACAGTCAAAGCAGTGGACTAGAATGAGACAATAGTGTCCAACGAAGGCGAAGACGGTTCGATCTGCAGGTAAGGTCATGGCGTCTGTTTTTTTAGGATGCAAATGAGATAATTTTTATTGATTACAATTATGAGGTTTTTGACAAAAGATTTTAAACATCATACACCCAGAGAACTAATTGGTCGAAAAGAGGTTGTAGCAACCGTAAATTCGGCTGTTACCACCGAATTGGGGTTGCACCAATCGAATTGCGTTTGTCACGACGGTTGTGGCAACCGAATCTTGAATTAAATTAGTTCTGTCAACCAATTTTTCCAAAATTTCAGTTGGTACAACCGAATTTGGACATAATTCGGATATAACAACCGAAATTGCTACCAAATTCAGTTGGAGTAATCGAATGTGGCATCGATTCAGGTGCAACAACCGAATTTGGCATCAATTCGGTTATCATAACAGATTTTGGTATCAATTCGGTTGTCACAAACGATTTTGGTCAATTCGGTGGTAGCTACCGAATTGGGTATCAATTCGGTCGCAATAACCGACTTCACACTTAAGTCGGTTGCAACCACCGACCGTCGATTCGGTTGCTGTAACCGAATTTCTCATGAATTCTGTAGGTACAACCGAATTTCATTTTGAGCTTGACGTTTAAAATTATAAAAACAAATATTATATTAAAAGAAGTTAAACAACGTTTAATTGTTCCTGTCGCCGCGATATCAAGATTCTTTTGTGGTTATTCTCAAAGGTAAGTTAACATATTGTAATTATGATTTTTGTATTAAATCGTCTTATTTTGCAGAAAACGCCCAAGAAGGTATCGACAGTTTTGGAAATTTTCAAGGTTGTCCGTTGGAGATATGCTGCAATCATCTGTTTGTGAAATGGTTTAGGACCTACATTAACAGATACAGCACGCCAAAATTGGAGCGGTTACCCCTGATGGCCGGGACTTCGGTCGGTATCATTCTTTTACTTCATTTGTCGCACAATCTACATTCGGTTGTGAGAACTACTATCGAGGTTGTGTTAACCTCTAATGAGGTTGTGTCAGCCTCTAATGAGGTTGTGTCAACCTCTAATAAGATTGTGTCAACCTCTAATGAGGTTGTGTCAACCTCTAATGAGGTTGTGTCAACCTCTAATGAGGTTGTGTCAACCTCTAATGAGGTTGTGTCAACCTCTAATAAGGTTGTGTCAACCTCTAAATAGGTTGTGTCAATTTCTAATGAGGTTGTGTCAACCTCCAACGGCTAATTCTGCTGTCCCAACCGAATTTTTTGTGAGTGTATGCGGACTTAACGGATTTACACTAATTCGGAAACTACGAATCGAATGATGATTTCATACAGACTATTTTTTTAGTTTAGAGGCAGCGATTTAGAGCTCATATTTTGGGACAAGTTTATACACATATGTCACTATTACTCGAGAACGTCTCATCCGATTTGGTTCAACCAAATTTAGAAAAATTAACAATTAAAATACCTATGCTTATATTATGCTTATACCATTGCCAAGATTAGCAACAGTTTCGTAGTTATAAATAAATTTATGAAGAAAATATAATAATTTTTTGCTTAAAAAATTAAAATTGTGTATGACAAATTTTTGTATATACCCATCATTATAGGCCAAAAAACTAATGATGCAGGTCGATTCGTAGGACCAGAATTAGTGTTAATCAGTTGAGTCCACTTCTGAATTGAGTCCACAGTGTTATCTCCAGAAAGGGAAAACCATCAACGGCGAATATTATGCTAATTTAGTGCAGCGTTTAAGTGACGAAATTGGGGAAAAATTACCGCATTTGGCGAAAAAGAATGTCTGGTTTAATAAAAAACAATGCTCCAGTTCACACATCCACTAATGCGTTGGGCAAATTTAATAATTAATTAATTAATTAATAAATTAAAACAAAGGCCGCGAATTTTTGCGGTCTCGCGGTTTTATTTTTAACAATTTCGGCTGAGATTTGTGTTTTGGAGTGTTCGGACACATATAGTGAAATTTTATGGCGGTAATTTTTGTAGAACATTTTGACCACGCCCCCCGTCATTTTGGAGCAGTTTTTCGCGAGTTTTCAAAAAAAAGAAAAAATTATTGTTATACGTGACAGTTAGAGGGTTAATTTGATCCACAAAAATGTTTATCTGAAACTTTTCTATAAAAGTTCTGAACATATTTTGTACCTCAGAAGTAAGGAACACACAATTTTGCATGCCGATATGTTGCAGGAAAGTTCCGAGTGGCGGAAACTTTGACCCGCCCTAAATAAAAATTCTGATCAGATCTGGCAAAACGCCGATACACTTCATTGCCAACAATGAAGAGGTGGAGTCTGCGGTTGATGATTATTTTTTGGAGTTTGACAGTTCTTACTATTAATAGGGTATCGAAGCTATTAAATATCGCTGGAAAAAGTGTACCGAGCTAAAAGGGGATTATGTTGAAAAATACAGAAAATTGTTTCCAACTTTTTAGAAACTTCTTTGTTACGTCGGCTAGAACTGCACCAGCAAAGGGGCGACGAAAAATCGCCCAAAAAAATTTATGAAAAATTGCCCAAAAAACCCCATACAAATGTGGGCGAAATTTCATGTGAAGTATCGCCCAGAAAAAGTATCGCCAAAGAAAAGTGGGCAATATTTCATTTTCACCCTTTGGGTGATTTTGTGAAAAATTGCCCATTTGGATGTTTTTTCATAAAATTAAATATGAAAACAGTCCCATTGTGGGCCATATTTCATAATTGTAGATGCAACAAATAGCCCAAACTTGACATTAAAACAAAAATATTACAAAATATAAATATTCGTTTTTTAATGAAATCTTGGATTTTTCGGACAACAAAGTATTGCATTTTTTATTGAAATGTTTGAAAATTATTTTTTCAGGGACAGCAGTTCAGAGCTTATATCTTTACTGGAAATCGAGAGTCGGAGTTTTTGTGATAGCTTTGTTACAGATAACAAGGACGCGAATTCTTTTACTTACTTCTTAACAAAAAAAAAATGAGTTGGTTCTCAAAATTCTTTTTCAATTTAATCCTAACTCGAGTTAGGCTGTTATGGGTTGTGACCACAGATACTACGAAACAATTATTTTTCCAAAATCGCGCGATTTTTTGACTGCAGCGCTTATTTAAACACAATATAAAATGGCTGAGATTTATTCTTTTTCAAAATTTGAAGATTTAGGTTCCTACATGTACATATTTCTTATTTCATTCTCACTATGAGTTTGGGCTATTTTTCATATGAAAATTTGTCCAATTAGTTTTATTGGATTTTTAATTTATGAAAAATTTCTCGCTAGTTTTGGCCGATTTTTCATATTTCTCTTGGGTCATTTTGAATTTATTTTTGGGGTAAATTTCCTGTATAAACTTGGGCTATTTTTCATATTTTGACTCAATTTTAAAAATTGGGCGAAAATTGCCGCCACCAGCAACAACGACAACCGAATATTGGGTACCTTTTCATTGCTGGTTTTTGGATAATTTTTCATTATGAAAACTCGCCCACAAATTTTGGGCTGTTTTGCATTTGAAATTTTTTGTTTGGCAATATTTTCGTTCTGAAAAAATGCAAAAAATAAAATAAAAGAGGAGAAATATGACCCAAATAATATGGAAAATTTTTGGTTCATGTTTCATTTATTTTATTTGTCGGTTTTTCCTGCATCATTTCTGTGCGACCATGCGTTTATCTGTTAGATCTCTTACCATATCGCATGGCCGCATTGAAGACACAAATGCCCTTCAGTTTTTATATTAGTCGCATAAGAATCCTCAATTTTATATCTCAATTTTAAAAATCTCAATTTTAAAATTTTGCTAGACTGTCAATTTGTTGTAATAAAATTGTTAGTTTAATCAAATATTTTAACAACCTGAAAATTAATTTATTGTCTATTTTATCTTTTTAGGTAAGTCAACGCTTAGATTCCTGATAGCACTAATGGTTACTTGGTATGTAGATAAGTACATAACTTTCTTGGGTAGGAAAATGCCAATTGACTTATTGTACTTTAAAGTTCGAATAAGAATGTGAAACACAGTATAACAATTGTACGTGAAACACTGTACAACAAATATAATGTACTTAAAATCAATAATATTAACATTTGTAAAAAAATCACATGAGGTGACAGGGGACACCCGGTAGGAACGAAGTTCCTTTCTCTATATATTAAATTTTAATTAAGAAAAGATACTTTTTGTAAGAAAATTTACTTTTTTTTAAGTACAGGGACTTCTTTAAGATAAGGTATTTTTTTTAGAAATGGTACTTTAAATTCATCAGGGATGATTTTTGTTTATTCGGCCTTTTTATTGGTACTTTTTAATATTATTGTTCAAGCTCGAGGCCATTCTATATCTCTATTAATAGATATATTGTTTTATTTTTAAAGGAGTTGTGCAAATGTTACCCTATAATTCCTGGCAAACCGTATGGCTATTTCAGATCTAGCCACTGATCTTCATCAGCAGTTGTTTGGAATGATGCTGTTGAAAAATTCATCAAATTAAATGCAAACAAAATCTCATTTGAATTCAGTATTCACTAAAATGCAAGTGTTCGAAAAATATCACAAGCAAAGCACACAAGAAAACATTTGCAGAGACTTCTTCCCATCTCCAGAGAACCATTGGCCTTCATCAGACGTGTTTTTTGTTGTTGCCTAAAAGACAACACAATTTTTTTTTACATACAATAACAATTGCATACAGTTCCGTCGTGTTCCACGTTATTCAAATTCATCAGGGATGATTTTTGTTTATTCGGCCTTTTTATTGGTAATTTTTTTTTTAAACTCCTTTAAAAAAAACTATACCTCTATTAATAGAGATATAGAATGGCCTCGAGCTTGAACAATAATATTAAAAAGGTACTTTATTTAAGATTATGAATAAGTAGTTTTTTTTGAGAAAATTTACTTTTTTAAGAAAGTTTTATTTTTTTAAACCTCTTTTCACTTTGCCTTTTCTAAAAGTAAACTACAATATATACTTAATATTGGTTACAGGCTCCAAAAAAAAACTTCCCATAAAACAAGAAATTTCCCAACATATGTTAGTCAAGACACAAACCAAATTGTTTAATTTTTTTTTCATTTAGCCCCCATCTCGCAACGTGCGGTAAGAACTTCGTTCCAATAAAAAGGTATTTTTGTTAGAAAATGTAATTTTTTTAAGAATATTAATAGGTTTTTTTTTTGAGAAAATTTACTTTTTTTTAAGAAAAGGCACTTTTTTAAAAAGTTTTACTTTTTAAACTTCTCTCACTTTGAATTTTCTAAATTTACATTTTATTGGATTTGAAACTACAATATATACTAAATATTGGTTACAGGCTCCACCTAGAACACTTCCCATTAAACAAGAAATTTCCCAACATATGTTAGTCTAGACACAAACCAAATTGTTTAATTCTTTTTTCATTTAGCGCCCATCCCGCAACGTGCGGACTTCGTTCCAATACAAAGGTATTTTTTTTTAGAAAATGTACTTTATTTAAGAATATGAATAGGTTTTTTTTTGAGAAAATTTACCTTTTTTAAGAAAATTCACTTATTTAAAAAGTTTTTATTTTTTTAAACTTCTTTCACTTTGTCTTTTCAAAATTTACTTTTTATTGGGTTCGGAACAACAATATAGACTTAATATTGGCTATACAGGCTCCACCTAGAATACTTCCCATTAAACAAGAAATTTCCTTACATATATTAATCGAGACACAAACCAAATTATTTAATTTTTTTTTTCATTTAGCCCCTATTCCACAGAGTGCGGTAAGAACTTCGTTCTAATAAAAATCGTTTGTCCAGTACACATTAAATTTCTAGCAATTCTAGTACCCAAATTGCTGTTACATATTTTAGAAATTGCATTCAACAGCGTTATTATTCCGCCATACTTTTATACTTTATTTCAGTATCTGCACCAAAGTGCCACCTTCGAGACCTTAGCTCTACATAATACGACAACAATTTCGAAATAAATTGTGTCCTATTTGGCTGGGGGTTCGCGTTGTTGCCTTTTTTGTTCCTTGTAGTATCTTTATATTCAAATTAATTTTGCATTAGTTGCCAGAGCTGTTATCTTTAACTCATTTGTTATGAAACATTCAAAAACTTGTTTGCACTCCCCGCTATACCTTTTTGTTAGATTTGGTTTGAGGATTTTTTTTTAATTTAGCACCCCCTTGTTGTAAATGTAAAATGCATTCGTTGCAATGTTCCATTATTGCCAGGACCATCACCACCAACACACCGGAGCAAAATGCGGCCACCTCACCCTCTTTACCCGTCGTCCATGCAAGTGCATCATTTAAAATGCGGGATTTGTTTGCAACAGTAGCATTAGACAAAACTCTCCCGCATTTGTTGCAAGAAGTGTAGAAAATTGAAGCCAGCTCGACGACCAGCAGTCGCTGCAACATCAGCATCAATAGCAACAACATGCATTGGTAATGTTTGTGTGTTGCATTTTTAGTTTATTTATAAAGTATTTGATTTCATCTTTCTCTTGATGCCTTTCCCACTCCTGCAATTCTGGTTGCATTTATTCGCTTCCTACTCAGTCATTTACTTGCTGCATTTTTCAAGCTTCAAATGGGATCTGTTGGCAGATGGGGTATTGATTATAGTATATGTATTTTGTTTTATATCTGCTGATTGTAGATTTTTCTCAGTACTTGTTTTGAGAGTTGAGAAGGGCGAATCTTTGCTTGGCTCAAGTATATTGAAAAAGGGTGTAGCATTTAGGGGAGTGATGGGGTTTTCCTGAAAATATCCAAGAATAGAGTAACATGTAATTATTTATCAAAATTTCCAAAGACATCACTTTGGGATGAATACTTTCATTTATTAATTATATGTTTTTAGTTTTAAACAAATTTCCAGACAGCTCCTACACCATTTCCATTTGAAATTCGAAAAAAATCAATTGAAATTTAAAAATTCTATTTCAAATTTCAAATACATCAATTGAAATTTGAAAAACATTAATTGAAGTTTGAAATACATCAATTGCAATTTAAAATACATCACGTGAAATTTAAAAAAACATCAGTTGAAATTTGGAATACATCAATTAAAATTTCAAAGACATCAATTGAAATTTAGAAGACACCAATTGAAATCTAATACATACAATCGGTTAATAATTTTTAAATTTCAAGTGACAAATTTGAAATTGCAATCGATGTCTTTTAAATTTGAATTGATGTGTTTCCAAGTTCAATTGATGTGTTTTCAATTTCAATTGGTGGGGTTTAAATTTAAATTGATGTGTTTTTAATTTCAATTGATACGAGGCGGATCAAGAAGTTCGTGACTTTTTGAAGGAAACACAGTTTTTTACAAAAAAAAAAAATATATTTTTCAATACATTTAGTCCAACGTTTCCCTAATTTTTGTATCCCTTCCAAAAATAGGATTTTACGAGGTCCATAAAATAGTTATTTGTTTGATCAATAATTTCATCGTTGGAGCTAAATCTCTTTCCACCGAGCCATTTCTTTAGGTTTGGAAATAGGAAATAGTCACTGGGGGCTAAATCCGGAGAATATGGCGATTGACGTACCAATTGGTAGCCCAATTAAACAACTCCAAACAGTCCTTTGTAGTTGTCACACAATTACGTTTATGGTCGCTTAGGAGCAAACGCGGCACCCATCTTGCAGACAGCTTTCTTAAACCCAACTGTTCATTTAAAATTGAAACCACAATGCCATATGAAATGCCTATGGCATCAACAATCTCACGCACTTTTACTCTTCGATCGGCCAACACAATATTGTGGATTTTTTAGACATTTTCTGGTGCATTGACCTCAATTGGCCGTCCAGAACGTTCAGCGTCATTTGTACTTGTGCGACCACAACGAAAGTCAGTAAACCACTTTGTAACCATTGAAATCGATGGTGCAGAGTCCCCATAGTATTTATCAGGCTTTTCCTTGGTTTGATTGATGGGTTTTTTTTCGGCAAAAATAATGTTTAATGAGCACTCGAAATTCACTTTTTTCCATTTCTAAAAAAATGCACGAGGTTTTGTTTTGAACAGCTGTTAACCGCAAAGTAAATGACGGAACTAGCTCAAAATTTGACAGTGGTCTACTAACGGGTGGTACTTGATGGGAGTAGTGTTGCATTTCAAATAACTATGAGGGAAGTTCGAAAAGTCACGGACTTATTGATCCGCCCTCGTATCTTTCAAATTTCAATTGCTGTGTTTTAAATTTCAATTCATGTTTTTTAAATTTCCATTGATGTATTTCAAGTAGAATTTTTAGATTTCAATTGATCCATTTCAAATATCAAATATAATTTTCAAATTTCAATTGATATTTTTCAAAATTAAATTGATACTTTTAAAATTTCCATTGGAAATGGTGTAGCGTTATCTGCAGTAAAAGGGGTTTTTATGCAAAATTCAATACGAGTATCGAAATTGATACTAAAATATGGCACTCCAGAGACCTGAGCCTGCGACCAAAATAATCGGAGCCGAAATCTGCACGAATATATAACTCTTTATCTGCTCCGACAGAAAATTTACTACCCGGCTTATCATTTCGTTCTTCGATTATTTTCGAAATAATTTTAGAATTTTCCTGTGTAGAAATTGTTTCAAAAAAGTATGAATTGAATTTTGTTGTTAAATTGTGAACTTCAATATCTCCGGTATTTGGAGGGTTAATGAATCTTATTGAAAAGAATCGTATTGAAAGAAAGATTCATGACTTGGGAACTCTCTTCATAAGAGAGTACGTTTTCTACTGAAAATTGTGAAATATTGTAATTTTTAACATAATGGTGAAGTTAAGAAATGTGCATTTGTCTCCAAATTAATCGGAATTTAAAAGGGATTTTGAATCCTTTGAATGACATTTCAGTAAGCTCTGCAGTATACGTGAGATTATGGTTGGTTGGTTGACATGATTGCTAATGATACTATTTAGCATCAATTAGTGTCTTGAGACATCGTTTGGCATACCACATCAGTCCAGACAGCCTAATGTACAGTGTCTATATCCAACCTGTTAATCGGAGATATGTAAGTACCTCATTAGATCCCCTAGATCTATCTCGTGTATCTCAGTGAGGTTGCGTAGGAAGGTACGACGGCGTCTATTCATTACAGCCGGACAACTGCAGAGTAGATGTTCCAACATCTCCTCCTGTTCTGCGTCTTCGCAGGCACGGCAGTGGTCATTATATGAAAGATGCAGCCATCTTGCGTGATTACCTATTGGCCACTGCCTGGTCAGTATGGCAATTAGCCTTGATATGTTCCCCCGAGTTTGGATAATCAGGGAGTTAGTCTGGTGAATTTTATATTCTGGCCATGTGTTTCTGGATATGCCGCACGATTCCGTTCTATCTCATCTGGCATTTGTTCATTCATACCTCTTTTAACCGACTCTATAGGCGTTGCGTCTAACACCGTATGGGGTTCGGTGGAAGACGATCCTGTCCTGGCTATTCTGCCCTTTCGTTCTCAAGGATACCCTTGTGGCCTGGTATCCAAGTAAGAACCACATTGGCCAGTCGACCTTGCGCAACAAGTTTTTCCCTACATTCACTAACGGGTTTAAATGCAGTGTTGTTAGATGTAAGTGATACGAGAGCCACCTGGTTATCTACAAATATTCCAATGCGCTCTGTTCTCCGTGCTAGTACCTTCGCTTAGAAAACGCTGTACTTGTCTGTGAGTTTGGGAAACCTGACATCGAATTGGTTATCGAACGTCAATGAGGGTTTGCAGTAATCAGTGGTTATATTGGGTTCTCTTGAGATTGTCTGTAGTATTCTCTGAAGTTAATATGCGCGCGATATACATTCAATCTAGGTGGCCCTATAGTGTCCATATAAATAGAGGCAACATCGGTCTTATCTGACGTTGCATATCACACTCTTTACAGTGGGGCGGTATGATAGAAAGATATTCGACGTAAATTGACTTGTCAGACTTGACTTGACAAGAACGGTTGACTTAAATTTCACATGTCGTTTTGTTGGAGAACTATGCTCAACAGAGCAACGCGGCAAAAAATTAAGTAAACACACACAGCTATGTTTGTATAACACATATAGCTGAATTTGGATCACAAGCACATATATTATAACATATTAATCATTCTGTGTCCAACATGTAATATTGAATACCATATTTGCGACAGGCAACAAACACGTTATATTTGCGTCCAAACAGCAACAAAATTATAGGGTTTTCAGCGTGTAGCTTATATTTATGCAAACCTAGAAAAAGCTGACAGCTCACAACATGTTAACACGTACGTCGGATGTTTATATGCTATTTGAAAGATATTCGGACCAGGTTTCCATAAATCGTCCTGTACCGACGTTAAAAAATAAAAATAGGTCGATATGCATACACGCTGAAAAAACGGCCCATCAACATATTGCAGGAAATATGTATAGGTTTGCAAACAAGAAATATTACGTAGCAAACTCAATTTCTTTGGATACAAGTACACTATATTTGCGACAAGCTACACATACGTTGTATTTGCATCCAAACAACAACAAAATTATAGGTTTTTCAGCGTGTAGCTTATGTTTATGTAAACCTAGAAACAGCTGACAGCTCGCAACATGTTAACGTATCTAGGATGTTTATATGCCATCTGAAAGATATAGAAAGATATATATGATATAACGACGTTTAAAACCAAAATAGGTACTCACGTTAAAAAAATGGCCCATCATCATATTGCAGGAAATATGTATAGATTTGCAAGCATTGTTTTCGTTAATGAAGGTCTGTTACTTTTTTGTTACTGTTGTCTGTCAAGTTTTTGTCTTCAGCAGTTTTCGTCCAACAAAACTATATTTGAATCACAAAAACCTATATTATAACGCATTAATTATTGTATCTCCAACGTGAAATATCGAACAGCAAACACAATGTGTTTGCCCACAAGTACACTACATTTGAGACAAGCTACAAATACGTTATATTTGCATCCAAACATTAAAACAAGTTAGATTTTTCGGTGTGTAGCTTATGTTAACGTGCCTTAATAAGTGAAAGCTCACGGCACATATACGTTAACGGGTCTATGAAATTTATATACCATTTCAAATATATTCTGATAAAGTTTCTTTATTGTGTGTCACGTTTTTGTCTTCACCAGCTTTCTGCAAACAAAGCCATATTTGGATCACAAAAAAATATATTATAACCTATTAATCATTATGTGTCCCACGTGAACTATTGAATAACAAACACAATGTGTTTGCACACAAGTATACCATATTTGTGACAAGCTACAAGCACGGTATATTTGCATCCAAACATCAAAACAAGTTATATTTTTCAGCGTGTATATATTTTGACGTGCCTTAACATCGATCATATGTTAAATTCTTTACCGTTGTTTCTTTTTTTTTGGAAAAGAGTGGTTGCAAACTTTTAAATGGCGGTTCGGTATACGTTAACTGCTCTAGGATGTTTATATATCATTTGAAAGATATTCCGACTAAGGTTCTAACGGAATGTAAATCATCCTGTAACGATTTCAACAAACAAAATCAGTTCAATATGCATACACATTTTAATTTTGGAGGCCCGTAGCTCTGAAAATATGATCTAGGCTCCAAAAGTTTTCGTCTTTTTCTTCTTAAAATGTAATACCGAAAATCGTGTAAAAAGCAAAATTAAAATAATTATATTAGAATTATGACGTAGATTTGTTCCAAAATGTTAATAAATTAAATATTTTAAGTCGAGAAATTTTTGACGGCTCTGACTAATAACATTTATCGGCGGCAGGGCTCCTCCGGCTGTGAGCCGATCGCCGCAGGTATCTGCCGGGTGTCTAACAAATGTAACTAACTATAATAATAATCAGTCTACGTTTGTTTAATCTATGTGGAAGTTTCTCTTAAAAATTACCTATCACTCGAATGGAATCCTCTTTTGTTATTATTTCCCTCAGTTTTGTGGAATAAAGTATAGAAAAGTGAAGCGAATCTTTAAAAATTCTCAACATGCAATTTATTTGCAATTTCATTTTTACACTCTTCCCTTAATGAATTGCGAATTGGTTGTATTTACAGTTTTCTGTTCTCACTTTGCTGTTTTCAATTTTAATTTTTTCCTTTGCTTCTTCGACCTTTGTTGCCTTTTGCTCGGCGAATGTATATCCTTAAATAAAGGGTTTTTCAACAGAGACGCTACAAAAGTAAATCGATAGGGACAGCAAACGACGCTATATTTTTTCCCTCTCTTTTGACATTTCTCTGCAGTAAGGTTTGCCATTTCATCATGGAAAGATATACGAGCCAACAACGAGTCCAAATTATTAAAATTTACTGCCGAAATTTGGAGTCAGTGGCCTCAACTTTGAGAGGCCAACTTTAAGAGGCGTCAACAATCAGCGATGAGGCTCATTTCTGGCTGAATGGCTTCGTCAATAAGCAAAATATGCGTTATTGGTCAGACAGCAATCCACACGTAATCCATGAGTCATCATTGCATCCCGAAAAAATTACGGTTTGGTGCGGTTTATGGGCTGGCGGCGTCATTGGGCCGTACTTCTTCCGTGATGACCAAGACCGGCACATTACTGTGAATGCGAATCGCTACCGTTCAATGATAACCGAATATTTTTGGGCCCAATTGGATAATGTGGACTTGGAGGACATGTGGTTCCCACAGGACGGCGCCACAAGCCACACAGCGAATGCCACAATCAATTTATTGGAAACCAAGTTTGGTGAACGTGACATCTCACGAAATGGCCCAGTCGATTGGCCGCGATTTGACGCCGTTAGATTATTTCCTGTGGGGCTACGTCAAGTATATGGTCTATGCCAACAAGCCAGCGACGATTGATGAACTTCGTATGAATATCGAACGTGAAATTGCAGCAGTATCGGCCGATTTATGCTTGAAAACCGTCGAAAATTGGGTTCAGCGTCTGGACTTCTGCAAGCGTGCCCGTGGTGGCCATGCAAAAGAAATCGAGTTCCATACATAATGGCATCGAACGTACTTTCACAAGAAGAAAGAATTTCATTGGTATCTGAAACCGGTTTTGTTTTATTTAAAAAAACTTTTGTAGCGCTCTTATTGAAAAACCCGTTATATGGATGTAGTTGAGAGTGGAAAATTAATTTCACTCAAATACTCTTCATTTTTTGGTCAAGCTACTACAGAGTATAAGAAATAAAATTAAAGTATCGTACAATAACTATGGAACACCAAATCAAGCGGGAAAGTGGAGTATAAACTCCAAAATATATAGACTGAATATAAATTACATAGCATCAGGGGAAACATGAAGGATGAAGCATCTGAAATAGTTCCTCCACTTTAATGTAAATTACAATAAAGCTGTTTAATGTAAAGATATTTAATAAAGATTCCCCCACAATCGAATTGAATTAAATTATTTATATAAATAATATTGAATATCTTGTACATATATGCGTAGTAGGATTACAAAGAGCATAATCATATGTATCAAGAGATTTGGATCTTATTGTCAATTTCATATGCAATTTTTTTTTTGCATTATCTAGATGAAATTCCTTAAGCTAACTTTATGAATTTTTTTCCATATTTATTTTAGGTTTCCTAGTGAATTTGGTATTCCTTCCAGTTTGTAAAATTGTATAAAACATATTTTATCGTTTTAATTTTTTTATTATTAGGAAATCCTGCCCTCTCTTTCCTAATTTACTGCAACAAATCCCTTAAAGCATTTGTATTAAAAGACTACTATTGGTTTACAAAGATTGCCAAAGGGGTCTATAAAGGAATTTGCTGCAAGGACTCAATTATAGATTTGGCAAATGTGTAAATTTTTGTCAAAATACCACAAAAACCAGAAACAAAAACCATACATTAACCTCTGCAACATGAACAAAAGACACAATTTGTATAGTCAAGAGGAGTGCGGTAACCCAGTTAAATATTTGAATGAATTTCAATTTGACCAACCATAGAAATATATTTTTTTTACCAGATAAAACAGGGTTGTCTGTAAAACAAACAGGTCTGTTTGTAAACCAAGGCACTTTGAAGATTATACTGTCATTGATTTAATAGGAGTTCATGTAGCCTTTAACCCACACAGTTAGGTTGGGTTAGCGGTTGGCGAAAGTCTAATGAACTACTGACTTCGACTTAGTCCATTGTAATAACACGGACTAAAAAGATTAAGCCGTAGTAGACCCACCGAAAAATCAATTAGTTAGCTTCAAGAAGCCCAAGATCTTCTCGAATTCTAACAAGTACCGAAACAGATAAGATCCCATAGTAGACACTAAAGTGTCCAAAACCGTAACCGAAAAACCAGTTAAACTGGTTAACCGATTTTTTGTTATTAACCGAGTGCTGGTTTTTTAAAAAACGTAATTTTCAAACAAACCGGAAACCGATTATTTGACATCGGTTAGCCGGTTTTTTTTCAATTTGTGTTAATATCCATTAAAAAATTTTATAAATGATATGAATTTCGAATTTTAATAAAATTTTGGATTTAATAACATGATTTCTATTTTCAAATATGATTTTATGCTTCAATTAGCCGTCGGTCGTGCAATGGTTAGTTAGTGTGCGCGGCTCTTGTACACGAGATCCTGTGTTCGAGCCCTGCTCTGGCCACCATAAAATTTCTGTCGGCGGCGGCCACCTCGCATAGTGACGTCGACACTATCGAGTATATAGCCATGAAAAAGCTTCTCAAAATACCGTTCGGAATCGGTGTAAAACTGTAGGTCCAAATCAGTGAGTTAAAACTGGAAAGCGTGCAGCTCAGTGATTGTGGGAAGTTCTCCGCTGTCCCTTCATGGGATGTATTGGGAAACCATTTATTTATTCATTTAAGTTCAAAATGATATTTCCAAACATTTTTTCAAATGATTATATGACGCATAAGAATTAATTAAAAATAAATTAAGAATTAATTAGGCGTTTCAAACTGTTTTCCAAATTTTAAAAATAAACTAATTGAAAATCTCTTTCAAATCTCATGAAAATCTCTTTCAAATTTGAATATGATTTTCGAATTGAAGTCAGTTTAATGTGAGTTTGAAAAAAACTTGTAAATTTTATACTAAACACATATTCCAAATTGGAATAAAAAAAAAAACCGTTTCCCATTACATCCCATGAAGGGATTGGGGAGACCTTCTCACAACCAGTCAGCTGTGCGCTTTTTAATTTTTCACTCACTGATTGGGACCTACAGTTTTTACACCGTTTCCGAACGGTATTTTGAGAAGCTTTTTCATGGCTAAATACTCGATAGTGTCGCCGTCACTAAGCGAGGTGACCGCCGCCGAAAGAATTTTTTTTTAAGGTGGTCAGAGCAGGGATTGAACCCAGGATCTCAAGTACAAGAGGCGCGCACACTACCCATTGCACCACCGACGGCCACAAATTGGAATATAATATACATTTTTTTATTTAAAATTAAACGTAGTTGTCATATTTTAATAGATTTGTGGTATTTTGAGAGTTAAATACCAATAAGTATGTGAAATGGTCGCCAAACATATGGATTGTAAGTACTACATGTTTAATTCCATTTAAAGCAAAAAAACCGAAAAACCCGGTTCCACAAGTTTTTGCCAAAATTAGAAACCGAAAACCGGTTTCTTGGAAAATTGATTTTTCTAACCGAAACCGAAACCCGGTTTTTTAAAAAATTGATTTTACGAACAAACCGAAAACAGGGTTTTAAAAAAATGCCGGGTGTTGGCGGCTTTAGTAGAGTCCCCTCTACACGCTGGAAAAACATGGTCTCTGTAACATATTCACCCAAAAATATTCTGCAGGAACCATGTATATGTTTGGAACACACTTCAAACATTAAATGTATGCAAGTCCCAAACTCAGGTGTATTTAAATGCAAACATTAGCATGTTTACTGACAAATATGTATGCGTTTACGTGGAAACATATGCGTGGTTCATCCCAAACATCCATAGACTTGCGTGGAAGCATTTGCGTGTTTTCCCCAAACCTCCGTGTACTAACGTGAAAACATATGTGTATTTTCTCCCAAACATAATAATATTTAGAAACGGATTATACTTTGTTTCTTTATTTATTATAATTAATGTTGTCAATATATGTCCACATTTACTTATATTAATAACTAGTACAAACAATTAAAAGATTTTAATGATTTTTACATTTACTTGCATTGAATGCATTATTTGTTTTGTTTTGAATCTGCTGCTCTGTTGTTTCTCCTTTCTTTGTTGTCTCTCACGATTTCGTCTACAGAAGGTTTCAACTATGCATTGGTTATCACTATGCGTTGGTACACGAACAATATACTTATATACAACTCTAGTTCATGCAAGAAAAGCGTGTATTAATTACTTGTGATTTTTTTTATTATATTTCACAAATGGTCCGTCAATCCAATTTTTTTTAGTAGAGGCTGCCCTTTTCAGTTTCTTTCCACAAAATCGTTTCTCACTTTGGTAGCACACATATATACATATACGAAACACATTCATATAAAACCAAAGCAACATCACAAACCATTTAACCGTCCGAGCGGTTCTTTATTCTTTATTCTTATTCATTGATTCAGCGCTTTTGATATCCTACGCCCGACGAACCATTGATGACTGAATAGATGGAACTACAACGCAATACATCAGGCAAAATAAGAAGCACTTCATCTAGATTTTACACGCACATTCAGGAACATTTACGAATCACTCACTCCGAGAATAAGGCAAAAATACAGATACACACTTACAAGATATACACACTCGTTGCCCCTCTTTTATTCTTTTGCTCACGAGTGCAACAAACACCTCTGTGTTTGTATCAGAAACACAGATATATTTGGGTCGCAAACACATATGTTATAAAATATTAAGTTTTGTGTCTCAAACATGTAATATTGAATAGCAAACACAATGCGCTTGGGCACAAGTATATTATATTTGCGACAATCTCCAAACACATTTTATTTCTCCATCCAAACAACAAAAAACGAAAAAATTTTCTGCTTGTAGGGGTGAACGTGTGCCGAAAATATGGTCAGTTAGGTTTTTCTCTTCATCTGCATTAAGTTTCTACAGAAGTTGTTTGGCCTGATATTTAGTCTCTCTACCCGTCAGACAGTAGCTCATTAATGTCTACCAATCAGACAGTGGCTTGTTAAAACTGAAACAAGCATTGATACCTTGAGCCTGGCAGCAGACAGAAGATCCATGGATCCCCTACTGTCCACTATCACCCAGATTTTTCTTGCACGTACAAAATATGTGCCAGAAAATACATTCAGTGGATTCTTCCTCTTCCTGATCATTACAGCTTCTACCGAAATCATTTACCCTGGCCTTTAAGCTCGTTATATGTCTACCAATTAGGCAGTGTCTCATCAAAACTGAAACAAGCATTGATACCTTGGGCATGGTTAAAGACACAAGCTTTATGGATTATTTGCCTGCCTATACTGCATCATCATGTAGGAGCATTCTTGCAGGATGTGCTTACAACTCGCTAGAGGTAAAAATGATTTCTGTGGCACCCGTAAGGTAGAGTCCGTAGTCAGTTCATCGCTCTGCTGATCCCCGGAATGCCCATGTTTTCAGGCACCAACATAAGGTGAATATCGTTCTACTAAGCCATCTCGTTAAAAGATCGACAGCTGTTCTAGGTGAATGTAGAATTGAGGAGTACTGATTCAAGGGACTTGATGATCACCTGACGGACCTAGCAGACATTAACCCCAACTACTGATAGACTTTTATACCCTAGCCAGTTGGTCACTTTTCTGGTAGCCTACATTTCCGCCTGATACACTCTACAATGATCGGGTGGTGTACAAAAAATGGACAACCCTAGTTACCTAGAGCATAACCCGTAGCCTATCTACTTACTAATTTTTGACCCATCCGTGCACAAATTCAATTGCTCGTCTTTACCAGGAACTCCGGTGTTCAATTATTCCCTTTCCGGTATAAGAGTGTGGTATTTCCGATCGAATTGTGGTTAAGCTTTCAATTAGTCGACAATTGCGGGAATATTGGGAGTACCTCCCAGCACTATTCCATGACCAAATTCGACCATGCTCTATTGTGAGATTTGCCTTAACCTTTTGGCGACCAAATAACGGGTTTTTCAATAAGAGCGCTACAAAAGTTTTTTTAAATAAAACAAAACCGGTTTTAGATACCAATGAAATTCTTTATTCCTGTGAAAGTACGTTCGATGCCATTATGTATGGAACTCGATTTCATTTGCCCACCACGGGCACGCTTGCAGAAGTCCAGACGATGAACCCAATTTTCGACGGTTTTCAAGCATTAATCGGGCGATACTGCTGCAATTTCACGTTCGATGTTCGTACGAAGTTCATCAATCGTCGCTGGCTTTTTTGCATTGACCATAGACTTGACGTAGCCAATAATCTAACGGCATCAAATCGCACGACTAAGGCGGCCAATCGACTGGGCCATTTCGTGAGATAACACGTTCACCAAACTTGGTTTCCAATAAATTGATTGTGACATTCGCTGTGTGGCTTGTGGCGCTGTCCTGTTGGAACCACATGTCCTCCAAGTCCATATTATCCAATTGGGGCCAAAAATATTGGCTTATCATCGAACGGTAGCGATTCGCATTCACAATAATGTGCCGGTCTTGATCATCACGGATGAAGTACGGCACAATGACGCCGCCGGCCGCACCAAACCGTAATTTTTTCGGGATGCGATGATGACTCATGGATTACGTGTGGATTGCTGTCTGACTAATAACGCATATTTTGCTTATTGACGCAGCCATTCAGCCAGAAATGAGCCTCATCGCTGATTGTTGAGGCCTCTTAAAGTTGAGGCCACTGACTCCAAATTTCGGTAGTAAATTTTAATAATTTGGACTCGTTGTTGGCTCGTATATCTTTCCATGATGAAGTGGCAAACCTTACTGAAGAGAAATGTCAAAAGAGCGGGAAAAAATATGGCGTCGTTTGCTGTCCCTATCGATTTACCTTTGTAGCGTCTCTGTTGAAAAACCCTTTACTTTCGGCCGAAGTGATTTAATTTTTTTCTGACTATTTTCGTGACCTATGGCCTAATAATTGTTGCGCTGCAAAAATATGGGCCCAACTATTTTTGTTTAAAGTTTTTTTGCCGGACATTTGTTCGGCCAGTGTAAACATGTTGAAGTTCGACATGAAATTTTTTAAAAGTAAGGGAATGGACTCAAAACGTGGCTGACGTTGTCCCCAGGTGCATCGTTTTTTCGACTCGTTGCATTCCTTTGTAGTAAGGGGTGTCTTAGTAAGATTGCACTTTTTAAATTTAGTGTGGTTTTTTCTTTGTGCAAGTGGCAACTCAGAAAATTGGCAGCTGTCACATATGTTTATTACGATTATTAAAAATGGAGCGCTTTACGAAAGAACAACGCGTTACAATTGTGAAAACTTTTTACAATAATTTGGAACATTGTCCTGAGACTGCTGGCAAACTTCGAAGAATTTTCAGTCGAGAAAGTGAACCTAATGTATCAACCATTCGAAGTGTGGCCAAAAATTATAAAGAGACTGGATCGATTATTGACAAAAAGCCTCCTGTGCGTCAACGTACCAGTCGATCTCTTGAAAACATTGCTGCTGTGAACAAGAGTGTCGCAGATAGCCCGAAAACATCAATTCGGCATCGTTCTCAACAACTTCGAATTTCACGAAGCACTACACAGCGAATTTTGACAAAAGGCCTCACCTTCATTTGTACAAAAATCTACTTTCTCAGGAGCTCAAACTAGCAGACAATGGCACAAAATTTTAAATAAAAGGTTCTCGAAGAATATAGGCAGTCAACGAATTTTTTCCATCGATTTCTTTCCATGGTAGTCGAGTTTGTTTGTATTCCTTTTCCAGGCACCGCTTTCATGAATTTTGTGGTCTTCCTGAACTTCGACGCCCCTACGGGCTGCATTCAAGTGCCGCTCTGACAATATCTGATGTTGAGTGCCTAAGTCTATGACGATACAAGTCCGTTTTCTTCTGTTACATGTACGTTGCCAGAGTACTTCATTAGAAATTGTTTTGGGCCAGTAGATACGGCGTATTTGTCTCAGACAACGATTGACAATTGTTTGGACCTTCTTCGTTATATTTCACACTGCAATTAACTATTTCGTCTTTTGCGATATTTTCTTATTGCATCAGATTTTGTGCAGGTTTAGGAATGCAATACAGGCCTTATTTATTTGATCACCTATATCCTTGGTAGTCCTGCATCGTATATAGTTGATTGAATCCACGTCTTCAATTAACGACTCATCAACTGTTGGGCAGTATTCCATTCTGTTCGAATACGCATTAGCTTTGTCTTCTTTATACTCATCCTTTTTTCACACTTTCGAGAGTCTGCTCAACTTGGCCTCGATGTCATCAAATTAGTGGGCTACAAGACACATGTCATCTACGTAGTCGATATCATGTAGATGTTCATACATACTCCACTGAATGTCGAACGATGTTTCTGTAATATTTGCCTCCATTACCTCGTCCATAACTAGAAGAATTAATGTGAGGGGCAAAACACATCCTTGTAGAATTCCTGCAGATTTGGTGAAAGGCTGGTTTTCCTTCCCATTAAAACGAACTTTATACACTGCATCTCTGTACAGTTCACGTATCATGGACACTATCTTGTCCGGCATCCCCTTTTTGGCCAAGGTGGACCTCACTGAGTTACGGTGTACACAATCAAACGCCTGTTCGAAGTCTACGAAAAGTAGGTACACGCATATATTTCAGCAAACATGTACATGTTTGAAAGCATTGTTTTCATAAATTGAAGATCTGCTGCCTTTCTGTTTCTTAGTAGTATGCCTCGTTGTTGTTTTTAGCGTTTTTCAACAATCAACATTTGGGTCTCAAAAACATATATTATAGCCTATTAATCATTGTGTCTCAAACATGTTATATTGAATAGGAAACACAATGTGTTTGGGCATAAGTATGGTATATTTGCGATAAGCTACAAACACATTATATTTGCATCCAAATAACAAAAAAATACATTTTTTCAGCGTGTATAGAGTCGAGTGTAGTTCAACTGATTGTTCTATGATTATACGGAATGTGTTCCGGTTGCCGGCATACGATCGGCCAGGCCAGAAACCATGGACTAATTTTTATACTAGACTTAACATTTCTCTCAGCAAATTTATGATATTTGGCCGGGTGTGATATGAACGTTGGATGTTGAAAAGAATTGCTTCAATAATACCAGATGGAGGCAATGGTTCAAAACAACCAACACAATAACAATAACGGTATTTCGTTGTGTGTGTTAAAATTATTGTGTTAAATACAACAGTCAATAAAAAAGTGTAAAACACATTTAAATTTCACAGTTTAAATGTGAAAAATTAAAGCCAGAAGTTCTTGTAATTCCACCTGGTGTAAGTCACTTTTCGTCAAACATCTTTCTATCACACCGATCGCATCAGGAAGAGTGTTAAACGAAACGTCAGCCGAGTCAAATATTCTCTCTTTAAAGATTTACTCCATGCCGGAATCCCGCCTGGCCCTTCCTCACAATTTGCTCCACCACCGACGAGTTTCGCTGAAATACAAGGGTCTCCATTACTTTGCCTATTCTATTGAGCAATGTAATGGCTCTCCAGTTGCTGCACATCGTTGGATCACCTAGTTTCGGGATAGTGATAACCATTCCCTCTATCCACTCGGTAGGGATTTTATTGTCTACTCATGCACTTCTGATGACCGGCGTAATGACATCTGCTAAAGCTGATAAACGTTCTTTCAACAGTACCGCTGGAATATTATGCGCACCAGAAGGTTTGTGATCCTTCAATTTACACAGTGGCGTCTCGATCTTAGCTTGTTGAAATATCCTTTTTCAGGTTGATATGCGAGTGTTCTACCGAAGGGGTACATTGATCTTCATCAGGGGCCGATAATGCCGATTAAACTCTACGAGGTTGCTATTTATATTTCGGGGCCTGGTAATACTAGAGTTATCAGAGGAAAACTGGAATTTCCATTGGAAAGTTTGAAATGTTGGTCACGTGACCACAGTGCTTTCAGTGAAATGTAGGACGGTCACGTCTGAGTGGTATACCACCATCTGGTTGCCAACACACGCTGAAAAATAACGGCCTTTGTAACATATTCTCCCAAACATATTCTGCAGGAACCATGTATATGTTTGGAATACACTTCAAATATTAATATGTTCACATGTCCCAAACTCACTTGTGTGCGTATTTCCCCCCAAATATAATAATATTTAGAAACGAATTATTCTTCTATTTTAATATATATGTATTATTTATTATAATTAATTTTATCAATATAAATCCACATTTATAAATAATTAACACAAAAAATTAAAAGATCTAAAACGACCTTTTTTACATTCAGGTGCTTTGAATTCATTATTTGTTTTTTTTCATGAAATGAGAATCTGCTGCCCTTTTGCTTCTCCTTTCTTTGCTCTCTCTCTCTCTCTCTCTCTCTCTTTGGGAAGGTTTCCGCTATGCGTTGGTTATCACTATCGTTGGTACACAAAGAATATATTTATATGCAAATCTAGTTCATGCAAGCCAAGCGTTTACTTAAATGGTCCGCCGTTTGGATTTTCTCAGTAAATGGATCATTTTGCATCAGGATAATGCGAGCTCTCACATATTAACTGAAACAATGAACTATTTGAGCACTCTACCTGTCGAATTGATGGGTCATCCGCCGGACAGCCCTGATTTGGCACCCAAGGACGTTCAAAGCAGCTACTGAAGTGTGCAAAAACCATTTTTTGGAGGTGTCTTAATCGGAGTGGAAGGAGTGCTTCGAAAATTGGTTTGAGCGCGTGCGAAAGTGTATTGATCTTTACGGAAAATATTTTGAAAAACAGTGAAACCATTTCCAACGATAAATGATTGTTTTTATATTGGTGGACCCGAAGTATAAATAGCAACCGTATTCTATTTTGATGGTAGTTAAACTGAATCGTCTGATATTGTGTAGAGATAATTTGTTCATAAGGGTCTAATATAATGTCTCTTTTATTGATATATCCGGGTACAATGCGATGTGGAAGCAGCTGTATTAATTAACCACATCTTTCTAATTTATAGTATCACAACTTCCAGGGAACAAGACTTCCAGGGTATCGCATAAGTTCTAAATGGTCTCAGTATGGTACCACTCTGTAATATCCATCAGTCAAAGTAAAAATGTATCGATGATTTTCCAAAATAATGTGCATCCCAAAACCCAGCACCTTAAAAAAATTACATGAGGTGTCAGAGGACACCCGGTTGGTCGCTATATATTGTGTACTAGTTAGTTCCAACACGCCAAGGCGCCTGTTGGAAAATATTGTAATTTAAATGGATATTTAAGAAAAGATACTTTTTGTAAAATGATAAACTTTTTTAAGGAATTTTTAATTTATTGAATGTATTTTTTTAAAAAAAAAAGTACTTTTAGGTCCCTTTTCTAAGACTATGTATTAGATTTCCCCGGTCAGGTCCTTTCTTTAACGAGAGGTACTTCTTTTATTAAAAGCTAATTTTTTTAAGAAAAGCTTCCATTATAATAAGAAGTGCTTACTGTAAGAAAAAGCCTAAGGGTATGCTTTTTTTTACAAAGAAGCACTTTTTAAGAACAGGTACTTTTTAAAGAAGTGGCACTCTTTCCAGGAAAAGGTAATTTTTTTATAAAAATTTACTTATTTTCAGGAAGGCTACTTATATCAAGAAAAGAAAAGAATTGGTATTATTTTATTTTTAGGAAAAGGTACTTTTAACAAAAGGAATTTTTGTAAGAAAATTTATTTTTTTAAGATAAGTTTTTTTTTTAAACGGAACTTTTTTTTTACGAAAGAACGTGTATAATTTTAAAAGTAGGTACTTATCTCACAGAATGTAATTTTGTTTTACAAAAAGGTACTCTTTAAAGAAAAGGTAGTATTTTAAGAATAATGTACTTTTTTTCAAAAATTAAATTGTTCGAGCGTTTGGTCGTATTTTTGATTAATTTTATTCTTCGATATTTCGCTACCCTTTGGATAGCATCGTCGGGAAGATAAAAACAATTATTAATGAAAACAATTTATTTTTATACCCTCCACTGTAAGTGATAGAGGGTATATATCAGTTTGCCATACTGATTGTAACATATAGAAATAAGGCTTTGCGACCCCATAAAGTAAATATATTCTTGATCCTTATAAAAACCGGAGTCGATATAGCCATGTCCGTCTGTTGAAAACATTCTCACGACTTCAATCGCCGATAACGCGGTTTGGTTTTTGGCCAGAACGTTCCACGTATTCGTGAGCAGTTTGGTATTGAAAATCAGCGAAATTGGTCCATTGGAAAAAATTTTATGATTGGAAACGTCAAAAAACTCATAAAATTTTCACATTAAATTTTGTAGTTTTATACTAAACTACTCCTTTTGCCGTGTGGTGAATTTCCATGTTGAAAATCTTTGTTTTTCTTTATAATAGGTAAGTACTTTAGAATGTTTAGATGTACTTTCATGTGTTCATACATTTATATGAATTTTGTCACACTTCGTCTAAGGTCGCTGTGGCATGATGGGTAAAGGGTTTGCTCGTTGGAGTCTAAGGGTTGTTGGTTCAACTCTCGTCCCAGCTTGTTTTTTTTTTTTTAACAGTTCTTCAAAAAATGCTTTTTTATTTTTAAAAAATGCTTTTTTATTTTACTTGTGAACAAGTAACTTATTTTAATTTTTTTTTTAAAAAAGTAAATTTTCTTAAAAAAAGTACATTCCTTAAGTACATTTCAAAGTACATTAAGTACATTAAGTACATTTAAAAGTACATTTCTTAAGTACATTTCATTAAGTACATTTCTTAAGTACATTTCTTCTTAAGTACTTAAGAAATGTTCATTACTTTAGTACATGTCTTAAGTACATTTCTTAAGTACATTTCTTAAGTACATTTCTTAAGTACATTTCAAAGTACATTAAGTACATTTCAAAGTACATTTGTACTTTTCAATGTGAGCATTTGAGCATTGTGATCAATGCATTTGTTAGCATTGTGAGCATTTGTGAGCATCCTGCATTTGTGAGCATTTGTGAACAAGTAATTGCATTTGTGAACAAGTAACTTATTTTTATTTTTTAAAAAAAAGTACATTTTCTTAAAAAAAAGGTCCTTTTTAAAATTTAATATTTTGCTGGTTAACACTAAGGTGGAGGGTATCAAAGATTCGGCACAGCCGAATTTAACACTTTACTAATAAAATTACTGGTTTTTAAGAAAAGGTACTTTTTGTAAGAAAAGGTACTTTTTATAAGAAAAGGTACTTTTTGTAAGAAAAGGTACTTTTTGTAAGAAAAGGTACTTTTTGTAAGAGAAGGTACTTTGTGTAAGAAAAGGTACTTTTTGTAAGATAAGGTACTTTTTGTAAGAAAATGTACTTTTTGTAAGAAAAGTTACTTTTTTAAGCAAAGGTACTTCTTTAAGCTACGGTATTTTTTTTGAGATAAGGTACATTGGTTAAGAATGTCGGTAGGTATTTTTTTTTGAGAAAATGTACTTTTCTTAAGAAAATTTTATTTTTCAAAACTTCTTTCACATTGGCTTTTCTAAATTTACCCTTTATTCGGTTCAAAATACAATATGTAATAAACTGGCTCCACCTAGAAAATTTCCCAGTAAACAAGAAATTTGTCCCATATGTTAGTCTAGACACAAACCAAACCAGAAGTACGAGTGGAAGAGTAAGTGTGCTGCCAAATGTAATTCCATGCTCAGGGTTGTTGTTCACGGATTTGCCACCCTTGCACTTTGGCTTTTCTAAATTTGCTTTTTATTGGGTGCAAAACTACAATATGTAATAAACAGGTTCCACCTAGAAAACTTCCCATTAAACCAAACCAAACCAAAAGTACGCAATATAGTTGATAATAATGGGTTGTAATAAAGTTGTTACAAAAAAAATTTTTTAAAATTTTTTCATTTAGCCCCCATCCCGCAACTTGCGATAAGGAATTTTGTTCCAATAAATAAATGGTTTCGCCTTACATCCCATTTAGGGATTAGGGAGAGCTTCTCCCTACCAGTGAGCTGTGCGCGTTCTATTTTTACACTCACTAATTGGTACATACAGTTTTACACCGGTTTCGAACGGTAGTTTGAGAAGCCCAGCCCCTTACAGTCGTTAATGTGGTATGCAGTGCCTCCTCAGCAGTTAATGACGAAATTGTCTTCATCATAACATATCATAATGACTGCACGAATTTGGTAAACATTACTTTAGATAATGGAACTCAATCGATTATAAATCGAATACGATTTAACATTTCGATTGAATATTTTTCCTGTATTTATTAATATTCACAAAACTGTTTCATTGTTTACAAAATTATTTATAAGTAATTGAATAAATTAAAAAATGCATGACCATTATATGAAAAAAAAACTATAATTTTTATATCTGTGTTTATATATATTGTTATACGAGGATTGCATTTCCATTACATTTGATAACACATTATTTAAATACAAATCGAAACCGAAATTTTACCTGGGTTGTTATCACTTGCAGTACGTACTGCATTAAACAAATGCATACATGCTGCTATTGCTGTCTATCTGTTTGTCTGCCTGGCGGTTTGAGACGCAAATGTTGTATGCATGATACATATACTATGTTCTGGATCTGTGTCTCATATGTTAAACCATTCAATTATTTATACAGCCTTGTCAAATCTATACATTTAAGTCTTTTCTCCTCCGAACGAAGACCTCAACTGTTTTTCTCCACCACCACCACAACACACAAGCACATTAAGATCCCCTGTAACATAAAGCCAACAATAGACAGTGCCACATACACATACATATGTGTCGAGTCGAGAAAATGTCTGGGATGGGGCACAATTGAAATTTGTAACCAAAAAGCGTCGTTGCAGGAGCGGCAATGTTGTGTATCTACATTTGTTTAAGTGCAATTTGTCTTTGCGGTTTCTTGCGGCAGCATAAATACCGATTTCGGGCTATGCAACACACCATCCTATCCTCATGGAGCCATTAGGCAAATGATGATACTCGTCTCGTACTCCACAGCTCTCCTAAAACTCTTTACACACAATGACTGCAGTTCTGTTACGAATGTGGACGAGTGGATTTAAGTTAAATTTAATTTGAATTTGTTTTACAATTCAATTAAATTACAACATTTCAAGTAATTTATTTCAAATTTTCGTGATATAATTGTATTGCTGATGCTGCGGCCGGGGTGACTGTCGAATGGTGTTGGTGGTGGTATCACTCACTCTGTTGTCTCATGTATGAAAAACGTTATTGCTCCATTTCCATTGTTGGCTAACTAATTTTCATGTTTGTTCGTAGGGTTTTCAGTCTCTTTTTTTCATTGTTTGCATTAAATCACTTTTGTTCAAAATTTGGAATTATTTTGCTCGTTGCCCCCCCGCCTAAATGTATGCAATATGTGCGTGTTATTTTGTTCTGTGCAAATCGCATCAATATGCCAGTCATTCATTCAATTGTCTGTCGCTGTTGAATTTAAACAGTGAGAGAAAGAGACCGAAAGAGCGAGTGAACGAATGAGAGCTACACATTCAAACGAAATATTATGAAATTTGCATAAAATAGCATTATTTTAATGTAATGCATTGATTGTTTTTATTAGGTCAAAAATTATTCAATTTAAATTGGATCCTTTATAACATCTGGTAGCAAAATGGGAGGAAAATCACGTATTTCCGTCAAATGATGAAATATTTTTATTTTGTGTTAAATTTAATAGAGTGAAAAACAAATGTATGCTTTATATTTCCATGGAATTAAATATTTTTGTTGCATTTCATGGAAGCTTTAGTATCGGTTTCAACTAATGCGGCACATTCCCATATCCTTACAAAAATGTGAGATGTAAATAAAGAAGTCGTACTGACTTACCTATCCGGTCTCGAACAACCCCGCGGGGTCACACACAGGGAAGAGATTAGTTGGAAATCAATTCAGGCATTGGAAATTCCATGATAAAGTCTATATTTTGATTAGAATTCATAATTGTCAAGCATCAGAATTATTTGTCGATGTTATTGATAGATTAAAAATCGGTCTTACAAAACACAAGTTGCTGCTACCGAATTTTAGTTGTATTAACCAATTTGAGTATTTCAAAAATCTCATTCATCTGAAATAAGAAGATACAACTAGTAAAATGTACAATATTAGAATATTAGTTACTGTAATCATAATTTAGTTTCTGTTGCAAAAACACTTGTTACAAAGTTATGTATTCGATTTTTCACAAGAGGCTTTGCTGTTAAAGAGCAACTACACATATTTGAATGTTACACGAGGACTTTACAGAAACTCTATTATTTTAAAAATAAAGTGATAAACAAAGTTGTGAAAAAACAAAAAGTGTATAAATATCAGGCAGCGAAGAATACATTTTATCATAAATTGAGGTGAAGTGAGACTTTTAAACACAATCGTCGCCTTCACAAACACATGCAAACAATTGTGGGCACTTGGCTGGAGGAACTATTACTCTGGATGGCACAAATTAACTTAAACATATATGTGCTAGCCAGGGAAACCCATTCCCACTTGTGATCGAAAATATGAAAAATTTAGCAAAAATGTCTATATCTCGAAAATGAAGCGTGCAATCGAAAAAAAAATTATAAATATTTAGGAGTTTCTAAGGGTTTCTGACAAAGTGTTCCAATTCGCATGATATAATTTTTTCCAAAAAATCGCCAAAATAAGAAAATCGCTAAAATAAAAAAATGACTATATCTCGAAAACGGTGCGTCCTATAGCAAAAATAATAAATTTCACCCTCTTTGAAGGCTTTCATCTATGGATGTCTGCAATATGGCATCACTTTTTTTTTTTTTAAAATCGCTAAAACTAACATTTCCGGAATCAAAAATCGCTAAAACGCCACTATGCCAATATCTCGAAAACGGAGCGTCCAATCGAAAACAAAACTATTTTTACGAGTTTCTAAGGATTTTTCATAAAGTGGTCCAATCGTACGGAAAACATTTTGTTCAAAACATCATCAAAATATGAAAATCGCTGAAATAAAAAATGGCTATAACTCGGAATCTCAAACATAATAAGTTTGTTACCTTTATAAGAGACTTTAACCAATGGATGTCTTACATACGACATCACTTATTTAAAAAAAAATCGCGATTTAAATAGCGATTTTAGCGATTTACTTTATTTTGGCGATTTTTAGTAAAAAAAAGCACAAGAGGTGTCATGGGACACCCGGTTGGAATGAAGTTTCTTTCGCTATATATACATATATGTATGTACTAGTTAGTTCCAGGACATATATAAAGCGCCCATTGAAAAGTACGATAATTTAAATGGTTCTTTAAGAAAAAGGTACTTTTTGTAAAATAAACAACTTTTTTTAAGAAATTATTTTTTTTCTGCAATGTATTTTTAAAAAAAAAATTATATTTTTAGGTCATTTTGTAAGAATGTGTATTATATTTTCCGGAATTAACACCCAAAATTCTGCGCCTTGAAGCAAGACAGGTTGTATGAGAGTCTTGAATAAAAAAATGGTTGCCCTTTAAATCCCATAAAGGAGAGTCTGGTATAGCTGAACCTTTGTTACTCGAGAGAGATCTTTATCTCCAAACTGCTTGCTTAGCCCAAAATAACATCTATTGGCAAGCACAATCCTCCGCCTGATCTCAAGGCTGACGTTGTTGTTTACGGCAGATCCGAGGTATATATATTCGTCCACCACCTCGCAATTATTATTACGGTTATCAACGTTCACGGTTTGGTCTAATCGCATGGAGGCACTGCTCATTGAAACCATTAGTTTTGTCTTGTCCTCATTTACTGTCAGACCCACCTTTGCTGACTCCTTCTCAATTCTCGCAAACACCGCACTAACTTCTCTAACTGTGCGTCCAATGATATCTATACCATCAGCATACGCGAGCAGCATGTGACTTTTGCTGCTGCTGGTTTTATTCATGTTGACTGCAGCTTTTCTCATAATGACCTCCATTATGATGTTAAAGAGATCGCACGACAAGATGTCGCCTTGCCTGAGGTTCGGTAAGAGCCTTACCTATTTTCACTGCGGAGGTGGTGTTCGCCAAGGTCATTCAGCAACGGCGTATGAGTTATGCAGGAATACTAATCAGACATTTTTAAGCTATCGAAGTTCGCCTTAAACACAACTTTTCCCATTACATCCCACGACGGTATTGGGGAGAGCTTGTCACAGTCAGTGAGCAGTGCGCTTTCTAGTTGTGTACTCACTTATTGGGACCTACAGTTTTACACCGGTTCCGAACGGTATTTCGAGAAGCTTTTTCATAACTAAATGCTCGATAGTGCCGCCATCACTAAGCGCGGTGACCTTCGTCGAAAGAATTGTAAGGTGGTGTGAGCCGGAATCGAACCTACGTTGTCATGTACACGAGCCGCGCACACTTACCATTGCACCACCAACGGCCGCCATATTATCGACAAATATATGATAGGTGTCGTTTTGTTTTTCGTGGGTCTTCTCCAGGATTTGGCGTAGCGCGAAAATCTGGTCTGTTGTCGATTGTCCAGGCCTAAAGCAACACTGGTGTGATCCAATCAGTTCAGCGATAATTGGTTTTAGTCTTTACCACATTATATTTGGTCTCGGGCCAGCTTTTTTTAAATATGGGGCGTAGTTAACCTAACCAACTGTTTTTGATCGGAGAGCGGGATTTTGAACCCAACTTCAGGATTTTGTTATTTTTAAAAAAATCAGTTAACTTTTGTACGTCGATGACTCCAGTGTAATTCCAAATTAGGTTGTTATGACATCTGTTCAAATATTTTTCCCATAACAAGACTCTTATTGCTCTAAATTTTGTGACCAAAATTGACGAAAACTCCTATAAAATAATTTCAATTAGTGACACATTTGAACAGAGTTCAGTAACCAACAAGTAAGCCTCGGATGATACAGTTCACAAACTTCGAAACGATCGTTTGGCAATGCGAATTGAAATAGTCTTTGTAACTTTTGAAAATTTGATATTAAAAAATATACCTTCCAAGATAAATTATACTTTACTAGTTCTAAAAACAAAAACGTCATAAAGCGGGACTTCACTGTACAAAACGGGTTTGAAATCCAAAGCGTGACGAGACATCGAAAAGCGGGATAATCCCGCCAATAGCTGGATGGTTGTTCAGGTTAGGCATTGTATACTGAGACTCCAATCGCCAGACATGCATTCATCAAACTAAATTTTGCTAATGAGCTGATGCATGCGCCTTATCAGCACAACGCCGCCAGCCTTAAAAAGCTCTGGCGGTAATCCATCGGTTCCTGCGGCTTTGTTGTTCTTAAGCCAGACAATAGCTGTTCTGACCTCGTCTTGGTTAGGAGCAGGGCACTCGACGTCGTCGTTAAAATTGTGATCGATTGTCTCCTCGTCATTGGATATCTCAGGTACCTGTAGCGCGGAGAAATGATCTCTCAATATTCCCAACAAGCTCTGCACATCTGCAACGATATTTCCGTCCTTCTCTTTACAGACTGGGGACTCTGAACCAGGTTCATTAACTCTGTTTTGGCTCATCATAACATCCGTTATCGAAAAACTTAACTAAGTCTGTTAAAAAATAGTCCAGAGAATTGGAATGGTGTAAATCATGGGTTCCCTTCTCACAACTCCTACCGAGGTTCTGGGGTTGTCCTGCACCTGTTGCCACTACATTTGCTGGGAAGGCAAATGGCTGCTAAGTAGGCAATCCGCCTAGGACATCCTTCGTAATGGATTTCCTTCCCACATGGTCATGACTCCATTTTGAGGGATCTGAGGAATACCCATTAAAACTCAACTACATAACACTTACTTCTTCAACCTTAGGCAGAAACTTCTCCGCTCATATCCCGGACAGACAGTACTAAAAGTGACGCATTCCAAGGTATATAATGTATTTGGTCTGCTGCACTGATACCTCCAAACTACCTGACAGAATGGGGTTTGGAGTCTTTACGAAACGGCGGTTCTAGACCTTGCACAAACTGGTTCTAATCATCTGATCGAGAGTGTTTAATTTTTGATAGGTTTCATCAAATTTATGAAAATGATTCATAGATGTAGTGAACAAGTTTCATAAATTTTATTTCGTAGAATCTAAAAAAAATATATATAAATATATATGTATGTATGTATAAAAAATTGTATATATATTATGAGCAAATTTTATTGAATTCATTTCATAGCATTTATGAGAATATTTCACAGACGTTAGGTTAGATTGGGTAGAAGTGGCTGTCCCTATTGACATACAGTTATGATATCACGGAATATCAGGCTACGTCGCCATCATTGGATTTATGAATTGACCGGTTGTGATTAAGGAGCGCTGAATTTCGTTTCATAGAAAATCTGAAAATTTTCCATTGCTTCCATCTAATATTAGTTAGGTTGATTATTAAGGAAGGAATTCATAGAAACTATGAAGGAAATTTGTTCATTGTCACTACAACTAATAGTAAATTGATAACTGAACTGAAATACAAGTTTCCTAACATTTGATTTGCATGTAAGCGACAGTAATTAGCTGTGACACATTTTTGGAATGTTGTTTACATGTTTTTAAATTGCTGTTAAGAAACACTCCTCAAGTTATGCTACAAAAACTCATAAATTTATTAACGTAAAGAGTCAAAAATTAGTTAGGGCTGGTTCATTTGGAAAAAATCATTCATACTAAATGACATTTAAATGGTAGAAAACATCGGACGTTTAAAGCTCATGTAATTAGAAAATAATAAGGCGTGGAACTGAGCCTTAACCTTCGTTTGCAGCTAAAATACTATTTTGCTATAATGCCGGTCTTACTGGCTTTGTGAGTATTTAAAAATAGTTTGTGATAAACTAATTTTACAACTACTATGGTTTAGTTTTTTTTTTTTAAATGCCTATACATAATAAATATCTTTAAATATATATTATAAGCATTGATGTACATTAGGGTTACAAGTTTTTGCAATTTTTTTTGCAAATATCAAAAATGGCATACTATAGTTAGATTGGCCTTGGAAAAATATGAAGAAAAATGTTATTGCATTTTTGCAAATGTCAAGAGGGAATGCAAACAATTTTAAAAAAGAAAACTGGTGTCTTCATTTCGACGGAAAAAAATTGCTCGTAAGGAAATACAGGTGGTAGTTCTAAAAAATTAATGTAGGGAAATCTATTTAGCAGCGTTTGTTTTAGATGATGGCAAAGCCATATCAATATATAACGCAATTAAAGAAACTTTGAATAAATTCGATCTATGGGTATCCATTAAAATGGTAATAAGTGATACAACAGCAGTTAATACTGGCAACCACAATGGAGTGGTAACCCAATTACAAAACTACTTTAAATTAATTAATCTTCCTGCGCCCCAATATATTGGCTGCCATCATCATATTTTGGATCTAATATTAAGAAACGTTATGGATGAGATACTTGAAGGAAAAACGACCTCTCCCGATATATCTTATAATTTTGTTGCAGAATTGATTAATAATTACAATCATCTAAGACAAACCTACATACAAAATACTGAAAAAATAAAAGTAAAACGAATAAAGTGGCGTGATGACATGCAATATTTGTATGAACTTGTAAATGCTTTTAGATACTTTCAGAAGAACAAAAAGTTTCCTTTCATAAATTTCAAAGCAATTCCGCCGATAAGCAACGCAC
The DNA here is from genome assembly GCA_963931995.1 of Phaonia tiefii. Taxonomy (NCBI): domain Eukaryota; kingdom Metazoa; phylum Arthropoda; class Insecta; order Diptera; family Muscidae; genus Phaonia; species Phaonia tiefii. Next base: position 23,294,460 of record OZ008368.1, read on the forward strand.
GTTGGAATTCCAGAGCCATTCTTGTCCTTTTGGCATTTATATTTATACCAAAATATCAATCAGATTTGTATCTAATATGTGAGTTCATTTGCGGAAAATGGTTCGATATTTGGTTCTCTGATCACCGATTTTGCGAAGATAATTTCGAATCTCTGAACGAATCAGTATGTAGATTCAAAAAAGCTCAAAAATGCTTCATACGACATTGGAAAATAGAACCTTCATCTATATTAAACCAGCAAAGAAGTAAAATTTGTGTGTGTGTAGAACTTTAAATCTAAAGTTTATCTCGTTAAATAATATATAAATTGTTTTTATAATTATAACTAACTTGTGTATTATTAGAAAGGTACATAAAAATGTATTCATATAAAAAAAAAATTAATAAAAAAAATCCTGGAGGGTTTTAGAAAATTCATTTGGTGCGTATCGTTTTTTCTACCAATTGGCCGGAGATAACCATTTTCATTAATAAAACAAAATTGCGCATCACGTGGTGCTATGCCAAAAATTTGGTTGTAGCCCTAATGTACATATAATTTATATAAAATAATTGTAATTCATATAAAATATATTTAAACCACGAACATTCTAGATGATCATCACAAATTAATTCGAATTATAATATTGGCTGTGTCTGGAAAAAATTTTTTTATTGTAATACCAACCGTTTTGTTAAATTAAACGCTGTAGTACTTAATTTAAATAAATCTATTGCCATTCCTCGCTGCCATTTAACATTTTTGTATGCGTAACTGTAAACAGTACTCTGACACACAAATAATGTAGCATATTTATTGGGGATGTTTGTTTCTATCTATGGCTGGCGCATTTTGTTTCAAGTCTTTCATTTTTCGCTTTAGCTGTTGCAGCACTTTTTCAATGCTCTCAAGTGTTAATAAATATTGTAATTGTACAATAAGCATACTCTATTAAATTTTTTATTTTCACAACAAAAAATAAACTCTTAATTCGAATTAATTTTTTTTACTGCATTTGACAATGACACCATCATTTGCACACAATTGCAGCAGCCACAATAGACAAATGTACATATAGTGGGAGACACTTCAGTACAAACATGATTCCACTAGATGAGGTTAATATGTTAAAATTAAAATTTATTTATATTAATGCATCGTTTAACACTCCATTGGGTACTACAAGTTTTTAAGCACAATAGTGCGTATGATTAATATGAATAGCAATTTAAATAAATTGATTGAAATTTGAAGCATGCTCTTAGGCGCTGTGATTTGAGTGGCGTGTGCTAGGTTAAGGGTGTGTAAGTAGGGACTACAATTAGGTTGGCAAAAAAGTGTATAGTTTGTTGCGATGTGAATTATAATGATCATAGTTTAAAATAAAAAATGCGCTGAATGCTAGAATTGTATTGAAATGTATGGCATAAATTGTAGAAAATTTTAAAATTACACTGCAACTCACACAAATGTGTTAGTTAGATACTTATTTTTCACTACACCCATAGAGAAGTAAACTAGAGCCGCTATCACTCTCCTCACATTCTCTTGATGTCGACGAAGTGGCAGGCCATTTCATCGAGTTCAAGTTGCTTTTGTAATTTACTCTTTGGTTGAACATAATGCGGACAGAAATAAAAGGGAATGCCTATTTTCGTTCGATGCAAACAATATTAAACATAATGTAGCTGTCATTAGTATTAATCAAACACTGTTTAAACTTAGTTTGCTGCATGGTCTATAATCTATGTATATTTTGTCTTTCTCTTAATCTACATCATTTCCCTAGTACCTTTTCGATCAGCTGTGCCATAGAAACCACTGCTACACCTCAGCAAAGTAAGTGTTCAGAAATCGGGTAGAATTCGGTACGATAGTTAGCAAAATCTTGACATCGAAATGTATAAATAGGTTGACACGTTGTCTGAGCGACGTGATGGTAGGATATCTGATGTTACGTGCGAGTCGTCGTACCGGTGTCTGACCGATTTCTGAATATAAGTTGGTGGAAATTCTCATCGTTACGTGTCCTTCACTTCGAATTCGTTCTTTATAACTTATGATGTTCCGATGTTCTTGCCGACATTTCGTACCGATTTCTGACCGACATCTGAAGTGATGTCTACATAATTTCTGATGCTTTTGTCGACACGTCGTTTCGATTTTCACAATTAACTGAAACTAAATCTTTACCATTATTGTTAGTGTCTCTAACAGTTCACACCGCAAATGTATTTACGCAACTAACAAGGGGAACATATTCGAAACCGACAAAACAAATAAATACAGAACAAAAAAAAGAACAATTAGATTTCGTTCCTCAGACACATCGTTCAGCCATCGGTACGAATTCGTACAGACATAGCGTAATAAACCAATACCGGGAACAATCAAAACAAGAATAAAAAACAAAGCGCAAGTCAGACATAGCGCTCAAAATAATTTTGAACTTGTACAGACATGTCGGATCGAACGGTAATTATGCAAATATTCACTAAAAAGAAATTAAAAATACCTCCGACACAGAGTTCCGAAATCGCTTGGAATTCATTCCGATCCGTCGGAGCAAAATGAACAACACTTCTCTTTGAAGAGTCGTATAGAGTTCTGTCTGATGCGTTACAAATTTTCTGAAGAGTTCTGGCAATATGCAGACTCGTCGGATATCAGCGAATGTTGGAAATACCGGTTACTGATAAGTATGCACACACAAACATCGAAGCGATCGTCCAACGAATTTGAGTTCGAATCCCACCCGCGACATTTAAATTTTTTCATTAACAGGGAAAAACACAACCTGTTACATTAAAAGGAATTACAACTTTCTTAAAATAACTCTGGTTAAAGTCAACTAAAATTGAGAAGTCGGATCACTTGGTATGCTGGGATCTTACCAGGGTTCGAATTGGCTCGCTCACGAGAAAAGTGTAAAAATACAAAGTATATTATTTATTACTTTTTTATTTTAATATTCAAGCTCAAGAACATACTATATCTCTACACGCTGAAAAATAACGACCTCTCTAACATATTCTCCCAAACATATTCCGCAGGAACGATGTATATGTTTGGAACACACTTCAAACATTCATATGTTAGCAAGACCCAAACACACTTGTATTTAAATGGAAACTGTATCATATTTAGTGGCAAACATGTATAGTTTTACGTGGAAACATTCGTTTTTCAAACATGTATAATTTTACGTGGAAACATCCGTTTTTCAACCCTTACGTAGAAGCATTCGCCTGTTTCCCACATACCTTCATATATTTATATATTTACGAGGAAACATATGCGTATTTCCTCCCAAACATTTGTATTATTTATTATAATTGATTGTATAATATAAATCCACATTTATAAATAATTAATACAAAAAATTAAAAGATTTAAAACAGCCCTTTTTACATTTACTTGCATTGAATGCATTATTTGTTTTGATTTTCATGAAATGAGAATCTGCTGTTCTTTTGCTTCTCATTTGTTTGTTTCCTTGTTGTCTCTCACATTTTTGTTTTCAGAAGGTTTTAATTATGCGTTGGTTAGCACTATGCGTTGATATCCAAACAATATACAAATCAAGTTCATGCAAGCCAAGCGAGGATTAATTTCTTGTGCTTTTTTACTATACTTATTTCACAAATGTTGCGCCATTTAGATTTTCTCAGAAAAGGCTTGGACAGACAAAGGGCTTCACGTTGCTACCCTTTCCAGTTTCTTTCCACAAAATCGTTTGTCACTTTGGTAGCACACATACATATATACGAAACACATACACAAAAACCAAAGCAACATCCCAAAATGTTTAACCGTCCAAGCGTTCGTTTATTTTTTTTACTGATCAAGCGCTTTGGATATGCTCTCCCTGAAGAACCATTGACGACTGAAGACATGAGAGTACAACGCAATACATCAGGCAAAATATTAAACACTGACTTCATCCGCAATCTACACGCCCATTCAGGAATATTTTTGAATCACCACCTGAGAGAATAATGCTAAAAGTACAGACACACTCTTACAAGATAGACTCTCTCGTTGTCCCTCTTTTAGTATCTTGCTCTCGGGAGAGCATAAACAGTGCAACAAACACAATCTGTGTTTGTATCACAAACACATCTGTATTTGTGTCACAAACACATCTGTATTTGTATCACAAACACTGATATATTTGGGTCCCAAACACATATATTATAACGTATTAATCATTTTGTCTCAAATATGTAATATGGATTAGCAAACACAATGTGTTTGGACATAAGTATATTATATTTGCGATAATCTCCAAACACACTTTATACTTGATCCTAGAGACTAGAAGTGACAGTCTTGTGCCGATTACGAGTTCGCAACCAAGGGCATGCCTTTCCTCAAGGCAGTCCTGGGTGTCAGTAGTGCCAGCTGTGTAGTCTTCAAAGACATCTGGTTGTAGGATACACGCTTTAAAAAAAAGCGGCTCCATTAACATATTGCAGGAACCATGTATATGGCTGCAAGCACTGTTTTCATTAATTTAAGAGCTGCTGCTTTTGTGCTTCTCAGTTGTCTATCACGTTTTTGTTTTCAGCAATTTTCAAGAAACAAAGCCACAATTGGGTCCCAAACGGATATATTATAACTCGTTAATTATTGTCAACAACATGTTATATTGCATAGCAAACACAATGTGTTTGCACACAAATATACTATATTTGTGACAAGCTACAAACGCATTACATTTACGTTCGAACAACAAAAAGGGAATATATTTTTCAGCGTGTATTAGTCCTTTTAACGTATGCTGGGTTGTTTGACTAATAGGCGCTATATGTTTGCGATTTTGTTCAAGCATTTTCATTGAATGTCACATCGTGGTTTTGCATTTTACCTACTATCCCATCAGCGGAGGACATTAAACGATATGAAATGTTGTTCACGCTGGAATAAATCCCACGATCTTATGTAGAAGACCTGTGCACGCTAACTACTGCACCACCGACGGTTTTGTGTATTAAATATTATAAATTTCAGTTATAACTTTAATCGAGTATTTTTTTTGTGCTTCTATCACATATTTGCACTCATGTTATAGAACTAAAAAAAATCATGTTACAGAACTAAAAAAAAAAACAAATGACATAAAACCAAATAGTAGCTTCGACATGGATTCATCCTTAAGTCCTTTTGTGCAATAAACATTTTAGGGAAATACTATAATGCTGAAATTCTGGTTTTTCTGAAAATATTTCTATGTACACGATTTACTGAGTACAAACTTGTGATTCTAGTACTCGTACTTGTGTGAGAATAGAAAAAAAAATCTTATCAAATCCTGTTTTGTCATCATATTTTGTTGCTGAATTTCAAATAAGATAGGATAACCGAAAGCGAATACAACACGAAATCATGGGACAAACCTCAAACTAAAGCATCGTTTACTTATGCAGAGCCATGAATTTTTTCTTAAAAAAAAACAACACAGAAAAAAGCTCCTGTTATACTTATCTAACTCGTCTCTTAGAATTTTCTTTCATTTCTCGGACTTGTTGTAGCCGCGACAAAGGCAAAAGCATTATCCTTGTACCTCAACGAGTGGAAAGGATATGCGAGAGAGAAAAAAATTAGATTTAAAATGCATAAACTTCTCTGGCAAATAAATAATACAAACTAAAGGGGACCAGGAAAAAATCTCATCTGCGGCGTGATGGGAATAGGGATCGGTGAACGGACAGTCGTTGCAATACACTATGAATCCTTGTACAAGCACAACATAAATGACGAAACCTCCTTTGGTTACATATTTGTGAATTCATAACAAGAAAAATATACTACATCACAAAATATTTGCGAGATGTTCTATGAAATATATGAAAATAAACTGCATGAAGTCTGCAATATATTCATATAAAATTTCTCACTAGTTTTCAAAATTGTATTGTGGTGATTTATATATAAAGGGGATGATAATGAAGTGCTACAGAGTGAGATTTGGTTGGGAAATTTAAAGCTGTTCAAAATTCCAAGGATTAAGCGATGGCGCTAAAATATTACGATCGATAAATATATGATTTAGTTCCACTAGAATTGCATAAATTTGTGGGGTATGGAACAGCCGTATTATTTCGAAATTCAATATTCTATGGAAGGAGTTCTCAGTTAAAAGTATTGTGGTAAATAATCCACCTTTTCTAAATGTCCTTTATAGTTGAGAAGAATTTTGCAGGTTTTAAATCTATCGGTATAAAATGAAGTATTTGATATAAAACGTCTATGGGCTGCATGCTAACTTAATCTCAGCATTTGTGCTAAATATAACTTTAGTGTCTCCTCGTAATTCTCACCTAGAATGTAATTAAAATCCTTAAGTTTGTAAAGAGTTAAAATGCCTCTGCTTTATCATTTTAATATAACCCAATCCCAATCCCTTGAGCTTAAGCGTCTTTGTTTTAATGCCTTACCAAAGTGTTGAAATGTTCCCCCCAACCATAGCACCTAAAACCCTCTCTCACCCCCTTTTTGCGCTTTTTATAATAATTTATTCAATAATTCATGAATTTTAATTTATTTTATTATACTAAACATTAATTATTCACAAAGAAATTGTTCCCAAGTACAGCCGTTGAAAAGGGCATTCACCCAGACCCATCTACGCCCAACCGCTCACCACCGCGTAAGGAGTGAAAAATTGAACAATCACTGCCAAAGTTGATGTTTAATGAAAAATTCATTTATAATTTATTTAAGGACCATCATCTCGTTAGGAGTGAGAGTACAAGCTGTTTGTTTAACAAGAAAGGATCAGCATGAATGTGTCATAATGTGATTAACTCCATTATACCTAACCGATGAAGCGCAAATGCTGACTGGACAAGACTTTGACAGCTGTTATTTATGTTAGAAAATGAAATCACGCGACTCAAGGATTTCCTGTCAACCAGATGGATTGAGAACATTGAAGCATAATAGACATTTGCTTTTTGCACTGTCAAGTTATAAATGTACGGGCTATTGTCTTAACCCTTACCATAGAGATGTGGAAAATAAATAAATTAACGAAGTTTAATATTATTTTACACGAGTTTAACAATTTGTGGCAGAAGGTTTTAGGAAACGGCTGAAAAAGTTAAAGGATATATTTTATATAGGTGAATTTATTGAAGACTTGTGTTGCTACAATAAATATGAAAAATTAAAAATAACTTGTTATAAATTCGAATAATATGCCAGTACTAAATAATACATCATGTGCCACAGATGGTGTTCTGGAAAGGTGGACAAAAATTAAGGATATGGCTTGCTATTTATATTTCGGGTCCAGCAATAAACACAACAATGATTTATCATTGCAAACGGTTTTATTGTTTTTACAAATAGCAAACCGTTCAAAATTCACGGAAACAATCAACTTCAAAAATGTACCTAAGTTCTCAATAAACAACTTTTTAGAATATATGAACTTCCTAGGAGTGATTCTTAATACCGTTTAGATAGCGCTTAGGCAGCGTTTAGGTAGCCGCAAAAGTGAAAAATTTCCCGAAATTTTTTTAATTTTACTGTCTTTAATTTTTTAAGTCATGGAAATATAAACATATACGGACACCACTGCATGATAAGAGACCAGCAAAAAAAGACCCGTGTCTCCCAGTATTTCCCGTTTTTTAAGGGCTCCCAAAGATTTGGGTCCTCGATGTCATTTTTGCAAAAAAGTGATCATTTTGTCAAGGCTCATATCTTGCACACCGTTCGTAATTTTGATTTACTCTCTCAGAGAAAGTTGTAGCTCTTGTCATAAAGAACTTATAGAATCAAAAAACTTCATGGACAATCAAAATCGCAAAAAATTGGCTTTTTTTTACCACTTTCCCCATGTTCACGTCCATAGGTAGCAAACCGTTCAAATTCAAGGAAACAATCAACAACAAAAATGTACCTAAGTTCTCAATAAACAACTTTTTAGAATATATGAACTTCCTATGAGTGACTCTTAACTTAAAAAAGATTCTTTTCATTTTGAAATCTTGTAGAACTTTTTTTCTGATGTAATGACGCAAAATTAGCAAAATAAATCAATATTTTCACACTGCATATTGAAATTCTCAGTTGCGAATTTGTTCGCGATTTTGACGTTGAAGATGAAGTCTTGTTGATTTTATATGTTCACAAATTTTGTTCTTTGTTACAGGAACTACAACTTTCCCTCAGAGAGTAAATCGAAATTCCGAACGGTTTGGAAGATATAAGCCTGACAAAATAATAACTTTTTTTTGCAAAAGTAATACCGAGGCCCCACATCTTTGGGGCCCATAAAAAACAAAGTTCATGACTTAGGGCAAAGCTAGGAGACACGGGTCTTTTTTTTGGTCTTTTGTCACCTAGTGGTATCCCGTATATGGTTATATTTCCATGACTTAAAAAATAACACACAGTGAAATTAAAAAATTTTCGGAAAATTTTTCACTTTTGCGGCTACCTAAGCGCTGCCTAAGCGCTACCTAAACGGTGTTAAGAATTATTCCTAGGAAGTTCCTATGTTCTAAAAAGTTGTTTACTGAGATCTTAGGTATATTTTTGTTGTTGATTGTGTCCTTGAATTTTGAACGGTTTGCTACCTATGAACCGGAACAGGGGAAAAAAGGTAAAAAAATCAAATTTTATATATTCAAAATTGTTGTTCTTTATGACAAGAGCTACAACTTTCCCTCAGAGAGTAAATGATCACATTTTTTTTGGAAAAATTACACCGAGGCCCCAAATCTTTGGGGGCCTATAAATAAAAAGTGCATGACTTTGGGCAAAACTGGGAGACACGGGAGACTTTTTATCACGTAGTGGTGTCTGTATATGGTTATATTTGTTCGTGTTGCACTGTTTAAGTTACCTTAACGTACTGAATTCAGAACACTATCATTAATGGCATCTGGGAAAAAAATGTTTTACACAAGACGAACAACTCCGGCAAAAATATAAGGACTTCGGTTACTACGATATTGCTATTTATATTTCGAGCCCAGCAATAAAAAAAACAATCACCTATCATTGGAAATGGTTTTATTGTTTTTCAAACTATTCTCATATATTCAATATGGTATTTTGCGTGCGCTCAAACCAATTTTCGCAGCACCTTTTCCAATCCGAGTGAGACACCTCCAAAACATGGTTCTGCTTCGGGCGTTGAAAAACGTTGACCACGCAGTAAAAAGAAGTCATTGGGTGGCAAATTAGGTCTATACGGTGGATGACCCATCAATTCGACATGTTGGGTGCTCAAATAGCCTATTGCTTCAGCTGATGTGGGAGAGCTCGCGTTGCCCTCATACATAATGATCCGTCTTCTCTTGTTGGTTTTCCCTATTTCTTCCATTACAGTTGGCCAACAGATGGTGGTACAGTGCTAAGAATTGACCGTCCTACGTTCCACTGAAAGCACTGTGTCCACGTGACCAGCTATACCGAAAAAAACCCGATCATTTGCTTCGATGTGCTTCTTCCACAGACAGCTTTTGTTAGATTTAGCTCGTATTGGAAGACCTATACCGGCAATTGCTGTTTTATTTCGGGCTCATGTGCATAGATCCATGATGCGTCACCTGTGACGACGTTATACACTGCATTTGAGTTTCCCTGGTTGTATTTTTTCAACATTTCTTTGCTCCAATCGATACAAGCCTGTTTTTGAGCATTCGTCAAATGATGTGGGATTCAACGAGAACAGATCTTTCGCACGGCCAAATGAAGTTGTAATATCATATTGATGCCAGTGATACTAATGCCCAAGGAAGCCTCAATCTCACGGTAGGTCACAAGTAGGTCTCGTTATATCAGTTCACAAACAACATCGACAGTTTCCGCCAAAACGACCGAAGTAAGACGACCTTCACGAAATTCATCCTGGATCGAATGGCGTCCGAGACTGCACTCTTGGTACCAGCGATTTATAGTGGTTTTTGACGGTGCTTCATCACCAAAAATCGAAACAAGTTGATTGAGACACTCTTGCCTCGATAATCTACGCCGAAAATCGTAGAAAATCATCGCACGAAAATGTCCTTGGGTTAATTAATTTTTTTGACCGAGATGCATTTTTCAACACACTGTTAATACAACAAATAGTGCTCGCATGTTAAAACGCTCTATGTATGTTTATGATAAAAAATTTCAAACTTTACAATGGAAGTTCCAGTTTTCATCTGGCAACACTAGTACTGCCAGGACCCGAAATACTCCCCTTTATTCAACTCAATAGGGATGTTACTTGTACCCAAATAATATTACTGAAAAATCCCCAATTTTGGAACATATTTTCCCCGCTTTGGGAATTTGACTCTTTGGTTGGAGAAAAATCCAAACACCATTTAGCCCTTAATTTAGGAGGCATTTTTTCTACATGTCTCCAAAACTTCTTTATGATATCTAAATTTGTATAGATTTGACGCAATTTTCAATAAGATTTTTTTTCTTTAAACACAACTTTTTGATTAAATTTTTAATTTTACGTGAAATGAAGCATTAAACCTGGTTTCCCATTTATTATCTGTTACATATTATTAAAACGCCGTATACTCCTACCATGGGATATACATATATATGAGCATGAAATAACTTGGAATAAGATTTGGTAGAAAAAATGTAATAATACGTTTATTCCTATGTCGACCAATACCATGGATGTATGAATTTCAACCAAAATTCTAAGCTTGAGAAATTCCATCACAATATCTTATTCCCTTCAAAACTAGCAGAATTATTTTAAAAAAATCGATTTTGAACCTGAGCATGTAGGTTCTTTCCCTGAAATTACATTTCTTTCGACAACGGTTTCTTCGCGTACACGCTCAAAAATTTGTCTTTTTCTATTATTTGGATGCAAATATAAAATGTTTGTGGCACGTCGGAAATATAGTATACTTGTATCCAAACACATTGTGTTTGCTGTTCAATATAAATTGTTTGGTACACAATGCCAAATAGGATATAATGTATTTATTTGTGACCCAAATGTGGAATTGGTTGTTGACAACAAAAACGTGACAGACAATAAAGGGACAAAAAGCAGCAGATCTTCAATTTACGAAAACAATACTGGCAAATATGTAAATGGTTTCCATAATATGTTGCAGGGGCCGTAATTTTTCAGCGCGTAGTGACGGCGACACTATCAAGTAGTGTCGGAATCGATGAAAAATTTGATTGCGCTCAACTCACTTCCCTGTGTAAGAATATAATAGGAGATCAGTAGTGATCATCAGTCCCTTCATAAGATGTAATAGGAGATTGGATTTTTATTTATTAAATAAAGACAAATCGTTGAAATGTCCTCCTAACAAATCCGCATACAATCTATTTCTCGAACCCTTTTCGAGCTGGGAATTTTCTAGTGTATGTCCTGCAATGTTAAATTTTCATTATTAACTGTATTACACTAATTTGTATTCTTACTTTCTTAACAAATTTGAAGGCGGTAACTTTTTCTGTACATGCATTTGGTTAACATCCTGCCCATAATCATGACCATTGTAATTGAATTATTGTCATTAGCCTTGTCACTGTCGCTTGCCATTACATTAATGCCATTGTCATTGGCTTTTTCAAGTTGCACGACTTGTGTGACACTTTGGCGTGACACCATCTCTCACTCTTTAACTGAACTGCAGTGATGTCGAGATTCGTTAACATACTGATGTTTTTTTTTTTTTAATTAAAAAATGATTAATCAACATTTTGTGTGTTTTTGTTTGGTAATAAGGGTTTTTTTGTGCTGGAATTTTATAGTGATTTTTTCGCACTTAAAAACACATACATACAAGTGCATAAATTAACATTATTGTAGCATTAAGTGAGCATTGTAACTACATCCATGTGCAAAGTTACACATACGTATGTATATATTTATGGTGTGTGTATATGTTGAAACATATACACTCCCATTCATAAACACGCTGAAAAAAATGGCTGTTGTAATATTAGGCGGGAACCATGTATATGTTTGGAACACTGTTTTCATTAATTGAAGATCTGCTGTTTTTTTTTGATTCGTTGGCTGTCATATTTAGGTTTTCAGCAGTTTCCAACAAACAAAGCCAAGTTTGGATCACCAACACATATGTTTTAACTTACTAATCATTGTGTCTCCAACATGTAATATTGAATAGCAAACACAATCTGTTTATACTCAAGCATACTCGATTTGCGAACAAGCTACAAACGCGCTATATTAGTATCCAAATTTAAAAGAAATACAGATTTTTAAGCGTGTACATTAGGGCGGGTCATCAACATCAACAAGTTTTGAGTCTAGAGTGACTAACATCCCTCATCAAGATATTGTTGTTTTTGGTTTATCAAGTGATTTAAATGATCCTATCAAGTGATTTAAATGATCTTAGTTTGCCTACTAAATGTGACATTTTAAAATAATATTTTTTTTTTTAAGTGATCGTGCTAAATTTGAAAACAAAATGTTCTCGTATAAAACTTTTACTCCTCACGTAACACATAAATTGATCCAAATTTGGTGTAAATTAAATATTGAAATCAGTAATAGAAAGAGTGTTTTCAAAAAATTAACTGGCTTGCTTGATAAATACCAGAAACATGTACAACATAGAAACAAAAGAGATGAATTTAAAGCATTTGTTGATTCAATAAAAACAACAGAATGCTCGTGTGACTTGATTCCAGAACATCTAAAAGAATTTATGATGGACCAACATAATGATAGAAAATTGACAATACCTGAATATACGGACGGCGTTGAAGAAGTAGCTACAACAATACCAACACTTACAACTGGTACCGATGATCAAACATACGAACCACCTGAATTACACATGGATGAAGATGAAAATGAAGCAACAACAGAAGTTCCAGAAGCAACTGTTCAAATAAGACGAGGTCATTATACTCAAAGATACGATGCCTTAAATTTTGCTATGATGTGTGATAGATTCGGTGTTTCAGATAGAGTCGCTTTATGTTTAGAGTCATTATTTTACTTTTTCGATTGGAATAAAGTTAAAAGCAAATAATTGCATTTTAATTGATCTAAACATTTTCAGGTAGTAGCTGATTTTGATCCAATACCACTGGAGAATATGCCTGCAATGATGGATCATGAACATGAGCTCGAACTATCATCAGATGTTAAATATTTATATCAAATAGCTAAAGCAATTTCGAATGGTATTGTTCCAGTTGATATAAAAAAAAAAAAAAAAAAAAAAAACCGTTTCCCATTACATCCCATGAAGGGATTGGGGAGAGCTTCTCACAACCAGTGAGCTGTGCGCTTTCTAATTTTTCACTCACTGATTGGGACCCTACAGTTTTTACACCGATTCCGAAAGGTATTTTGAGAAGCTTTTTCATGGCTAAATACTCGATAGTGTCGCCGTCACTATGCGAGGTGAACGCCGCCGAAAAAATTTTTTTTTCCGGGATCAGAGCAGGGATCGAACCCAGGATCTCATGTACAAGAGGCGCGCACACTACCCATTGCACCACCGACGGCCACAGTTGATTTAGCTAACATTAAACCAGGACCAATTGCACATTCTCGTTGGTTAACCAAAGCAAGTTGATTACTACGATTATATATAACAACTAATACATCATCGACCAATTTAAAAACTTTGGCAGTTTATAATATTACAGTTTATGTGCCAATGTACTTCAATGTGAAGTTTTATAACTCTGATGTGTACGGCAGTGCACTTTTATTAAAATTTATACGTTGGACACGATACTTACAACCAAACTTACGTAATATTGTAGATGGCGTAATTCAAAACAAGTCATATGACGCACATCCAGAAAATATCCAGAAAAATTGTACGATCCAACTAAACTCAGAGTTTACAACAAAAATATCTTAAATTTCGATGCTACCGATTATGTCAATATGGTTGATATGAATAACGACGATATATTATTTGAATCAGAATTTACTCGACAGATTCCATGTGATCACTTGGTAGAATACTTAGATTTCGATGAACCACCACTGGCTGATCCACAAATTCCAATGCACATACAAGGAACAGAAAGCCATGTACAATTATTAACGCGTGTTTCAAAACGAGTTATAGAAAAGAATCGTGAAGGAGTTATGGCAGTGACATTACAAAGTCGTAAGGAAACTCCTCGAATGGAAAGTAAAAAGGACCTTAAAAAATAATATTACCACGTTAAAGCATTAAATTGTAGGTCGAGAATAATAGTTAACAATAAATTGAATTAAAAATGTAAAAATAGTGTGTTTTTGTTGAAACCTTGAAAAGTTGGATTTTTTCAGATCGATATTCCTACAAAAAGGAGTTCGCAAACAAAAAAATTTATCGTAATAAAAGTGGTTGGAAATTGTCTGAACTTTCATAAAATCTCGAAAAAAAAATCGAAGAAAATTCAGAATTTATTAGTGAAAAGTTCATTTTAGGCTATTTGTCGACAAAAAATTCCTAATATCTCTACTAAAAATAAAAAAAAATATTGGTATAAATACAGATTCTGAAAAATACCTTTCAAACAAGCCCACATTGAGCAATCTACTATAATTCTATCCGATTTTATGACGAATTTAATTAAATTATTCTATGTATATATTGAAAAATATCTATTTTGAAATTTTGGGGGCTCCAAATCCGATTTAGAGCTGTGGTCTCTTGATCAAAATTTCCCAAAATCACCTATGGATTACGTTTTGAAACATATGTTGAAACATATACACTCCCATTGATATAAGCGCTGAAATAAATGGTCCCTTTAATATTGGGCAGGAACCATGTATATGTTTGGAATATTGTTTTCATGAATTCAAGATCTGCTGCTATTTCATTTCTCGGTTGTCTGTCATGTTTAAGTTTTCAACAGTTTTCTACAAACTTTGACAAAGCCTAATTCTGTTCTCACAACATCTAATGTAGGTTAGGATAATCTCTAATTCGGTTGTAGAAGTAGAGTCTTTCCGAAAACCTCTAATTCGCTTGAGATGACCCGTAATTCGATTGTTATAACCACTAAATTCGGTTATAGTAACCTCTAAATTCGTTTATGGATAAGTCGGTTGTAACAATCTAAGTTTTCTGTGAAGTTTCCGAAAACCTCTAATTCGGTTGAGGTGACTCCTAATTCGGTGGATATGACTCCTAATTCGGTTGTAATAACCTCGAAATATTTAACAGTATTTCGATGGCTAAAAATTAAAAGGTCCGTAGCTTGTTTTTTTTTACGAAATGTCATTTTTGCATATACACCCTTCGTACAAAAAATAAAAAAAGATGTTTTTAATGTTAACAAATAAAGAATGTGGTGTAGTAAATTCTGCGTTAAAAACAAATAAGGTGCCAAATTGGTCCGATTTTACTCAGTTTTTTTCTTCTCCTATACGTGAGAAAAAATTGAGATACGTATTTCTATATTAAACCATCGATATGTGTCCCTACAAGTATTTCTGTCACCGCCACTGTTATTTATTTTCAAATTCATCAGGAATGATTTTTATTTATTCGGCCATTTTATAGGTAATTTTTAATTTTATTGTTCAAGCTCGAGGTCATTATATATCTCTATTAATATATATCTAGTTATTTTAAAAAGGAGTTTTTAATAGAGATATAGAATGGCCTCGTGCTTGAACAATAAAATTAAAAAGTACCAATAAAAAGGCCGAATAAATTAAAATCATCCCTGATGAATTTGAATAACGTGGAGCACGTATGTAACTAAAAATTGTGTTGTCTTTTAGGCAGCAACAAAACACATGTGTAATGGGGACCGATGTTTCTCTGGAGATAGAAAGAAGTTTCTGCAAATGTTTTCTTGTGTGTTTTGCTTGCGATATTTTTCGAACACTTGCATTATAGTGAATTCTCAATTCAAATGAGATTTCGTTTGCATTTAGTTTGATGAATTTACCAATAGCATCATTCCAGACAACCGCTGATGTAGATGTGTGGCTTGATCTGAAATAGATATACGGTTTGCCCGGAACCATAGGAATACATTTGCAAAAGTCCTTTTGAAAAAAACTATATCTCTGTTAATAGAGATATGGAATGGCCTTGAGCTTGAACAATAAAATTATAAAGTTATTTATATTCTAAATACTTAGTTGTTTGTTATCGAAATAACAAAGGTGTGTCAGAAAGATAGCACTTTTTAAATTTAGTGTCTTTATTTTGTGCAAGTGGCAACTCTAAAATTTGGCACCTGTCACATATGTGTATTCCGATTACTAAAAATGGAGCGCTTTACAAAATAACAACGCGTTGTAATTGAGAAAACTTTTTCAAAAATTTGGAGAGTTATGCAGGAGACCGCTCGCAAACTTCGCAGAATTTTCAGGCGAGAAAGTGCACCTAATGTGTCAACTATTCGAAGAGGGGTTAAAAAATTTTAAGAAACTGGATCGGTTATGGACAGTAAGACTCTTGTGCGTCAACGCGCCGGTTGGTCTCTTGAAAACATTGCTACTGTAAACAAGAGTGTTGCCGAAAATATCAATTCTGCATCGTTTTCAACAATTTCAAATTTCACGAAGCGCTACATAGCGAATTTTGTCAAAAGACATTCACCTTCATTCGTGTAATGGGTAATGGAGCAAAGTGCAGTCAAGGCCAATTTTAAAAAAAAAAACTCATATTCTCCGATGAAGCGCATTTCCATCTGAATGGCTTCGTGAATACACAAAATTGTCGAATATGGGGCTCAGAAAATCCTCATGCAATCCATGAGAAATAAATGCACCCACAACGAGCAATCTGGTACGGATTTTGGTCAGGCGTCGTGATGGGGCTTTACTTTTTTTTTTGAAGATGAGGCCGAAATTGCATTGACCGGGAACGGCATTCGTTACAGGAACATGATAACGGCGCTCTTGTGGCCTGAACTGGACGGCATAGATTTGGACGACATGTGGTTTCAGCAAATCGGCGCCACCTCCCAAACTGCGTATGAAACAATCGATTTATAGCTACAACGATTTCTAGAACAAATTATGTCAAGAAATTCTGATGTCAACTGGCCATCTAGATCATGCGATTTAATGCCGTGCGATTTCTTTCTGTGGGGTTTTGTAAAAGCGCGGGTTTATGCGAGTAAAGCAGAAACAATTCCTGAGCTCAGATTCGAGATCAAATACGCCACATCGCTGAGATACAACCATATCTTTGTGAAAATGCCTTTGAAAATTTTATGAAAAGAGTAATGGCCCCTGTTACCAGAGTCGTAGGAGGCATTTGATGGGTAGTTTATTTCATAGTTAATCGGAACATGTATTCTTTACAAGCCGAGAAAAAAAATCACAACTATCTCAAAAACTACATGTTTTTATTTTAAAATTAAAAAGTGCATTCTTACTGAGACACCCTATACTTTTTTTCGAACTAATAAAACACAATGATGGAAATTAAATGGTTCTTCTTCAAGCGAGATGCCGTCGGTGGTACAATGGTAGTATGCGCGGCTCTTGTGCATGAGAACGTGGGTTCGATCTTAAATTTCATTCTTAAATTTCATTCGACGGTTGTCACCTCGCTTATTGGCGGCGGCACTCTCGAGTACTTAGCGCTTTTCATTGCTTTTCAAAATACCGTTAGGAACCGGTGTAAAATTGTAGGTCCCAATCTTACTTACTGTACTTACCCGGTCACGAACAACCCTGACGAACTTACAAAACGAAGATAACATGTTTCGCCAACCAGTTCCTTTTGCCTTTTCTCTCCAGTTGGCAATACCAGGTGTACGCAGGGATTCGTCAACCTGATCCCTCCAGCGGAGTTTTGGTCTCACTATTTTTAGTCTTCCTTCAAGTTCGGTTTCGAAAACCCTTCGTGCTGTTTCATCTTCATCCATGGCATGGCCTAGCCAGCGCATTCGCGATATTTTGATTCGCTTAACTATGTCAATGTCGGGATATAGCTCATGCAGGTCATGGTTCAAGCGTCGCCGATACTCGCCGTTGTGCACTGTAGGGCCATAAATTTTTCGGAGTATTTTTCTCTCGAAGGCTCCTACAGATGTTTCATCTGCTTGCGATAAGACCCAGGATTCTGCGCCATAACGCAAGACAGTTTGTATGAGAGTCTGGTATAGTTGGACTTTTGTTACTCGAGAGAGGGCTATATCTCTAAAGTGCTTGCTTAGCCAAAAAATAACATCTATTCGCAAGCACAATTCTCCGCTTGATCTCAAGGCTGACGTTGTTTTTTTTACGGCTGATCCGACGTATATACATTCGTCCATCACGTCGAAATTATACGGTTATCAACGTTCACGTTCGCATGGAGACCCTGCTCGTTGAAACCATTAATTTTGTCCTGTCCTCATTTACCGTCTGACCAACTTTTCCTTACTCCTCAATTCTCAAAAACACCGCAGTAACTTCTCTAATTGTGCGCCCAATGATATCTATATCATCAGCATACGCGAGTAGCATGTGACTTTTGCTGCTGATGGTTTTATTCATGTTGACAGCAGCTTTTCTCATAATGATCTCCATTAAGATTTTAAAGAGGTCGCACGATAGGGTGTCGCCATGCCTGAGGCCTCGCTTAGTTTCGAAAGGTTCGGTAAGATCCTTACCAATATTCACTGCGGATTTGGTGTTCGTCAGGGTCATCCTGCGAAGGCGTATGAGTTTTGCAGGAATACCAAGCTCAGACATTGCATCGTAGAGTTTGCCCCCTATGGGGCAATAGATATAGATGATAGGTGTCGATTTGTTTTTCGTGGGTCTTCTCCAGGATTTGGCGTAGCGTGGAAATCTGGTCGGTTGTCGATTTTCCAGGCCAAAAACCGCACTGATATGGTCCAGTCAGGTCAGCGATAATTGGATTTAGTCTTTCGCACATTATACTTGATAGAACCTTATATGCTATAATTAAACGCTTATTCCACCATAGTTGGCACAGAGACTCGAGTCAACTTATCCAAATATGGGACATAGTACACTGAGACTCCAATCGCCGAGCATGCATTCATCTAACCAAATTTTGCAAATGAGCTGATGCATGCACCTTATCAGCTCATCGCCGCCAGCCTTAAACAGCTCCGCCGGTAATCCATCGGCTCCTGCGTCTTTGCTGTCCTCAAGCTGTTCTGACCTCTCTTGGTTAGGAGGTGGGCAATCGACGTCGTCGTCCAAATTGTGATCGATTGTCCCATCGTCATTGGATATCTCAGGTAGCAGTAGTGCAAAGAAATGATCTCTCCATATTCCCAACATGATCTGCACATCTTTGTTGAGATTTCCGTCCTTGTCTTTACAGAAGTGGGGCTCTGAACCATGTGCATTAGTCCAGTTTTCGACTTTTTGATAGAATTGTCGGGCTTCGATCTTCCTTCTGTATGACTAAATTCTCTCACTCTCGCGCTTTCTTCACTGCAGTTTCTTACGCCTAAAGAGACGGTTTACCTCCTTTCTCTTCTCCCAATACCGTTCAGTCACAGCTCACGTTGCAATTGACTGAAGCATTGCCATGCGTGCAGCGTTCTTTTCATCATTTGCAATGCGACACTCTTCATCGTAACATCCCAGCGGCGGAAGTCATGACCTGGAAGGCGTGAAATCATGACCGAACAGGCCTTCTTTAAAATACGACAGGCCTCCCCTTCACCTTACCTCCTCCTTTCTTTTTAACATTGCGTGAGATTGGGAGGCAAGGCCTTCCAACCCTCTCTACTAGAAGGCCTTATGAAGGCCTGCAAAAAGAGTAGTTTTAGAAGGACTTACTTAAAAACAAAAAACAAATATATATGGAACATAGTTTCATATTTCAGATTTATACTTTAACCAATTGTAATTCTTAGAAATGATTTTTTAAATTCTGCAGCCACAGGAATCGAACACACGACCTTAGAACTTACAATCGGACGCTTTATCTACTGGGCTATCGGATGTTATGATTTTGCAACGACGAATTGCGAACATGTGGAAAGACAGGGTTTCATGAACAACAGCGTCTTTTGGCATTCTTTTAACAGGCCTGTGGAAGCCTTATAAAATCATGCATTTCGCAGGCATTATTAAAGTAGGCATTACCAAAGAATGATGCCGCATGCCTTATTCGTGGAAGGCCTCGCAAATTCCGCCGCTGGGATGGTTTGCTGCGAAGCGATTTTTCGAACCCAAGTACGGTTGTCGCGGCAGTTTTTATAATAAATAAATAAATGGTTTCCCATTACATCCCATGAAGGAACAGGGCAGAGCTTCTCACAATCACTGAGCTGTGCGCTTTCCAGTTTTCACTCACTGATTGGGACCTACAGTTTTACACCGATTCCGAATGGTATTTTGAGAAGCTTTTTCATGGCTAAATACTCGATAGTGTCGCCGTCACTATGCGAGGTGACTGCCGCCGAAACAATTTTTTTAAGGCGGTCAGAGCAGGTATCGAACCCAGGGTCTCATGTACAAGAGGCGTGCACACTACCCATTGCACCACCGAGTCGAAAATGGGTTTCCACTGCGCTTCAGGATCGTTATCGGGAGGGTGTGGGTTTTGTGCCAAAAGTTGCGAGAGCTTCCTTGAGTAGGCTGTGGCTAACTCTGGTAATTTCAGCTTCCCGATGCCCAGCTTCCTCTGCGTCTGGTTTCGTACGATTTTCGCTCTACTTAATCTTGTGCGAACCTTTGCTGCTACCAGGTAGTGATCAGAATCGATGTTAGCTCCTCTGATCACTCGTACGTCCATTACGCTGGATGAGTGCCTTCCATCAATTACCACGTGAGCGATTAGGTCCTTCGTTCTTTGATCACGGGATACCCAAGTAGCCTTGTGGATGTGGAAGACCCAATCAGTGAGTGTAAAACTAGAACGCGCACAGCTCACTGGTTTGTGAGAAGCTCTCACTAATCCCTTCATGGAATGTAAAGGGAAACCATTTATTTATTTATTTTACTTCAAGCGAGAATAATTTGCCTTATGTTTCAAGTTATGACCGTTGCGAGAGAACCAAAAAACATCAAATTTGATTAACGTCAAACAAAATGCCTTATGGAATTTTGACTTACATCAAACTGCTTCTATCCTAGACTGTAATAAAACTAATTCGAAAAATTAATTTTTTCGGAAACTTTCTATGTGAAAGAACATCCTGAACTTGGAATCGGGGTCGTAAAAATTTTAACAACTGTGACTCCGACTCCATTACATATCATAGACTTCGACTACTGGTTATTGCAACTACTTTCTAAATTTGACTTAGAGATTTAAAAATAGATTCAACAAAGGGTTATGAAATAACCGTAGCAGTTGTACAGCCTTCTGGCAACACCTGTTTTGAATTTGGTGATTTGCTCGTTTTTACTCTCATTTATATATCTCTCACTGTTACTCGTATATACCTGCAAAAGGTTGCCATGTACTCTTTCCATGCGATAGAGGTGTATATTTTATACACTTTTTACGAGTTGTAAAATTTGCTGTTGCTACACCAGGCATTCGAGCAACGTCACCAACAACATCTCCATCCTCTATTGCTACAACATGCATTCATGCATTCTAAAAGTCATCATGATGAACCCAAACACGAACATCAACGTCATCATTTGCATTCATATTGATGCGCTCAAGTTGTTAAATAAATTTTAATATCACAATATTCTGTCATATTCAGCTGCAACGTACCTTCGTTGTCTTGCCGAGGTTGAGTACATTTTTCATCTCTATGCCAGGAAACACGATTCATTCACGCCTGTTACAAATCTCATTATTAACAACGCCATTATCATTGCCAGCATTATCAACGTCATTATCTGCATAATTCTGATGCTTACCCGGATTCAGCAGCAGATAATGATAATTATTATCATTGATACTTTACTATTATTATCCTTATTGAAATGATATGAATACCACATACACATCCACACATGAATGTCCTTACACTCGATAGTATGTTATTGTCCTGGATATTATTACTATAATTTTACATACATATTAAATTCGGATGTACTCATCTATAGTTAACTTATTTTAATGACATTAAAAAATATTTTTATATTTTATTGTTATTAAGGTACTTAACCAATACAACTGCGCACAGTATGCGCAAGTTTGTCTACCACGCCACCTCTTTCATATCGCTGTCATAATCATAATACATTCATATGGAAGTCAAGATGATAATTTATGGCATTCAGGGATATGCCCTTCATTGTCATTTGAACCAGCTTAACTCGGCTAGAAATCTGATATGATACGCAAGCAAACAAAAAAAAAAGTAGTTACTCTGCAAGTTCTTTTCGTAACCGAACGAGTATTGGAAAGTAATTATGAAATATATACTGTCACTGGGTATGTGTGAATATATATCATTCTCAGAGAACACTCGGAAAGGATTTTAAGGATAATGATAATATTGATTATGATGATGCTGCTGATGGTAGTGTTATCATCTATTGAGGTCAATGCGAAAAGTTATTCCATTCTATAATGCACAGCGATTTTTGAAGAAAGTACATGAAGTGTAATAAGTTATCAATTTATGGTGGTTTCTAGTAGTTGGTTTAATTGGAATAGTTTACTTATGGAAAATTAAGTTATGTACTACTTCACATTGACGCATAATGTTAGAATAGTGTGCCAGTCTTAGATTGATAAATATTAGCAAATTTTTTTGTCAAAACACGAAAAAATATAAGCATATACGAACACCACTACGTGGTAAAAGATCAAAAACAATAAGATCCGTGTCTCCCAGTTTTGCCCAAAGTCATGCACTTTGTTTTTTATGGGCCCCCAAAAATTTGGGGCCTCTGTGTAATTTTTGCAAAATAGTGATCATTTTGTCAGGCTCTCATATCTTGCAAACCGTTCGGAATTTTGATTTATTCTCTGGGGGAAAGTTGTAGCCCTTGTCATACAGAACAAAAATTTTGAACATATAAAATTAATGAAACTTCATCTTCAAGGTCAAAATCGCAAAACAAACTTTACAAAATTCGATTTTTTTTTAATCCTTTTCCCCCTGTTCAGGTCCAAATGCAGAAATGTTCCTTAGATCTCAATAAACAACTTTTTACAACATACGAACGTCCTAGGAATGATTCTTAAGATCATTTAGGTAGCGCTTAGACAGCTTTCAGGTAGCCGCAAAAGTGAACAAATTTTCGAAAAATTTTCAATTTCACTGTGTGTAATTTTTTAAGTCATGGAAATAGAACCATATACGGACACCACTACGTGGTGAAAGACCAAAAATAATGAGACCCGTGTCTGCCAGTTTTGCCCAAAGTCATGCACTTTGTTTTTTACGGGCCCCAAAAATTTGGGGCCTCGGTGTCATTTTTGCAAAAAAGTGATCATTTTGTCAGGCTCATATCTTGCAAACATTTCGGAATTTTGGTTGACTCTCTGAAGGAAAGTTGTAGCCCTTGTCATAAAGAACAACAATTTTAAACATATGAAATCACAAAAACTTCCACTTCAACGTCAAAATCGCAAAAAAGCTTTGATTTTGTTTACCTTTTTCCCCCTGTACAAGTCCATAGGTACCAAACCATTTAAAATGCAAGGAAACAATCAACTACAAAAATATACCTAAGATCTCAACTTTCTAGAACACATGCACTTCTGAGGAATGATTCTTGACGCCGTTTACTTCAACACTGAGATTCTATGCTATCTCACCGACCGCAACAGCACAGCCAAAGCAGTACACTCAGCACACGCAACAAGGTACGCAGCTCACAATGTAAAATCGACACGAAGCTCACATCGAGGCACTACACAGCGCGACGTCAACGAGAGCTCAGCGGTGAAAGTTATAGAGAAAGTGCTACAGTATAATTCGCACACAACATTGGCAACTGACAATTTCAATATGGAATTTGCGGTCATCAAATCACAAAAAAAAAGTTCTACAAGATTTCAAAAGGAAAATAATATGTTTTAACTAGTGCATTAAGAAGTATCAGTCCTAGGCAGTTCATATGTTCTAGAAAGTTGTTTATTGAGTTAAAAATGGTGACAAAATTAAATGTCAAATTAAGTGTCAAAATTAAATGTCACCATTTTGAATTTAAATGCAAGCGTTTTATTTGAGAGATCCCTAGAAAATTAATTAACTAATTCATTTTAATTACGCTCTTTATTGAAAGTATCTAGACCATATTGTTGTTGAAGTGCTAAGTAGGCGGACCATTGTACAACTCCACCATGAAGAAGAATATACTTATTGAGGCTAAGAGAAAAATTATTTTCTAGTTTTTAGTGCATTTATAAATAAAACACTGTAACTTAATTTTTTTTAATTATTTTTTTTTATTGTTTTTCAAACTATTCTCATATATTCAATATATTTTGCATGCGCTCAAACCAATTTTCGAAGCACTTTTTCCACTCCGGTTCAAATACCTCCAAAACATGGCTTACGAACGTTTCAACAGCTGCTTCGGGCTGCTTCCTTCCATGTGCTTCTTCCACGAACAACTTTTGTTGGGTTTAGCTCGTCTTGAAAGACCCATACGGTTGATTGCTCTTTTGTTCCGGGCTCATATGCAAAGATCCATGATTCGCCACCTGTGACGATGTTATGCACTGCAATTGAGTTACCGCGGTTGTATTTTTTCAACATTTCTTTTTTTTAAGATGCCCTTATGTACGGAACCCGATTTCTTTTGCATGGCCACCACGGGCACGCTTGCAGAAGTCCAGATGCTGAACCCAATTTTCGACGGATTTCAAGCATAAATCGACCGATACTGCTGCAATTTCACGTTCGATATTCGTACGAAGTTCATCAATCGTCGCTGGCTTGTTGGCATAGACCATAGACTTAACGTAGCCCCACAGGAAATAATCTAACGGCGTCAAATCGCGCGAGACGGCCAAATCGACTGGGCCATTTCGCGAGATAACACGTTCACCAAACTTGGTTTCCAATAAATTGATTGTGGCATTCGCTGTGTGGCTTGTGGCGCCGTCCTGTTGGAACCACATGTCCTCCAAGTCCATATTATCCAATTAGGGCCAAAAATATTCGGTTATCATTGAACGGTAGCGATGCGCATTCACAGTAATTTGCCGGTGTTGATCATCGCGGAAGAAGTACGGCCCAATGACGCCGCCGGCCCATAAACCGCACCAAACCGTAATTTTTTCGGGATTCAATGATGTCTCATGGATTACGTGTGGATTGCTGTCTGACCAATAACGCATATTTTGCTTATTGACGAAGCCATTCAGCCAGAAATGAGCCTCATCGCTGAAGATGATTTTCCGATGAAAATCCGAATCATTTTCAAGTTGTTGCTCAGCCCAATTCACGAACATACGACGCTTATGGTGGTCAAGCGGCTTCAGTTCTTGCGTCAATTTGATCTTGTAGGGATGTAGGCCAAGATCTTTTCGCAAAATTCGCCACAACGACGTCACAGAGATGCCCAACGCTTGACAACGACGTGTGAGAGACACATTTGGGCTTTCTTGAACTGAAGCCACAGCGGCAGCAATATTCTCAACGCTACGGGCACTTCTTTGTCTCACTGGCACGGGAACATTTTGTACTGTTCCTGTGGGTTCAAAGTTTTCCACTAGACGCTCAATTGTTGATCTGATAGGACGATTATGACGACCATAAATTGGACGTAGCGCTCTTAAAGTTGAGGCCAAATTTCAGTAGTAAATTTTAATAATTTCGACTCGTTGTTGGCTCATACATCTTTTCATGATGAAGTGTCAAACCTTACTGAAGAGAAATGTCAAAAGAGCGGAAAAAAATATGGCGTCGTTTGCTATCCCTATCGATTTACTTTTGTAGCGTCTCTGTTGAAAAACCCTTATGTACCAATACGCCTAAGGCGCCCGTTGGAAAATGCGATAATTTAAATGAATCTTTAAGAAAAGATACTTTTTGTAAAATGATAAGCTTTTTTAAGAATTTTTTAATTTTTTTAATATCCAAGTGTATTTGTAGGTCCATTTTGTAAGAATGTGTATTATATTTTCACGAAAAGGCCCTTTTTTAAAGAGATGAACTTCTTTTGTTAAAAGGTAGTGTTTTTTTAAGAAAATGTACTATTTTTAAGAAGAAGTACTTTTTGTAAGACAAAGCCATAAGAGTATGATTTTTTTTTAAAAAGTAATTTTTTTTGAAGAACAGGGACTTTTTGAAGAAGTGGTACTTTTTGTAGAAAAAGGCTATTTTTTTAAGAAAATTTACTTATTTTCTGAAAGGCTACTTATCTCAAGAAAAGGAAAGAAAATTTATTTTATTTTTAAGAAAATTTATTTTTAAGCAAAGGAATTTTTGTTAGCAAAGGAAATTTTTTTAAGAGAAGGTATATTTGAAGAAAAGGTTTTTTTAAGGACTGAGAATTTTTGTTTGAATTTGTCATATTTTCCAGAATAGGTACATTTTTAGGAGTAGGTATTTATCTCAAGAAAAGTCATTTTGTTTCACAAAAAGATGCTTTTTAAAGAAAAGTTCGTTTTTTAAGAAATCGCAATTTGTTGTAAGAAAATGTACTTTTTTAACAAAAGGTACTTATTTAATAAAAAAATACTTTTTTTAAGAAAATGTACTTTTTGTCAAAGGTCCTTTTTTAAAGAGATGTACTTCTTTTGTTAAAAGCTACTGGTTTTTTAAGAAAATGTACTATTTTTAAGAAGAAGTACTTTCTGTAAGAAAAAGCCATGAGGGTACGAATGTTTTTTACAAAGAAATACTTTTTTTTGAAGAACAGGTACTTTTTAAAGAAGTGGTACTTTTTGTAGGAGAAGGTAATTTTTTTAAGAAAATGTACTTCTTTTCAGAAAGGCTACTTATCTCAAGGAAAGAAAAGTTATTTTATTTTTCAGAAAAGGTACTTTTAAGCAAAGGAATTTTTGTATGAAAAGGTATTTTTTTTAATAGAAGGTATTTTTTGAAGAAAAGGTTTTTTTTAAATGGGAATTTTTGTTAGAATTTGTCATATTTTCCATTTTTAAGAGTAGGTATTTTCTCAAAAAAAGTTATTTTGTTTCACGATGGTAGTTTTTTAAGAAATCTCAATTTGTTGTAAGTAAATGTACTTTTTTAAGAAAAGGTACTGATTTAAAAAAAAATTTAGAAAATGTACTTTTTGTGAGAAAGTATACTTTTTTTTCAGCAAAGGTACTTCTTTAAGATAACGTATTTTTTTTAAAGAAAATATACTTTGATTAGGAATATGAATAGGTATTTTTTTTTGAAAAGAAATTTGAATTTTGAAGAAATCACTTTTTTAAGACAATGTTCGTTTTTTAAACTTATTACACTTTGGCTTTTCTAAATTTACTTTTAAGTGGGTTCAAAACTTCAATATATATTAAATATTGGTTACAGGCAACACCTAGAAAACGTCACATTAAACAAGAAATTTCCCATCATATGTTAGTCTAGACACAAACCAAAGCAAAAGTAGCCAATGTAGTTGATAATACTGGGTTTTGGCATAATAGTGTTAACAAAAATATGTTAATTTTTTTTTCATTTCCCCACCATCCCGCAAAGTGCGAAGATCTTGAACCGAATTGTGATGAAATACATATTTTTTAATACACTTTTCACTCAATACTGTAAATTTAAATATTTGTGCACTATAAAAGCTCAAACATAACCTTAACCTTTTTTAAATTCTTCTACATTACTGGGTTATATATTGTTGTCATGTGTCGGTCCTACCCTACCCAACTTGCAGCAAAACTCCTTCCACTGACACCAAAATTGAATTGTCACTCTACTTATAATTCACACTTAATTGTATCCTTCGTAAGTATCCTTCATACGTACTAAGTACATTTATGCCACCATTAGATAGTCGATGCTATATCAACCGTTGTCGGAGTGGAGTGCTTTGGCAAATAGATGATGAGCAAATTCAATTAACATCTTTATGACTCGAAAGGATTTGCATAAGGAATTCAACAATAAGTAACATTTAATTGGCGTTTCTAGACCGTTTTCGCATTAAAGTCAGCATCACGTATACAAGTGGAGGCGGGTGTACATTATCAGTGGGAGATGGTAAAAATATGACCTTGTTTGTTTTAATTAACAAGTTTAAATTGTAGGGAAATATTTGTTAAAATAGAGGGTAAACAGTTACGCTCCCTCCCTTGCTCTTTAATGACGTTAAAGCGACGCTTAACAAATGTTGGAGGAAACACGGCGGAAATATTTGCTAGTGTTAATTTTATGTTTGGAGATTATTTTATGAACTCTATGGCAATTTTCACACATACTGACTGGTACTACTGAGCCGCACAAACGCCCACGTGCCCCTCGGGGGATATAAGAGAAAATTAATGCTCGCTGTTTATATAAGAAAATAAGGTAAAACTAAGAAAAAGTGACGAAGAAGAGAGAGAGAGAAAAAAACACAGCCATAATTATATGCGTATCCTTTGACGCTGAAGGCCAATGAAATTATCCTCTTTAACTTTTGCCCCGCCATGGAATTTGAACGAAAAATTAACCCAAGGTGTCCATGGGAACGTTTGCCAGAGCGTACGTGTTTGTACATATGTACATATGTACATATGTATATGTATATACTCAAACGAATACACTTGGCATAGTGCATATGTACATATGTATGTGCGTGTGCATATTATTCATTAAAAAGTCAAGTATTTTTGTGTTGTAGGCTGAAAGGCATAATAGAGTGAGAGGTCCTTTTGTCAGTAGAAAAGAGGCCAAAAAATGAAATGATTTCTCAAGAGCTCTGCACCAGTGGTGATATGAAGAATAAAGGCAAGAACAAATATTAAGAGTTTTGGAGGGTTACCCCACTAGATGTAGATATGGAAAGTGGTTAAGAAGGCCATAAAGGTTATTGTAGGTAGGAGGGTTAATTAAATGTAATGTACAAACGCTGGCTCTCAAAATTGTACTTAAGTCGTAAAGTTACCCAGAGTAGACAAAAAAAAAAAAAATTAAATGTCGCGCTATAAAAATGCACTCAAACCAATTTTTGGTACAGTGTAATGGCAGTTGATTGTGCAAATTTAATGAAAAGTTTAAGTTTATTTTAGTAATAAAATAAGCATCAAGTTAAATATTGTTTGTTTTTGAAATTTCAATAAAGAAAAGGCTAAAGGTTATACTTTTCTGTCCCATTTGGACAAAGTGATATCCGTATCAAAATGGAAAAACGGGGCTGGAAAGGCTTAGAAGCTGGATACAGTGTACTACGATGACCACTGGAGTCACAATTGGCGCCAGACCCAGGCCACATTAATATTTGAAACAATAATGTCATAACTGAATTATAATAGTCTAGACATTTTTGGTCTGGCAATACAATTTGGGGGAATATTCATTTACATGCAAATCAGAAGACCATCCATCACCCAATAACACTGTGAGACAAAATTAGATTTTTTTCAAAATGATGGGGTTCTGTCAACGGATTCTGGTAGAAAGGTCTAACAAAAGGATACGTGTATCGGCGTTTTGCCAGATCTGATCAGAATTTTTTTTTAGGGCGGGTCAAAGTTTCCGCCCCTTGGAACTTTCTTGCAACATATCGGCATGCAAAATTGTGTGTTCCTTACTTCTGAGGTACAAAGAATGTTCAGAAGTTTTACAGAAAAGAGCCAGATAAAAATTTTTATGGAACAAATTAACCCTCTAACTGTCACGTATAACCATAATTTTTTACTTTTTTTTTGAAAACTCGCAAAAAACTGTTCCAAAATGAATGTTCTACAAAAAGTATCGCCATAAAATTTCACTAGAAGTCTCCGAACACTCCAAAACACAAATCTTAGCCCAAGTGCTAGATAAAAGATGAAATATGACAAAATTCATTATATTATGTGGACTATTTTTAATGGAAACAGCAAAATGACAAAATTTATTATTAACCCTTAGAAGGCAGTTAGTTTTTGGTTATTATCTAGCACTTGGGCTAAGATTTGTCTTACGGAATGTTCGGACACATATAGTGAAATTTTGTGGCGATAATTTTTGTAGAACATTTTGACCACGCCCCCCGTCGTTTTGAAAAAAATTATGGTTATACGTGACAGTTAGAGGGTTAATTTGTTCCATAAAAATGTTTATCGGGATCTTTTCTATAAAACTTCTGAACATAGTTTGTACCTCAGAAGTAAGGAACACACAATTCTGCATGCCGAGATGTTGCAAGAAAGTTCCGAGGGGCGGAGACTTTAACCCACCCTAAACAAAATTCTGATCAGATCTGGCAAAACGCCGCTACACGTATAGTTTTTTTTAGACCTTTTCTACCAGAATCCGTTGACAGAACCCCATAATTTTTTTTGGTGTCGCACAGTGTAATCAGTTGTTTCTCAGGCCTGTACGCTGCAAAATCTGCCTTTCTTGTTAATTGGGTGCACATATGAGGTGTTTGTAGCAACTCGCAAATATAGTATGCTTGTCTCCAAACATATCTTCATTTAATTTTAAATATGCCTAGTGTGGAATGTCTCCGCCCGAAAGTATACAAAGTCAACTACTGCAAGATGATTGTTATAAAAAGTGGTCCAAATAACTACAAGTATCTTTTTGAAAATTAAATAAAATTAACTAAACTTAATTTTCTAATATTAATTTTATAACCGATTTTGTTAGTTTTAGGAGAAATTCGTTCATACTACAATCTTCCATGGTCAAGAAAAATTTTATAATGTGACAAATGCTTGGATTTTGTTGGAATAATAGGCAAGCCAGACACACATTATGGCTTAATTGGAAATAACAAATATTTCCAATATTTACGGAACACGATTTTATTCTCTTAGTTGTTCATCCTGTCACTCTAATTTCCAAGGCATTGTTGACTGTTTCTTGTCCTATCTCACGAATGGCTTGGACAATGTTAGCCTTAAGGATGTGGAACGTTTCTGGATCATTCGTTTTGAACGTCAGCCCAGAAGAAAAATTCTAAAGCAGCTCTATCTCAGCCCCAAAGATGTCGATTGTTTGATGAGCTGTGTGCAATGGAGCGGCACCTTGCTGAAACCAAAGATTATTCAAGTTCATATATTCCATGTCCGACAAGTCCGTTATTATGGCCCTGTAGCGCTCGGCGTTGACTGAAATGGCATTCCAACGGCAGTTTCGAAAATAGTGGGCCAATGTTGCCACCACTCCACAACAACGATGTACAAGTAGACAGTCAAAATTTCTCTTCACTCAAATGCCAACAAACACAACGAGTGAAACCCTAGTCAGTCTCTGTTCTCTCTCTTACTCTCTTCATTGAATATTTCAATACACGAGCAGCTTTTTGATAGTGCTGTTGTACATAACTATACAAATTCCAACCATGTTGAAGTAAAATTACATAAACTATGCAAAAAGTACGAAATAATCAAAATATGACGCGTGCGAGAAATACCTTTGAGTGAATTTCTTTCACTTGTTGGTTCTCTTTTACCAGGGTTGCCAAATTGCGTACATCTTCTGGTCGTCTAATTATATATCGTCTCTGACCAAACTCTCAGTCTCGTTGGTTCGAACCACATGACGACGGGCACCATGAGGGTCGACATTAGCAAGCCTACACGCTGTTAAAACATTATTTTTGATGTGTTTACATCTACAGGCACAAATAAGGCAATCTATCAAAGTGAACACATGCAAACAACACACAGCGTTAGCATCACATACGTGGTTGTTCTACATCAATAGTCTGAAAATAAGCATGATAGTATTGATGTAGCGGCAGCGAACAAACAAGCAGTTCGTCGTCGCCAAAGAGTATTGAATAGTATAGAGAACTCATGGAACGAATTGTATGACTCAAAGGCATTGGCGACATCTGGCGAATTATTCAGAATGTGTTACCCTCTTTTTGTCATAACTTGGTCCATTCATAATTTTGATGTGAAATATTGATGCATTTTGAAACATATTTTTTTTGTATTGTTTTATGTAATAATGAATGCATTTATATTGAAATATTCTATAAAGAGAATAAGACTCGTTTATGCTGTTTTACTCAGGCTCTCTACAAGAGTGCGGAAAAAGAGTGCAATAAGTTCTCTATACTATTGAATACTTTTGTCGTCGCTCTGTTTATGACAAAACAAAAGCAATTATTTCAGTTATTGTTTTTATTCAGTTGTATGCTTCCATTCTTCAGATGATTGCAACGCGTTGTAGCATTTTTTCCAGACATTGGTCCTACTCTTTTTTTACTTTCCAATATAACATATAGTAATGTGTTCATAGAATTAACAGGTACACTGTAACAAAAAGGTGTTAACACATCGCCCGTGAGTTCGAACACTCATTGATTTGATCATTGATTTTTGTTGTTGCTTGGTATATTGTTGTTGCTTGCAAGTATAACTTGTTTTGCAGCTTATCGCAAATATAATATATTTGCCTCCAAATACATTTTCTTTGCTATTCAATAGTATATGTTTGAGGCACGATGCTTCATAGGTTATATTTTATGTTTTTGTGACCCACATGTGGCTTTATTTGTTGAAAACTGCTGAAAACAAAAACTTGACAAACAACAAGCAAACAAAAAGGCATCAAATCTAAAATTCTTGAAAACAATGACAAAGTGACACAAACTCCTATCAGGTGTAATGTAAATGTGATTAAACTCGGTAAATAGAGTTTTGTTGGACGTAGAATTTATTAAATGTGGTATTCCAACGCCTTGGTCTTAATATTTAGTAAATCTTTTGTAGATTTCACTAAAACGTTGATTTGAAATGTTGAGCCTACATAGAAAAGTTGGGTTGACATAACCGAATTATCCACATCCAAATTTAGAGATTCGATAGACTTCGCCGCTGCAAAGAACATGGTGGTTAGTATCACACGATTGCAGCGACCCTGGATATCTGCTGATCAGAGAACGAAGAACCAGATTAATCACTTGGTAACAGTTGCCAGGCACTCTTCTAGTGTAATGTATGTACGTGTGATTCGTGGTGTCAATATCGACTCGGATCATTACCTGGTGGCTGCGAAAGTTCGTACGGGATTGAGCAGGGCGAAATACATACGAAGTCGAACACAGGAAAAGCTGGATATTGACAAGCTACAAATACCGGAGATGTCAATGTCCTAGCGATAGAAACTCCCCCCCTCCCGAAGATTATTTGGAAACTGCCGCAAGAACTGAACTTGACTATCAAAACCCGCAAAAGGATAAGCCATGGTACGATGAAGAATGTCGCATTGCAACTGATGAGAAATACGCTGCACGTATGGCAACGAAACAGTCAGTTGCAACGCGTGCTGCGAGTGAGCGCTACAAGACTTTGAGGTGGGAGGAAAAACAACTAGTTAGTCGGAAAAGATGGCAGTTTGAGCAGAGGGAGAGAGAAGACGGAATTGAGCAGGATGAATACTGAAACCCGAACATTTTCCGAGTGCATAAGAAGATCGAATAACGGGTCGAATAATGGAGTGTCCTCCTGCAAGGACGAGAATAGGAATCTAGTTTCTGATAAGCAGTTTGTGCTCAAAATGTGGAGAGACCACTTTTCAGCACTACTCCACTCAGATTCTTCTACTGAAGATCAGGAGGTAATGATAGTGGAAGATAGTGTAGATTGTACCCCCTCCCCAGAAACAAGACGAGATTAGAACGGTGATCTCCCGCCTTAAGAATAATAAAGCCGCTTGTGCGGATGGGCTACCCGCTGAACTTTTTAAGCCAGGTGGCGAAGAACTGCTAGCCCACATTCATCAACTTACATGAGGTATATGGTTGGGGGTATCTATGCCTGACGATTGGAGTCTCGGTCTATTATGTCCTGTATTCAAAGAGAGTGATCCCTGGGTCTGTTCCAACTATCGCGGTATCAGCCTTTCATCCATCGTGTATAAGGTCTTGTCGAGCGTTTTATATGAAAGACTAAAGCCAATTGTCGAAAAGCTGATTGAACCTTATTAGTGTGGTTTTAGACTACCCAAATCCACGACTCACCACATACTCACGCTACGCCAAATCCTGGAAAAGACACAAGAAATCAAATCGATACATATCATGTTTATGTCGATCACAAAGCTGCCTTTGATAGCCCGGTACGGGGAAAACTGTACGAAGCTATGTCTGAACTTGGTATTCCGGCAAAACTGATCCGCCTCTGTAGAATGAGGCTGGCCAACACCAAATCAGCAGTGCAGGTGGGGAAAACCCTAACCGAACCATTCTGTACCAAGCGAGGACTGAAATCAGGCGACACACTCTTGTGAAATCTCTTCAACATCTTAATGGAGATAATAAAGAGAAAAGCTGCAGTAACTACGAACAAGACCATTAACACGAAAAGCAATATGTTGCTGGCGTATGCTGACGACATAGACATCATTGGGCGAAATTTGCGAGAGGTTTTTGCAGTATTTTCAAGAATCAAAAACGAATCAGCGAAGGTGGGTCTTGCTATTAATGACGTCAAGACAAAATTTATGGTGTCAACGACGCGAGAAACCTCTCGACTTGGTCCACAGTTGAACGTCGATAACCGATTTAATTTTGAAGTGGTAGATGAATTTATCTACATTGGATCCGCCCAGAACAAGGACAACAACATTAGCCTGGGGATAAATAGGAGAATTGTGCTTGCAAATATATGGTATTTTGGGGTCAGCAAGCAGTTGAGGAACAACTCCCTCTCTAGACAGACAAAAGTCCAGCTATAGCAAACTCTCATTTTACCTGTCCTGACATATGGCTCCGAAACTTGGGTATCGCATATCGCAAGCGGATGAAAAACACCTGGGAGTATTCGAAATAAAAATTCTCCGTAAAATATATGGCCCTGTTAGAGATAATGGCGAGTACCGACGCCGTTGGAACCAAGAGCTATATAACTTGTATTCTGACGTGGACATAGCTAGGCGAATCAAATTAGGTCAATTGCGTTGGCTAGGCCATGTTATCAGAATGGACAAAGATGAACCAGCGCGATAGGTTTTTGATAACCTATTCGATGGTAGCAGAACATCCGCTGGAAAGAACAGGCAGAAGAAACCCCTCCGTATCCTAGGTGTTACCTACTGGCGAGAAAAGCCGAAGGATAGAACCAGTTGGAGGAATATGTTGAAATTTATTTAATTTGTTTGGTTAATTAATATGTGTCCGACATCTGTCCTCATGAGGTTGTAAAATAGTCAATAAATATAACTAAAGTACATGTAGATGTTGACACTGTCTAATTTGGAGATCATCACAATTTACAAAGAACTTGTCAGAACCGAATTTAGAGGTTGTCACAACTGAACTAAAGGTTGCTACAACCCAACTGGTGGTTGTCACTAACCAATAAATGTTTGACCCAAAAAAATTATTGGTTGTGCTTGTGCAGCAGATAAAATCGTGTGTTGGGTGTGAGATTATGAAAAATTTAGTTGATACAACGAAAATAATTCTAAATTTAGTTGTCACAACCGAATTAATTAGGGGATGAGATTGTTTCAAACTAAGTAAGAGGTTGTCACAACTGAATTCGTTTTTGGTATAAGCGAATTAGAGCTTCGATATTGGTACTAACCAATAAATGGTTGACGCAACCAAAATTAGTGGTTGTGCTGTTGAAGCAGAAAATATCGCGTGTTGAGTTTGAAATTATGAAACATTTAGTTGATATAACGAAAATAATTCGAAATTGGGTTGATACAACCGAATCAATTATTGAATGAGGCTGTTCGAACCGAATTTTGAGGTTGACATAATCGAATTTGGAGGTTGTCACAACCGAATTAGAGGTTGCTACAACCGAATTAGAGGTTGCTGCAACCAACCTAGACGTTGCTACTAACCAATAACTGGTTGACGCAATCAAATTTAGAGCTTGTGCTTGTGCTGCTAAACAAATCGGGTGTTGAGTTTGATATTATGTAAAATTTTGTTGACACAACGAAAATAATTCGAAATTCGGTTGTCACCAACGAATCAATTTTAGAACGAGGTTATTTCAACTGAATTTCAGTTACGGGGATGAAATTCAGTCGTGCCAACCTGAATCCCTTTGTGGTAATAACAATTTGGTGGCAATCACTGTATTTATGGTTGCTATAATCTCTTATGAAACATGTACTTGGGTGAGCGTGCCAACTACTCTCTTTCCTAATTAAACCAAATCAAAAAAGAAGCTGCGTTTATTTAGCTCGGTGTTTATTTAATTCAGAAAATGAAAATTCCAGACTTTTTTCAAGATTTATTAGACATTCCCAATATTGCGATTAGGGTCGCTAATCATTTTCAGATAAACTACTTAATAATAATTTTGATTTATACCAGTCGAACCCGCTAGTATTTTCATTTTATGACCTCTAATTAACTAATTGAAACCAATTGAACACAGATTTATACCAAATGTTATACAACAAAAGGTTTTTCTTAAGCAAAATGTTGATCATATCCCAGTTGCTTTAAATCAATAAATCCACCAGCCTTAACATTTCATTTACTTCACATTCCAATTCCAGTGATTCCAATAGTTATTTTATATTAATTAGTTTTTAGAATCATTCTAGCGCACAGGTTTTACCTTTTTCAGTATTTTGTTTTATCTGCAAAATTCCAAGAATCTCAATAAAAACTTTATGAACTTCTTGGATACCGTAAGGAATGTTCGAGCAAAGTTGTTCAACAATTTCAAAATCAATTCGTTGTAAGAAATGCACAAAGCTGGCAGGAAATTTGTTCTTAAATCCCAGGGACAATTTGGAATTTTATTAAAACATGATGACGACGTTGACAGCGTCGCTCTCCGCGTCCCCACATAAGTTTTATTATTTGGGTTTAGTTGTGCCGCCGCCACATTTATGTATGTGAATTTATCTACATTTTTGCAACAAGAGAGAACTGTGACAAAAGCTGAACAAATATGATTGCCTATCTTTAGGGATTTGCAAATACATATAACCATTGCATATTATATGGGATATAAAAAAGACGCGCGCGTGTATGTTGATACGTGCGTGCATGTGTTTGGTGTGTGGTAAGGGTATATCATATTTCTACTCGACTCGACAGGAAACCGGAAATAAGTTAAATTTTAATATCTACCTACATACAAACACACATCTGCATTGTTGTCCTTTGTATGTATTATGAACATTTTTAACGACATGATACAAGTTTGCGAACCTAACAAATGAAATAAAATTTTAGGAGTTGTCTCTTGCTGTTTGTACTTCTCCTTTCCTGTGTATTGTTACTCGCTCTCTCTCCATCTCTATGTCTTTCCAGTTTCCTGCTCGATTTTTTGGCATAGTAATCATAAACCCTTCAGCGTTTAATATGCAAAGCGACAACAACAATGAGCAAAAAAACCGAACAAACAGAAGAATTATGGGTTTTCATAGGGACGCCATCATATGATGGTTGCACGGTCTTTTGCACCATTGTCTGGCTGTCTGCAAATTCAAAGCGTATTTTTAGGTGTTTGGACTGCCCCTTTCACTCATCCATCCCTAACGAAATGTTTGTAACGTTAAGGTACCATTCAACTTGTTTTTTTCTTCATGTTCCTTTTGTTATCTTTTTTTTTTTGGAAATTTTGGTCGCGCTGTTTTCGTAATTATTTTAATGCTTTAAGGTTTTGGACGAGTGTGTGGTTTCTAAGTATTTAAAGCAGTTCAAATGGTCAGTGCACTTTTGGAATGAAAGGGTGTGAAAACTGTGTAAAATGGCTTGGGGGATAATTCTTTAACTGTCTAACTAAGGTGTATCACCCATGTTATCTCCTGGCACTTTTGGGACAAAGTGCCTCTTTTTC
Source organism: Phaonia tiefii (assembly GCA_963931995.1). Taxonomy (NCBI): domain Eukaryota; kingdom Metazoa; phylum Arthropoda; class Insecta; order Diptera; family Muscidae; genus Phaonia; species Phaonia tiefii. The sequence continues at coordinate 23,332,108 of OZ008368.1, forward strand.
TGCTATTGAATTCATCGGTATCAAATTGATATACATTTTCAATTTTTCCATTTTGCTGTTAATATATTTATGTATCCAAATAAAGCAAATACTCAGGTAACTGAGTTTAAATGCAATGTTGCTGAACTGTTTTTTTTTAAATTTTCCCAGAATTTCCTACAAACAAAAATCTTCGTCTCCCTGGGGACCCATTTTCAAGAATTTCCTTAAAGATATCGTTTATCTCCCCCCTTAGCTCATTCATTATTTTGGCTTTTGATACAAAGACATCATTTTCATTTTTCAAACAATTCTTGTTTTGTTAAATTTGTGCTCTGTATTTATTTTCATCCTAAGGGTAAAATAAATGTTTTCGTTTTTCATTTCTTTCTGCAAATGTCCTTTAAGGATATTTCATTATATTTTTCTTTAAAGACAACAAAACACATCTTTTGTCAACTCTTTCCAAACAATACGAAACTAAAAGAAAAAGAAACTGTCACTGTTCTCGTTGGGGTTTTACTCTCTCTCCCTCTCTCTCTCTTTACGGCAAAAGAAACAAATTAAATAAAATTTTAAATGATGCTCTCTAAAAGGATACACTTTGTGTCGTTCTCATCGACCCTGTCGGCTCCATCTCGCCCCCCTTTACTAATCTTTATCCTTTGGAAATTGTGTGCATTTTATTTTTTTTGGGTGGGAATTGTTCATTCTGCTTCTTTCTTATATATTTCTGTATTATTTTTTGGCAATGTATCATAATAGATTATTTATGGTCCTGCAGACATTCTTATTGTCTTTGCCAAAAAAATAGTAAAAGACTCGCAAAGAAAAGAGAAATGAAGAAAGAGAAATAATAATGAAGATATTGCTGTGAAAAATGAATGTACTTTGGTTTAAAGGTTTCATGTGGGTCTTTCTTCACGAGACAAATAAATAAAATATTTAAATTTAAAGGATTTGTTTAAGATTTAACCGCCATCTAATTAATGTTTATAGTAATACTATTAAATTTTATTAAATATTATGTCTTGTTTGTTTCTTTACAGGTAAGTTTCGTTACTGACGAAGAACAAAATACAATTGTGGATTGTAAGTAATTCAAAACATCTAGAATTTGCACAATATTCCCATTTTCTTAGACACGACGGCAACGTTTCGTCACAGGTATGAAATTGTTCGTCGCCCTAACAATTCCTGTCATCGAATGAAAGCTAACGCACGTCATTACCACAACGAAAATATGTGAAATTTACTGAAAATGTTCCGTCACTGTGACGAATATTTGGCATTGATGAAAATTATTTATTTAATTTTTGAAATGAATTGTTACATTGATGCGATGAATATGTTACATTGTAAACAATAAATTTCGTCATTGCTATGAATAAATTTCGTTGCAGCGATACATTTAATTCACTGCATTAACGACTATGCTCATTACTGCGATGAAATGGTTGCATCCATGAAATATGTTTGCAATCAATATGCCCGTGTGATTCAATGAAAATGTTTCGTTATTGCGATGTGTATACTCCATTTCTACAATTAGTGTTTAATTTCCTCCACGAATACTTTATAGGTGCGATGAATATGCTTTATATATGGATTGAGTTTTTTCTGTTTTTTTGTACAAAATAATTTTCAAATATATTTTTCTGATAATTCATTTCAGTCCGTAATGTAGTAGGTACCGTTTTGTTCAATGATCTTTTGCCATCGTTCAGCAACTTTTTCATCCCAGTTGCATAGAATTACTGGTCCGTTCAAATACAACCACTCTTACCAGCAAAATTACAAACACTAAGGGCGATTTCGTTTCGGAGAAAAAATTCAACAATTTGTGTGCCCTTTGCCCTAAGTTAACATTTTGTGTTCGATTCTGTAAAAAGTGCCATCCCACTTCAAGGTTTTGTGTTCTTTTCAGAGAATCTTGCACTCAAAAAGTGCACAATGTAGCATTATCTGCACTCTTAGCGAGTCACGCGGGAGTATGTTTCCTGACAAAATAGCTGACTTTTGGTATATGGTCATTATGGTGACCCAAAAAATTTTCCTTTTTCGAATTTCATGATTACTCAAGCTCAAGAATCATGCTTAGGAAGTTAATATGTTCTAGAAAGTTGTTTATTGAGATCTTAGGTACATTTTTGTAGTTGATTGTTTTCTTGAAATTTGAAAGGTTTGCTACGTATGGACCTGAACAGGGGAACAAAAGTAAAAAAAAAAATCGAATTTTTTAAGGTTTGTTTTTGTGATTTTGACCTTGAAGATGAGTTTTTTTGATTCCATACGTTCCTTATGACAAGAGCTACAACTTTCCCTCAGAGAGTAAATCAAAATTCCGAACGGTTTGCAAGATATGAGCCTGAAAATATAATAACTTTTTTGCAAAATTGACAGCGAGGTCCCAAATCTTTGGGGGCCCATAAAAAAAAGTGCATGACTTTGGGCAAAACTGGGAGGTACGGGTATTTTTTTGGTCTCTTATCACGTAGTGGTGTCCGTATATGGTTATATTTCCAAAACTTAAAAAATTACGCAAAATATAATAACGCTTTATAACTTTTAAAATTTGTAGTAAAATTTCCAAATCTAATGATGCACTTAAGTTGTTGAGAACGAGCCGAATTAATGATTTCGGGTTTTCAAAATTATAACGCGTTGCCCTTTGATAAAGCGCTTCATTTGTATTAATCGGAATAATCATATATATGACAGCTGCCAATTTTCAGACTTTCCACTTGAACAATAAACCGGCACAAAATTTAAATAATGCAATCTTATTGAGCAGCCTTTACATAGCAGCAAGGCAATAGTTTCAATGGTTACACAAGAGTAAGTATTTTGATGTAGTTCTCATTCGCGTTAATCCACTTAAGTACTTACTGATATCTTTGAGGATCTACGAGGAATGTTCTCAATGAGCGAATCAGTTAATTTTATTTCTGTAAATCAAATTACTTTGTAAATTAAAGATTACAAACATTACATGAGGTGTCAGGGGACACTCGGGTTGGAACGTAGTTCCTTTCGCTATATATTATGCACTAGTTAGTTCCAATACGCCTAAGACGCCTGTTGAAAAATATTGTAATTTAAATGGATTTTAATTTTAATGATTTAAATGATAAACTTTTTTTATTTTTTGAATGTATTTTTTGAAAAGAAGTATATTTTTAGGTCCTTTTTGTGAAAAATATGTATTATATTTTCCCGAAAAGGTCCACTTCTTTAATGAGAGGTACTTCTTTTATTAAAAGCTAATGTTTTTTTTTTAAGAAGAGGTACCATTTTTAATAAGAAGTACTTTCTGTAAGAAAAAGACTAAGAGTATGTTTTTTTTACAAAGAAGTACTTTTTTAAGAACAGGCACTTTTTAAAGAAGTGGTAATGTTTTTATGAAAAGGTTATTTTTTAAGAAAATTTACTTATTTTCGGAAATGCTACTTATCTCAAGAAATGGAAAGAAAAGGTAATATTTTTTTTTAAGAAAAGGTACTTCTAAGAAAAGTATTTTTTGTAGGAAAAGGTATTTTTTTTAAGAGAAGGTATTTTTTTTAAGAGAAGGTATTATTTTTTGATGAATATGTTTTATTAAGAAACTGAAATTTATTTAGAATTGGTATTTTCTTTAAAGAACAGGTACAATTTTGAGACTAGGTACTTATCTCAAGAAAAGTTATTTTGTTTTACATAAAAGGTACTCTTTAAAGAAAGGGTAGTTTTTATGAAAAGACAATTTGTTGTAAGATAATGTGCTTTTTTAAGAAAAGGTATTTATTTAAAAAAATTACTTTTATTAAGAAAATGTACTTTTTTAAAAAAAAGGTACTTTTTTAAGAAAATGTACTTTTTTAAGAAAAGGTAATTTTTAAAGAAAATTTACTTTTTTAAGAAGATGTACCTTTTTAAGAAAAGGTACTTTTTTAAGAAAAGGTACCTTTTTAAGAAAAGGTACTTTTTTAAGAAAAGGTACTTATTTAAAAAAATTACTTGTTAAAAAAAAATTACTTTTTGTAAGAAAATTTATTTTTTTAAGCAAAGCTACTTCTTTAAGATAAGGAATATGTTTAAGAAAAGGTAGTCTGTTTAAGAACATGAGTAGGTATTGTTTTTGAGGAAATTTACTTTTTTTTAAGAAAACGAACTTATTTAAGAAAATGTTATTTTTTTAAACTTTCTTCACTTTGGCTTTTCTAAATTTTCTTTTTATTCTACAATATGTATTAAACAGGCTGCACCTAGAAAAGTTCCCTTTACACCAAACCAAACCAAAAGTACCCTATATAGTTGACATTAATGGGTTGTAATAAAGTAGTTAAAAAAGGTTGTTTACAATTTTTTTATTTAGCCCCCATCCCGCAACGTGCGATAAGGAACTTCGTTCCAAAAGAATTTGAATTCGAACACTAGAAAAGGGGAAAAACTATTCTGTTCTTATTTGTAAAGGTTTGGTGGATCCTACATAAAGAATCTGGACATGTCTGAGCTTATCTCAGCCCTCGACAAAATCACGTTACAACTTAAACAGGGGGTATCCATGACACAGCTGATCGACCGTGTAGTAGGACATTGATAGAAAACAGGGTGGATAAGCGAGAGAGCGATAACCGACGAGAGAATACAGCAAACTTAGTTTAAACAGTGTTTGATTGATACTAATGACAGCTTAATTATGTTTTATGCTGGTTGCATCGAACAATAATGCGCATTCCCTATTGTTTCTGTCCGCAATATGTCCAACAGAAGAGTAGAATTCAACAGCCTCGCCGTCATCGTCGGCATCATCGAAAGCACGTAAAGAGAGAGAGATAGATACTTTTGTCTATTTCTCTATGACTAAATTTCTTATATGCCGATGAAGCATCATCCTTTAGTACAGTGAAAAGCTGGTATAATGCATTTCATTAATGTCGATCGCTACTACACGAACATTTGAACGTAAAAAAAATTGCTCGTGGTGGATACCGAATTATTTTGTCAATTGTCCAAAAAGAGGCTCGTGTCGATTGGTGCAAGGAAATGATGAAAACAAGTGTAAAGTTGTCAATAAGATCACGACAGGCGACAAATCATCGATCTAAGCATATGATACAATTGACTGTATGAGTCTTCCAAGACGAGCGAAATCCAGCAAAAGATACTCGCACACCAAGCACTTCATAGCAAATCATGGCATGCTTCTTCGGCATATCTGGCCATGTGGCAACCGTTCCTTTAGAGCACCGTGGGATGGCCAATGTTACACAACCGTTTGTTTGATTGGGGCAAAAATATTTCTTCAAACAAAAGTTACACACTTCTAAAGTCAAAACTTCCAAAAAAGGTCAAACTTGTATTGTTTTTTTTTCCAAAAAGGCGACAACATTATTTTGCTTGTATTTTTTTCTTCCTGCACCTGCAAGTTTTTTTATGTTTCAAAAAGAATGTTTGTGTTTCAAAAGAAGACATAATGTAGATGTGATTAGTTGAGCCATTCTGTTCAACGGGCCTTCCCGGTAGGTCCTTTTCAAAATTGGCCATTTAAAAAAAAATAAAAAATTATCATATTTTATTAACCCCATATATTGACTTCGTATCCAACAAATATTATCACATCCCTGCGGCAAATAAAGTCAAAACTTCCATAATTAATTCCAAAAAAAACCTATCTGAAACCACTGAGCCCTGTGCTGTATCCTCATCTGTGTCAGTACTTGAGTATTAACTCTCTGTAGATGTGAGAGCCAGAACAACACCAGTGCGGCTTTTGGCCTGGAAAATCGACAACCGACCAGATTTTCACGCTACGCCAAATCCTGGAGAAGACCCACGAAAAACAAATCGATACCTATCATCTATTTTTCGATTATAAGGCGGCCTTCGATAGCCCAATACGGGGCAAACTCTACGATGCAATGTCTGAGCTTGGTATTCCTGCAAAACTCATACGCCTTCGCAGGATGACCCTGACAAACTCCAAATCCGCAGTGAAAATTGGTAAGGATCTTAGCGAACCTTTCAAAACTAAGCGAGACCTCAGACAAGGTGACACCCTATCGTGCGATCTCTTTAACATCTTATTGGATATCATTCTGAGAAAATCTGCTGTCAACATGATTAAAACCATCAGCAGCTAAAGTCACATGCTGCTCGCGTATGTTGATGATATAGATATCATTGGACGCACAGTTAGAGAAGCTACTGCGGTGTTGTCGAGAATTGAGAAGGAGTCAGGAAAAGTGGGTCTGACGGTAAATGAGGACAAGACAAAATTAATGGTTTTTAATGAGCAGGGCCTCCACGTGATTAGTCCAAAGCGTGAACATTGATAACCGTTATAATTTCGAGGTGGTTTACGAATTTATATACCTCGGATCTGCCGTAAACAAAAACAATAACGTCAGCCTTGAGATCAAGCGGAGAATTGTGCTTGCGAATAGATGTTGTTTTGGGCTAAGCAAGCACTTTAGAGATAAAGCCCTATCTCGAGTAACAAAACTCCAACTATACCAGACTCTCATACAACCTATCTTACTTTATGGCGCAGAATCCTGGGCCTTATCGCAAGCAGATGAAACATCTGTAGCAGTCTTCGAGAGAAAAATACTCCTACAAAATTTATGGCCCTATAGTGCACAACGGCGAGTATCGGCGATGCATGAACCATGAGCTGTATGAGCTTTATCCCGACATCGACATAGTTAAGCGGATCAAAATAACGCGATTGCGCTGGCTAGGCCATGTCAGTAGAATGGATGAAGACGAACCAGCACAAAGGGTTTTCGAAACCGAACTTGAAAGAAGGCGAAAAATAGGAAGACCAAGACTCCGCTGGAGGGATCAGTTTGGCGAATCCCTGCGTACACTTGGTATTGCTAACTGGAGAGATAAGGCAAAAGATCGAACTGGTTGACGAAATTTGTTATCTTCGTTTTGTAAGGTCCCTGACCTCTCGGGGTAGTTCGTGACCGGTAGATGTGACATGTTAATTTTTTTTGTATTGTTTTGACATGTGATTCCATTTCATTCTTTAGCTTGCATACTATTCACCTCTTTTGTGCGGTTTATAAACCACTGTGTTTCCTTACATGACATCAATTACTTTTGAAAATCAAATTATTTATTTCAAGTTATGAAATGTCCTTGCAAAAAAAGTTTCTAATTATTCAATGATGCCTGTCTCTGATTATAAAATGATTACAATTCATTTCCGGCCAGCTCGACAAACATCTTAATGATATCTTGAAGAATCATAATAAATATGTTTTAATGTAAAATATTTGCGCAATTGTAATTATATACATATGTAGGATATTCATAAGTATACGTGTGTGGGTTCATATAATAAATGATTGATAATGACTCTTAAAATAATAATACACTATGAAGTGCTTACAAAATGTTGTGAATGAAATGTAAACTTAATTGATGTTTATAAATTATTATGATTTTGTATTTTGCAAAACACACACACTCACGTAAGTGCAAATGGTACACAAATGTTAGTAGGGACGAATGGTAATGGAGCAGTGGGATAGTAGTAGCAGTTGTGGTATGGGTGCCCTAATAGTGGTAGTAGAGTCCACAATGCCGATAGAAACACAATTAAATAGAAATAATAATAATAACAATAACATCTACTCGTATAATGAACCATAATGAAATATTGTTCCACAAACACATGCAAGCATAATCCTCATTGTCACTTAAACATCATTAGCAACCACATCACCAGCAACAAGGCTATCCAGCCGTTTACAACATCGTCATCATCAAGAACTTGTGGCAGTAGCAACAATCTCGTAACGTCATCAATAATGAAAAACTTTTATATGGTAAAAGCGTAACAAAACTACAAATTTATGCTAATTAAGTAAATAACGTATATATCCGGTCCACAGAGCAATTCATTTTTAATGTGTGTTTGTGTAAGGAAATTATAGAGAAAGGACTCAAGGGAATCTTCTGCACACACAAGCAATGACCAAAAGAGACTCGCATACACTCTTGCATAGGAAAGGTTTGATTATAAACTTGGTCCTACTCGTTCCTAACAGCAGTTGAAGTTGTAACAGGAGTAGCAGCCAGGAATATCAGTTGTGAGTGCTGTAGCCGAAGCAGCGTCTGTTGTTCGTATAACAATATTGACTCCTACATCAAATTGGCAGCTGGCCATGTGTGTGTAAATGAAGATATGAAAAACTGGTAACATTTGTTTTGCAGCTTCAGAGTCAGCCTCAACATCATGTGGAGGTAGTTGTAGTTGCAGAGAAGACTTTGTTTGGAGTTGGTGGTTATACTCTAATTCCCATGATTTGTACCATAATTTAACCCCGCCCTGCCACCTTACAAACAATTGAAACTCAATGTCCCCTAAAACTATGCATTATAATATAAAATGAATTGTGTGTGTATATGTGTGAGAGGGTGTGTGCGAATGCATCAATAACATAGTGTGTTTGTCCTCTGCAGGAAGTTCTCTGTGATTGCATGTGCAAGTGTACAGCATTTTATATATGATTGCTCTATATATGAGTGTGTGTGTAAGAGAATATAATTATGAATTGTGTATACATTTTCGCATTGAACGTCAAACAAAAGTTATATTTGCAATGGATCAAATCAATGATGTAGCTAAAATTGCAAATTGTTCCTTAAACATCTGGTTAGTCCGAAGGTAGCACAGCGTCTCAGTATGACAACAAGTTGGGAAAATAGGAAATCATAAAATATTTTAAAATTTCACAGAACAGATGCAATACTCGTATGTAACCACTTAAGTTTTGAACAATTGTACTGACACCTGGGACTGTTAAACGTACGTTGCCAGAGTACTGCACTAGAAATTGGCTGGAGCCAGTACATACGGAGAATTTATCTCAGACAACGATTGACAAACGTTTGGAACTTCTTCATTTTCAGTTTCGTTAACCTCCAAGTAGTACAACCGTCCAAAAGTAAAAATTTCACACTGCAGTTAAATATTCGCAATTTTGGTCTTTTCCGATATTCTTTTATTGCGCCAGATTTTATGCATGTTTCGTAATGCAACGTTACCCATTACATCCCATTGAGGGATGTGGGTATTCGTTGTCAAAACCAGTGAGCTGTGCGCTTTCTAATTCTTCACTCACTGATTGGAACCTACAGTTTTACACCGGTTCCGAACGGACAAGTACGTTCTGGAAAGTTGTTTCCTGATACCTTATGTAAATTTTTGTAGTTGATTGGTTCCTTGAATTTTGAACGGTTTGCTACCTATGAACCTGAAGACGGGGAAAAAGGTAAAAAATTGTTAAAGTTAAATGTTGAAGGTAAACTGTATATGGTTATATTTCCATGACTTAAAAAATTACACACAGTGAAATTAAAAAATTTTCGGGACATTTTTCACTTTTGTGGCTGCCTAAATGTTACCTAAGCGCTACCTAAACGGTGTTAAGAATCATTCCTTGGAAGTTCATATGTTCCAGAAAGTTGTTTACTGAGATCTTGGGTACATTTTTGTAGTTGATTGTTTCCTTGCATTTTTAACGGTTTGCTACCTATGGACCTGAACAGGGGAAAAAAGGTAAAAAACCGAATTTTTTGCGATTTTGACCTTGAAGATGAAATTTTTTATATGCTAACAATTTTTATTCTTTATGACAAGAGCTACAACTTTCCCTCAGAGAGTAAATCAAAATTTCGAACGGTTTGCACGATATGAGCGTGAAAAAATCATCAATTTTTTGCAAAAATTAGACCGAGTCCTCAAATCTTTGGGGGCATATCAAAAAAAAAAACCATGACTTTGGGCAAAACTATGAGACACGGGTCTTTTTTTTGGTCTTTTTTCACGTAGTAGTGTCCGTATATGGTTATATTTCCATGACTGAAAAAATTACACACAGTGAAATTAAAAAAATTTCGGGAAATTTTTCACTTTTGTGGCTACCTAAGCGCTACCTAAACGGTGTTAAGACTCATTCCTTGGAAGTTCATATGTTCCAGAACGTCGTTTACTGAGATTTTGGTACATTGCAGTTGATTGTTTCCTTGAATTTTGAACGATTTGCTACCTATGTACTTAAACAAGGGAAAAAGGTAAAAAAATCGAATTTTTTAAAGTTTTTTTTTGCGATTTTGACCTTGAAGATGAAGTTTTTATATGTTCACAATTTTTGTTCCTTATGACAAGAGCTAAAACTTTCCCTCAGAGATTAAATCAAAATTCCGAACGATTTGCAAGACAAAAATGACAAAATGCTCACTATTTGGCAAGAATGACACCTTGGTACATTGCAGTTGATTGATTTGTGGTCGATACAAAAAAAGTCGATGACTTTGGGCAAAACTGGGCGACACGGGCCTTTTTTTTTGGTCTTTTATCACGTAGTGGTATCCGTATATGGTTATATTTTACACAAAAAATTACACACAGTGAAATGAAAAAATTTTCGGGAAATTTTTCACTTTTGCGGCTACCTAATCGTTATCATTCGTAGGAAGTTCATATGGTCCAGAAAGTTGTTTATTGAGATCTTGGGTACATTTTTGTAGTTGATTGTTTCTTTGCACTTTGAACGGTAAAAAAAATGGAAATTTTTAAAGTTTTTTGCGATTTTGACCTTGAAGATGAAGTTTTTATATGTTCACAATTTTTGTTCTTTATGACAAGAGCTTCAACTTTCCCTCAGAAAGTAAATCAAAATTTCAAACGGTTTGCTAGATATAAGCCTGAAAAAAAGATCACTTTTTTGCAACAATGACACCGAGGCCTTAAATCTTTGGGGGCCCTTAAAATAAAGTCTGTGACTTTGGGCAGAACTGGGAGACACGGGTTTTTTTTTTGGTCTTTTGTCACGTTGTGGTGTCCGTATATGGTTATATTTTTTCGTGTTGCACTGTGTTATCGAATCATCAACCGATAGTGATTCTGTTCGAATACGCATTATCTTTGTCTTCTTTATATTTATTCTGAATACTTCTTGTTTTCACATTTTCGGATGCCATCAAATTAGTGGACCATACGGCATAAGTCGTCCGCGTAGTCGATATCATGTAGATGTTCATACAGACTCCTCTGAATGCCGAACAGTGCCTGAGCATTAGTTGCCTCCACTACCTCGTCCATAAGAAGAAGAAATAATTTGGGCAACAAGACACATCCTCCCACAGATATGGTGAAAGGTTGTCTTTCCTTCCCATTAAAACAGTCTTTACCTGCTTGATCTCTGTCCAGTTCACAGATCGTAGACACTACCTTGTCCGATATCCCGGTTTTGGTAAATGTGGACCATATTGAGTTATACATACATGAGCTCTCCTCACGTGATGTTTACTTGTCAAAGTTTCAGATATGCGAATGAAATGTTTTTTGCGGTTCTTTCCAGTTTGTTCATTAAACAGTTAGATTATTAATCGGATTGTTTGCGAAATGGTGGAACATATGTATTTCCATCTCTCTATGGTTACTCACATTTTAGTCCAATCTCTTTACACTTATTCCCAGAAAAATCCAAAAATGTTGTATTGTCGGATAAAGGGACTCATAGCATATTCATATCAAATTCGACTAGAAAAACTATTTATATTGCATACTTTTAAGTAACATTTTCATTTATAATTTATAGTGTCTTTATTTGAGAGTTTGAAAAGCTATTTCATGCAAGGCAGAGGTGATCTCTATGCGCCTCGGGCAGCCTCCGGTCGTAATCTTTATCCTCGCAGCTTTTGCACTAATCATGGGCTAAGATTCCAAATCTAGACACGTGTCTGCCTACTAAATAGTGTCCAGTGATCACTGATTCTGTTATAGAGATATCTTCTCTAGGAGTGGATATCAGGTTTAGCGTACGCCATACTTGCCTAGTGATCCTGCAGTTTTTGCTACTAGGTCATCTATCATTCACATGTCTGAAAGCTTTGGTTTTAATGCATGCAGAAAGGGGGACAATCACAATCTCCACATCCAGTGAAGTAGGTAAGATGGTTCCTAATCATGCCAGCTCATCTGCTCTATGGTCCCCTGGCATGTTTCTGCAACCCGGCTCCCATGTATTTTGAATATCGAACTGCTTGCCCATCTCATTTAGAGATGCGCGGCTGTTGTGGCAGTTCTTGAAGTCAGGAATACAAATTGCAGATATTTTATGGCAGCCTAACTGTCAGAGCAGATGGTGATGCCCCAGGTAGTGATGACGTTTCGTTTACCTTCCCAGCAAATATCGTGGTAACAAGTGTAGGATAACTTCCAAATGCTCGGAAGGGTTTGTGGGAAGGGCACGCGTGATACACACCATTGCTGTTCTCTGGACTTTATCAACAGACGTGTTTGGCCACTAAACAGCATTGCAGTAAACCAATAGCGGGCGAACAATAGCTGTATTTATCCAGTAAACTCTTTTCCCGATCGTCGTCCGATGGCCCTTTGACACGAATATAGGGCCACTGTGGCTCTACTGCTCCTATCCATAGTGTTTGACCTGAAATTAAACTTTCTGTTGTCACAGCTAGATATTCCCCATTCTCTTTTAGCAAAGTTTTCTACCTCATAGAGCCAAGGGATGAGCAAAGTAAAAACTTTCATTTCTCTGTTGCCGCAACAATGCTTTGATTGATTTGTAGTAATTTATTAACCGCAAACGTTCATGTAGTTCTCCCAAATAAACTCGTATATCGCAAATGTGTATCATGTTGTTGCAAACGAGTTCCCGTTTGCATCAAACGCGCACAAAATTACATTTGCCGCAAACGTTTGCGATAACTGAAATTTGGAATTTTTCAAATGATAGCACGGATTACGAAGAACATAAATTTCTCTCATTCTGTCGACTTTCTATACAGTCTTAACCACTCGTTTGGCATACACATTCACGCATACACATAAAAGTGATCACACACTCTAATGCTTCTACCTTGTTAATATATCTTGGATGGTTTGCTGCACTTTTAGTTGTTATTTGAATGCAAGGCGAGACAGACGTGTAAGTAGACAGTGAAAAGATAGACAAAAGTTTCAACTTTTTTTTAAAACAAACTTTATGGGTAAAACCAAAATCATACTCGTAAAGTTGGAAATTTAAACAAAAAAGAGCTTAGGGAAGGCATAACTGAAAGTTTTAATGTACAAGATTATCTATGTGCAATGTTTCTCGCAAACGTTTTTTCAGCTCTAGTTTTTCATAACTCGTTTACTGAAAACTTTTTCAGTTCTCGCAAACGTTTTTTAGTTTGGGGCAACTACAACTCGGGTGCTGAAACCGAAGGAACAGATGGCGGAACCGTTTTTCCTTTATCGTAAAGGGCATTTCACTTCTCATTTCTAATAACTCGTTTACTGTAAATTTTTTTCAGTTCTCGCATACGTATGTTTTTATTTTGGAGTAACTAGAACTCGGTTGCTGTAACCGAAACAACAGTTGGGGGAACCGGCTTTCGTTTCTCGGAAACGTTTTTTTCAGCTTATATTTTTCATAACTCGTTTTCTGCAAATGTTTTTTCGGTTCGTCCAAACGAATTGATATGTATGGCTTAAGAGAAGTTCGTTTCCCCCAACTACAGTCCCCAAACGAACTTCAGTTATATTAGATTTCGTTTGTGAGGAACGAGTTTGTCTTTGAGTGCGGTTTTGTCTGAATTTACACCCACTCTTTGGCCCACCAGGTCGTCAACATATGCTACGACTGTGCACATTATACGTCCAACTCTAACAAAACATTGTTCAGTGCTAAATGACAGAGGAGTTTAAATAGGGCTGCCCCTTGGGGTGTTCCTCTGTTCATATTTGAAGTTGAAGTAGTGTGCCCCAGGGGTGAGGTTATGCGCCTTCTCGTAAGCAATTAACAAATCAGATAAATGATTCTCATGTCAACACAAAGTGCCGATAGAGCCGATCATATCGGTGCTGATAAGACCTTATTGAAACCAATAGCGGCAAATACGACAAGAGTGTATTCCTTTATATACTTTAGATAGATTTCTCTATGAAGCTCACGAGAGCGTGCATGTCGGTTTCCGTAAATTTATCCTTGTTGTCAGTGAACTGGCATGTGGGCAATTGAGATGTACCCATGGTCATTCATAGATATGAGTCAATTATCCTCTCCAATACCTTCAGAAGGAGGGATGAGAGACTGATTGGCCTAAATTCCTTTGGACTAATATGCCATGATTTCCCCGCTTTGAGAATGAATACCACCAAGGGTTCTCTCCATCTATAGCTTAATGCTGCTCGTATAAAATTCCGGTAACCTGGGAGCCAAAGTATATATATTCCTTTTTGTAACACCATTGGCGCTATGACAATGCCAACGGAGATTACTAGAGCTGAAATCTACCTATTGCCCAGTGAAGTGTTTAATCTGTCACGATAAAACGCTTTGTAGCATACTTATAGGCGGTGATGTATTTTGTGTTCGAGATATTCATTTGTGGTTGGTACAAAAGAATTTAGTGATTTCGGCTGAAATCTATTTTCTGCCTTGAGTTGTTTAGTTCTTTCTAAATTTTATGCTTAACCATGAACACAAGTTCCTCACAAATCTGTCAAATATTAGATACTACGCATCTGTTATTGGTTACAATATGTATTCCTGCTGCATACAAAGGGATGCAAAATATTTCTATACATGTGTGTGTATGTGTGTGCATAAGTTCAGAACCCCTCATGAACGCCTTTCTATACAACTTGAGACAATTTGATATATGCAATTCTTTGAATTTCTACGGGGTTCATAGCTCATTGATTGAGTTCAATGTAAAATTGTTACATAATCAACCTTATGATAAATTCTTTTTTTTAAAAATTTATCAACCATTGCCATTATAACATTTCAAACTGTCAAACACACACACATACACACACATTTATACACACACACCCACAAGCACGGCTCCATCTGCTACATTTGAATATATGTAGGTGTGATGAGGAAAAAAAGCTTCAATTTCCATGTTATGGATATGCAAATGTGCGGTATATGAATGAGCATTTTGTGTATGTGAATCCCTCTATTTTCTTATAAAATGCAAAGTTCATTTTCTTCAGAATGTTACCAGGATAACATTACATTGTTTGATATGCATAAGTATGTGGGAAATAACAAACCTACACATACACATTTTTGTAGCCAGATGAAAGTTCAGTTATAGGTGGCTTGCTTGCCTTTATGTGTGTGTGTGTGTGTGTGTGTGCGCAAGTTGCTTAACATTTGAATAAATGATTTCATTTGACTCTTTCTTTCGTCCTCTCTTGAACAGCCATGAACACGCTCACACACTCTTTATGTGACTATCTTTGTGTCTGTGCGTGTGTGCCTGTGTGTGTGTGTGTATGGCTCTGACTTTTTGTTGCATTTTCAAATAATTCAATTTTCTTTCATTTCATATTTGTTTCTTTCAATTTTTCATTCCTTTGTGTTGGTGATTGTTTGTTTGTGTGTATGCGAATTTGATCATTTGCCAGCGAATGCGTGTTTGTGTGTGTGTGTGTGTTATTAAACATTTCAATTTGAGAAATTGAATTGAAATTATTTTACATAAACACACTCACACATATAGACACACACACACACACGCACTCACAAATATATTTGCAAACTTCTCCGTACAATTTTAAGCCAATTTGTGCTTGTGTGCGTATGAGTGTTTGTTTAAATGCGTGTGTGTATGTGACTGTTGCCTTGTGTTTCCTGAACTATGCATGTGTATGTGACTGTCATTTTAATACTGTTTAGAAAATTTAATTTGCTTTTGTTATTATGATTATGACTTCGATATACAGTGTATCTTAAGGCAATTGTCGGTTCGTATTACTCAACTTCTAACATGTCCAAATGTCGATTTCAAATTAAATTAAAGTTGACATTTTTCTTAAAAGGAAAAGGAAACTTGAGTCCAGAAGTCGGTGGACAATGGTTAAAGTAGATTCAAGAAAGGTAGAAAATAATCGATTTCGGGATGGCCTAAAAGGGGCTAATCAGAAGGTGCTATATGTTTTCAAAATGCCGTAATTTGTCAGTATTCTTCTAATATTTGTGAACTCACGTTGCCAATCCATGGAACGCTATACTCATCAAGAGGGCGTAATAACGATTGCGTACGAATTAAATGGTGCACACATTTTTGGTGAATAAAATCAAGATGCATGTATTAATTGGTTTATAAGTATTTATTTATTAACAAAAAATAAGTTCAAATTCATTTTTTACAGTGGCTTACAAAAATTTAGTTTTGCAACGAAGTTCCTTATCGCACGTTGAGGAATGGAGGCTAAATGAAAAAAAATCAAAACATTTGTTTAACACTATTATGCTGCAACCCAGTATTATCAACTATATTGGGTACTTTGCTTTGGTTTGTGTCTAGACTAACATATGTTGGGAAATTTCGTGTTGAATTAGAAGTTTTCTAGGTGGAGCCTGTAAACAATATTTAGTATATATTGTAGTTTTGAATCCAATAAAACGTAAATTTAGAAAAGCCAAAGTAAAAGAAGTTTAAAAAATAAAATGTTCTCAAATACATGAATTTTCTTAAAAAAAAGTAAATTTTCTCTAATAAAATACCTGTTCATATTCCTAAGCAAAGTACATTTTCTTAAAAAAAATACCTTATCTTAAAGAAGTACCGTTGCTTAAAAAAAAACGAAATTTCTTACACAAGTTATCTTTTCCTAGGAAAAGTAATTTTTGATGTGCTAACATCTATAAGGGCACGTGTAGGGCACTCTGTCAAAGTGAACACATGCAAGCAACACACAGCGTTAGCACCACATACGTGGTTGTTGTGCAATAATAGTCTCTGCCAGAAAATAAGTATGATGGTATTGGTGTAGCGGCTGCGACAAACAAGCAGGTCGTCGACGCCATAGAGTATTGAATAGTATAGACAACTCATGGAACGAATTGTATGACTCAAACGTACTGGCGACATCTGGCGAATGATTCAAAATGTATTACTCTCTTTTTGTCATAACTTGATCCATTCATAATTTTGATGTGAAACATTGATGCCTTTTAAAACGTTTATGCTTTTTGTATTGTTTTATATAATAACATTGTCGAAGTGGTGCATTTATATTGAAATATTCTATAAAGAGAATAAAACTCGTTAAGGCTCTTTTACTCAGAGTCTCTTCATGAGAGCTGAAAAATAGTGCAATAAGTTTTCTATACTATTCAATACTTTTTGTCGTCGATCTGTTTATTGAATCTTTTCCTTCTTAATTAATAATTGTGTTTATGTTCCTGACGATCCTACCCAAAGGGCAGCTCGAGTAATTTAATTTTCGAATACAAAACAAAAACAATTATTTCAGTGAGCTACATATTGCTTTATTTATTTTAACAATATTACATCTAATGTTATAGCAGATGTAAGGAGAAAGAAGTGCAATAGCAAAAGAGACTTCAGCACAAAAACTAGTCTTTTTTTATTTTCCAATGTAACATTTACTAATGTCGAAATCGAACAGGTACCGTGTAAAAAAATATGTTAACACATCGCCAGTGAGTTCGAACACTCATTATTATTTTTTTTTAAATAAGTACCTTTTCTTAGAAAAGTACAGTTTCTTACAACAACTTGCCGTTTCTTAAAGAACTACATTTTCTTTAAAGAGTACCGTTTTTGTGACACAAAATAACTTTTCTTGAGATAAGTAGCTACTCTTAAAAATGTATCTGTTCTTGAAAAAATTACCAATTCTGAAAAAAATTTCAATTTCTTTAAAAAAAACTCTTTCTTCAAAAAATTGCCTTCTCTTAAAAAATTAAGTTTTCTTACAAACATTCCTTTTCTTAAAATTCCTTTTCTTAAAAGTCCCTTTCCTTAAAAATAAAAAAAAAGTCATGCAGCATTGAATAAATAGGAGTGGAACTAATGCCCATGGTTGCATCTATCCGCACGGTATGTCACATGGGTGATCTTGCAATTGCAGATCATACAGATTGTTGATCTTGGACGACCTGCAAGAAATGCGTCCTGAAGCGAACATTAATCCCGTCAACTAAATTTTTTATCTCAGTTTTTCACAGTTCTGTAGGATGATTTGAGTCCATCAATGCACTCTGCACTAGATAATTCACATCGAGAATTGTGAAAAATAGTCGCAAGAAAATGTTCCCGAGTCAATTACACTTTTTGACTTAGATCTATTTTTCAAGAGACTGGAAAACCCAGAAATAATGCTCGCACATTTACACTATAAGATACAGTTAATACGAAGAGAAAAAGAGATATGAATTCTCTACATAAGATGAGGGCCACAGGTCAGCTTCTCTGATCTGTGCGCTTTCTGGTTTTCAACTCATTAATTGGGCTGTACACTTTGACGATGGGTTTGATCAGTGTTTTTGACAAGCTTTTCTTGCCTAATTACTCGATAGTGTTGCTATCACCAAGCGATGTGAGCTACGTCGAAAGAAATGTAAGTCACTGAGAGCAGGAATCAAACCCACGTTATCACGTACAAAAGTCTCAATTATAGCTGGGATTTATTTGACTAACTGTTTGGGATATGGTTTTTTCGAGGGCTGAGGTAAGCTCAGTCGTAATCAGAGTCTTTCATTAGGATCCACCAAACATTTCGGAATAAGAACCGAATAGTTTACCCTTTTTGGGAGTTCGAATTCAGATTTTTTTATTGATCTTTAATTTAAATAGTGATTTGGTTTACATGAATAACATCAACTGATTTACTCGTTGCGAATGCTTCTCTTAGCTTGAGGACACTCGTCTTGGTTTGACAGCACTCTTCTAGACGCACTCGTCGTGGTTTGACAACACTCTTCCAGAGGCACTTGTCTTGGCTTAACAATACTCTTCCGGGGGCATGTTGCGGACTGGTCGATTTTAAGCTGATCAGGAATTGAGTGTTTTGCACACGCTACTATTCGGAATCGCTGCGTAGATCAGATATGCGGTTTACTGGTCCGGTATATGCTTTACTTGTCCGGTGAGTATGATTCGGGATCGGTTATCATGGGGTGGGTTGCGTGGGAACAGTAACCCAAAGCCCCTGTGTAGGAATAGTGAGCCGAAGCCTCTGTGTAGGAACAGTAAGCCGAAGCCCGTGTGTTGGAACAGTGAGCCGAAGCCCCTGTGTACGAACAGTGAGCCGACGACCCTGTGTAGGAACAGTGAGCCGACGACCCTGTTTAGAAATGTATTTACACCGTCTTTACTAAAGAAAGGATCCCAAAATTGTTACTGTCCTTTGCAGAACTGGAGCCCCAGATAAAATGCCATGTTGTTGCGTTCGGAAGCGACCCTGGGTCTAGTCGACCTTAACATTAAGTACCATAGCTGTGGTGATTCAAATGAGAATTGCATCAAAGTACTCATTCTTGTGTGGCCATTGAAACAAGTTCGTTGCTACTATTTATCCAACGTCGGCACCGCTTGTGTGCTTGTCAGTGAGTGTGATTGTTCGCGGTGTTTGGTGGAAGTGATGGATGTTGTGTACGCTTAGGTGATGGGTAGACCAGGGAAGTATGGGGCTGTGAATGGGGGTGAGCATATTGACAATTTTGTACGGACGGATTATGACGTCACGTTTCATGATTTCGTGAACTATTTTTTTTAGTTTTTAACTGAAAGATAGCATGTTCCTGCTGTCCTTAAATTACGAACAGTTTCAACTAGAGATGTGCTGTTAATCGATTATTTACAGTTTTGATTTATCGATATCGTGATTAAACAATTAATTAGATAATAAGAAATTCTTATTAATCAGAACTATGATTAATATATTAATTTGAAAATTGATTAATCGTATTTGAATAAATGTATTCATCGTTCAAATAATTTGTGGAAAACATACAAATACATACTGTTAAACAGTGTTGGGAGTTTTTAATTTCCTTTGGATTTTAATGTCCATTACTTTATCTAATGGAAGTGCAAAAGAATTACTCTTGTTCGCAATGGTAATTAAAAAATGTTGAATTTCCAGTTGCTCAGGTAATTCAAATGCAAATTGTAGTGAAATATGGGAATAAGTTCAAATATTTTGAATTTGTTTGACTGCTGACAGTTGTGTTTTTAAAGTATTTTATATGCTTTTGGCTTGGATTGGTATTACTTCAATTGGTGTTGAGTCGTAGTACTTTGGAATTCATAAACCTGTACAATATTTGAGAACCAAAACTGCCAGAATTGAAAGAAATGCTTTAAAAATATGAGGTGTCAAGGGACACCCGGTTGGAACGAAGTTGATTTCGCTATATATTATGCATAAGTAACACTTAGTTCCAACACACCTGTGGCGCCCGTTGAAAAATAGGATAATTTAAATCAATCTTTAAGAAATGATACTTTTTGCAAAATGAGAAACTTTTTTTAAGAATTTTTTTTTTATAGAATGTATTTCAAATCAAAAAAAAATTACGTTAGGTGTCGGGGGACACGCGGTTGGTACGAAGTTCCTTTCCTTTAGTTAGGTCCAAAACGCCTAAAGCGCCTGTTGTAAAGTACTATAATTTAAATGGTTCTTTAAGAAAAGATACTCTTTGTAAAATGATAAACTTTTTTTAAGAAATTTGTTTTTATTGAGTGTATTTTTAAAAAAAAGTATATTTTAGGTCCTTTTTGGAAGAATTTTCCCCAAAAGGTCCTTTCTTTAATGAGAGGTACTTCTTTCATTAAAAGCTAATGTTTTTTTTAAGAAAAGGTACCATTTTTAATAAGAAGTACTTAATGTAATAAAAAGCCTAAGAGTATGCATTTTTTTTTACAAAGAAGTACTTTTTAAAAACAGGTACTTTTTAAACAAGAGGTACCCGTTTTAGGAAAGGTTATTTTTTTAAGAAAATTTACTTATTTTCAGAAAGGCTACTTATCTCAAGAAGGTGTTTTTTTTTTAAGAAAATGTACTTAAGTATGAGTAAGTATTTTTTTATGAGAAAATTTACTTTTTTTAAGAAAGCGCAATTATTTAAGAAAATTTTATTTGTTCAAACTTCTTTCACTTTGACTTCTCTAAATTTGCTTTTTATTCGGTTCAAAACTACAATGTGTAATAAACAGGCTCCACCTAGAAAATTTCCCATTAAACAACAAATTTCTCCCCATATGTTAGTCTAGACACAAACCCAACTAAATGTAAGAGTGGGAGAGAAAGTGTGCTGCCAAATGTAATTCCATGCTCAGGGTTGTATTTCATGGATGTGTCAGTGTTGCACTTTGGCTTTTCTAAATTTAATTTTTATTGGGTTGAAAAATACAATGTGTAATAAACAGGCTCCACCTAGAAAACTTTCCGTTAAACAAAACCCAACCAAAAGTACCCAATATAGTTGATAATAATGGATGTAAGAAAGTAGTTAAACAAAAGCTGTTCAAAATTTTTTCATTTAGCCCCCATCCCGCAACGTGCGATAATGAATTTCGTTCCAAAATATCGAAAAGCGGGTCCCTGAACTTATAGGTAAGTGTTGGAACTAAACTGAAGAGAAACCGTCTTACGATTTTATTGATGCCAGTAATTTTCGCATCCGATGGCTTCGAGTTAAAGCGAACCACATACTTGTCATTCATGAGCACGAACATCAGCTATCGTTGATATTAATTGTCGGTTTACCGCCCTTCTTGAACCATGTCAAAAGTAATGGCACCGACGATATCGTTAGACGATTTCCTTTCATTTGAGTATCAACACTTACCAGTAAGTTCAGGGGCCCGTTTTTTTCGATTTTTTGAGCCCCCTTTCGGACTACTTGCACTGTATTCTGTGAACAATTCAAAAGTGGATGCCATTTGGTAAAATGTGTCCACAATGTGGTAAAATTTCGCATTTTTTTACAAAGAAGTACTGTTTTCAAGAACAGGTACTTTTTAAAGAATTAGAATTAGAAAGCATACCAACATCCATCAGTCGCACCAACCACCGCGAACAATAACACTCACTGACAACACACAAGCTCTGTCGACGTTGTGTACATATTAGCAGCGAACTAGTTTAATGACCGCACAAGAATGAGTGCTTGAATGTAATTCTCATTTGCGTCATTACAGCGATGGTACTTAGTGTAAAGGTAAACTAGACTCGAGTCGTCGCCTCCGAGCGAACAACCAGACAAGATTATAGCATTTTGCCTGGGGCTCTAGTTCTGCAAATGACAGGAGCAAATTTTGGGATCCGTTCCTTAGTAAGGACGGTGTAAATACATTTGCTACACAGGAGTTTCGGCTCACTGTTCCTACACAGGAGTTTCGGCTCCCTGTTCCCACACAGGGACTTCGGCTCACTGTTCCCATGTAACCCAGCCGATGATAACCGTTACCGAACCGTTCTAACCGGACATGTACAGCACATACCGAACAAGCATATCCGATACCGATCGCCTTAGAATCTACCAGTCCGCAACCTGCCCCAGACGATTTCTCAAGCCAATGCTAGTATTCCCTGAAGGGTGTTGTCAAGCTGAGACAAGTGAAACAGAAGATTGTCGTCAACCCGAGACAAGTGCCCCAGAAGATTGTTGTGAAGCAGAGACAAGTGCCCCCAGAATAGTGTTGTCAACCGAGACTAGTGTTCTCAAGCTAAGAGGAGTGTTCGCACCGAGTGAAGCAGTTGATGTTATTCCTGTAAATCAAATTACTTTGTAAATTAAATATCAATAAAGAATCTGAATTCGAACCCCCCAAAAAGGGAAACTGTTCTGTTCTTATTTCCAAAGGTTTGGTGGATCCTAACGAAAGAGTCTGGACATGGCTGAGCTTAGCTCAGCCCTGGACAAAACCACGTTACAACTTTTTTAAGAAAGGGTAATTTTTGTACTTCAAAGGTACTTCTTTAAGATAATGTATTTTTTATACGAAAAGGTACTTTGTTTAAGAATGCGAATTGGTACATTTTTTTGAGAAAATTAAATTTTTTTTTTTAAAAAAAGGCACTTATTTAAGAAGATTGTATTTTTTGAAACTTCTTTGACTTTGGCTTTTCTAAATTCACTTTTTATTGGGTTCAAAACAGGCTCCACCTAGAAAACTTCCCATTAAGCAAGAAATTTTCCAACATATGTTAGTCTAGACACAACCCAAAACAAAAGTACCTAATATATAAGTAACGGGTCCGCCATCTAACGTTTTTTTTCAGCTACAGCTTATTTCGTGAATGGTAGCACTTAGCTCATGGCTGATTTGACAGATAATTAGTTGTATCCTTCCGCTGAACGAATATGGTTGTGTATACGCTTGAACAACGCTGGGAAATATGGAAAAAAGCCAGAGACAATTGACGCTTTAAAGGACAATATTCGTGAAGCAATTGGTGAAATACAGCTGCACACAATCGTTAATGAGCTTAAAAAGTGGACCGATCGTGTAGGCTACTGCATGGCCAGCCGAGGCAGCCATTTGAATGAAATTATTTTCCATTATTAACCAGAAGGATTGTACTTTCAAATAAAAAAAGAAATTTGAGGAAATATTCAGTAGTTTTTTTTATAGCATTTTCAAAAAAAAAATTTTATTTGGCGGACCCATTATGTAGTTGATAATACTTGGTTGTAACATAATAGTGTTAAAAAAAGTTGTTTAATTTTTTTTTCGTTTAGCCCCTATCACGCAACGTGCGATAAGGAACTTCGTTCCCAAATCATTGAGACATGGAAACATGAACTGCTCAATTATTCGAATTTTTATTTCATCAATTAATCATGATTATTGATTGACAAAAATTTAGATTAATCGGTTAATCGTAAATACGATTAATCAAAATGGTTGATTAATCAATGATTCGATTAGTTAGGGTGTCGATTAATCAGGTTTTCTGATTAACATGAATTAAATAAAACATTAAACAAAAAAAAAATCACACATCCCCAGCTTATACTGCTCAGATTAACAGTTTTCGAATATTAATTTGAGAAATTTAATTAGGCGTCATTTCGGTTTTGTATTTTGTATAAAATTATCTATAATTAGATTTTCCTCCTCTGACTGAGAAGCGATTATGCCTAAACAAGTGACATACAATTATCTTTATCGCTGTTTGTGGAAAGACGACATAACTTCTTTCCCAAAAGCCTTTGACAACGCGATTATGATGCCACACAAAGCGTTTCCCTTGATTTAATCGTATCATAGACTGCAATGATTTTCCTGTTTTGTGGTCAAATAAAAAGTTGTTCCACATTTTGATGTAAATCCAGATCCTGAGCCATGTTCAAAAGGTTTTGATATGGATTCTAAAAAAAAATTACCAAATCCCATCCTATGTTTTATGCTCTTCCTCAAAACGTGTAATAATTATAAAGTTTATTTATCTTTAATTATAAATTAAATTAGAATTCTATTCATGATAAGGACACCGACGTTTGCAAGGGATGGCAATGAGTGCAACCCCAACCCTTAGTTCAGCAGCACAAAAAAGGGCAAGCAAAGCTTTAAAAACTTCCCAGAGAAAAGAGCAAAGATTTTTGCTTTAGATAACCAGTCATACCGTTCTAATAACACATTCCAAAGGCCGTATCCCATCTTATACTTCTGTGTGATTCATCCTGCCAAAGACCTAAGCACGTTTGATGTTCTTTTTGCTTCAGCCCCAGTATCGGTGTATGAGTGCCTATGTTTATGTCTATGGCTGTGTGTGAGTGTAACACTTTGAAACTGAGTCATCTCTTTTATTTCACTATTAGACCAATACAGTTGAACACGTTTTTCTTTCAAGCTGCCGGCTTTCCTATGGACAGGAAAAGGGAACAGTTACACAATTTTCCTTTTTCGCCGTTTCGAAAATAAAAATAAAATGCTCACACACACACAGAACGGAACAGAATACTAACGCTCATTAAAATTTTCAATTGTTTGAGTTTTTCTGTAGACGTGCTTGGAACTGCAGAGGGACCGTTGTAAAAGCCTTCCTATAACAGGAGCTGTGGCTCTGGCATGTTGGCTGTTTTCAGCCGTTACTTCTGGCGCTAATGTTTGACTTGTGTGTGTGTGTATGAGTGTTTGTCTCTCTGTACTTCTTCAGTCCAACCATTCGTCCTGTGATTATTCATACTACTGGAATATTAACACACACATGCTGCACATTAAGATAAACCGGGTAAGTGGGGTAAATGAGGTGTAAACTTTGAACGAGTGGTGGTTGACCGTGAATTCTCGTATCAGGGAATATCACAATTTTCTTGTATTTAATCACAATTTTCTTGTATTTAACTCGATTTAAATAGACAGGAACAACTCTAACAACTATTTCGGCAAAGCAAAAAAGGACATTCGTTCACACAATTCACCCGACTCGTCCCCAGTTCTTTTTCGTATTTTTCAATTTTTCTGATTGGGGGAATGAGTCCTGTCTGTATTTGTTTCGTCTATACTAGTTTTCTTTTACTTTCGAGCGTGTTAAGCATATTTAGTTTATTTATTTTAAATTAGATATAAGAATTTTACTGTTTGCCATGAAGTTTCTTAAAAGAACTTGTTAAGAAGACGGGAGAAATTCAGTTTTCACATCGTACTAGTGCAAGACTAAACAACAAAACTTAACAAACTATAAAAATATTTAAATAAAAAAAATATATACACAGGGTTTTTTTCTTAAAGCAAATGATTTATTTTACGTTTCTCTCTCGGATCAAATTCAACTTTAATACCCATTCTCTCAGAAAACCTCGGCTGAGGCAACCGAATTAGCCTACACCAAATTCTGAGGTTGTTGGGATATTTTAATTGTTATTAGATTTGTCTGCATTTTATCTAATGCAAACGCGAATCGAATTTAGTTGAATTGAATTGAACTGAACTAACTGAACTGAACTGAATGAATTGAATTGATTTAAATTGAATTGAATTGCATTCATTTGAATTGTATTGAAATGAATTGTTTTGAATTATATTGAATTGATTTGAATTGAATTGAATTGAATTGAATTGAATTGAATTGAATTCAATTAAATTGAATTCAATTGAACTGAACTGAATCGAATTGCGTTGAAGCGATTTGAGTAGAACTGAATTGAATTGAACTGAACTGAACTGAATTGAATTGAACTGATCTGAATTGAAGTGAATTGAATGGAATTGAACTGATTTGAAAGTAGTTGAATTGAATTGAATTGAATTGAACTGATTTGAGTTGAACTGAATTGAACTGAACTGAACTGAATTGAATGAATTGAATTGAATTGATTTAAATTGAATTGAATTGCATTGATTTGAATTGTATTGAAATGAATTGTTTTGAATTATATTGAATTGATTTGAATTGAATTGAATTGAATTGAATTGAATTGAATTGAATTGAATTGAATCGAATTGAATGGAACTGAATTGAATTGAATTGAATTGAATTCAATTAAATTGAATTCAATTGAACTGAATCGAATTGCGTTGAAGCGATTTGAGTAGAACTGAATTGAATTGAACTGAACTGAATTGAATTGAACTGATCTGAATTGAAGTGAATTGAATGGAATTGAACTGATTTGAACATAGTTGAATTGAATTGAATTGAATTGAATTGAATTGAATTGAAGGGGAATTGAGGTGAATTCAATTGGTTTGAATTAACTTGAGTTGAATTGAATTGAGTAGAACTGAATTGAATTGAACTGAATTGATCTGAATTGAATTGGCTTTAATTGAATTGAATTGAGTTTTATTGAATTGTGTTTTATTGAATTGAGTTGAACTGAAATGAATTGAATTCAATTAAATTGAATTGAATTGGGTTGTATTATTGTTTTTTGAATTGAACTGAATTTAATTGAATTGAACGGAATTGAGATTTACTTAATTGAATTGAGTTGAGTTGAACTGATCTTAATTGAATTGAAATAATTTAAAATGAATTGAATAAAATTGGGTTGGATTGAGTTGAATTGACTTAACTTGAATTGAATTTAATTAAATGTAATTGAGTTGAATCGCATTGAAATGAATTGAGTTGTGTTTAATTGCATTGAATTGAGTTGAATTGAATTGAGTTAAATTGGAT